>WBMV01002273.1:22418-34383 GCA_013396655.1 Campylorhamphus procurvoides
TTATTCTAAGTTCTGCTTTGCCCGCAGTATTAATCAAAGCTCCTCTTTCGGTTTTTATCTCTAGCTGTAAATTACTAGCTGGTTTTCTTTTCTTCCCTCTGGAAGGTGCAAGGGGGTGGGGGGAGGCCTTGAAGGAGTTTTGCTGGACATCAGGCATTTATCCAGGATCGAACCATGACACAACTTTTTTAAAATCTCTTTTTTTACCTTAAGTCTAGGAAGTCAATAACAAAGTTTTACACACTTCACTTAGGAGCACGTGACATTCAGGAAGTTTCAGTGTCACATACTTAACAAGATGATAGACTGGAAATATTGTTCTGTCATTATTTTTTAGTATTTCAAAGCCTGATATTCTCTAACTCATACCAAAATGTGAGGTTTCTGAGCACTTTTACAGAAATTTTCTTTTAATATTTTTAAGTATTTAAAACTTTTTTTTTAATTGATAGCCCACAGTTGATTTGACAGAACAATTTCTTATTCTAAAAATATAACCCAAATGTTACTATCATGTAAATTGAGATATAGCTGTTCTAAAACTCTTTTATACTAAGTCTTCTGTCCATCACTGCTACTCCTCTTGCACCTTTGCATTTAGAAGTGATTGTTTCCATAAATTAATGGCTTCTGATAACTCAGAAGAAACAAACAGGAAAGAAAAATATGTGGCTTTTGTGAAACAGAATGTGGTGCAGACTTTTGAAATGCATTTCTTCATCACTGGCTTCCTCAAAATCTGACAGAAAGCCAGGGCTTGTGAATTCTAATGTTGAAAGTTTATGTCTTTCAACATAAACATATAATATACATGATCATAAACATATGTTTAATACATAAACATATAATATACATGATGCATATTATTCAAAATGAAAACATATAAACTAATGTATATTATAACAACTTACCTCTTCTGTCCTTTACTATTTTGTCTTGACAACTTTTTTAATCAGACATGGAATACAGCAGTACTTTCTTTTTTTCTATGTACGTCATAGACAGAAGAGCCTCACAGCATATAGAAATATTAAATTAGGAACAAAGCCCCAAATTAGTGTCATGTACATATTTAATGTTTGTTAAATGGCTGATTGTATTCTTTTAAGTCTTTCATATATTGCTGCAGTGTACCTTCAAAAGTGCTAAATGCATTCACATATTTTCAATTAGGATATTTAAAAAATAGATTTATTTAAAAATATTATTATTGTAATACACAATATAGCTTTGTCAGAGGAAAACAAGATTGATGTCAAGTGTGAGTCACATTTGCTAACCTCCAGTGAGGGCCTACCAGTCCCTCGGCACCTTAGGGTGGATCCCATCCAGCCTCATAGACCTGTGTCAGTCTACGTGGTGTAGCAGGTCATTGGCCATTTCCCCCTGCATTACAGGGGTTTCATTCTGCTCTCCATCATTGTTCTCCAGCTCAGGCAGATGAGTACCCCTATGAATTGCAGCATTGTTTTCGGTTCTGAGCATGGTATGCAGGAACATTCACCAGGCAGTTATGGTCCTCCAGCTCAGGGCACTGAGACCCCCTTGGTCCATCATCTGTGTTGGAATACATTAAGCACCTCTGCCTTGCCTCTGTCCCTGTTTGGGAGGTGACTACCCTCATCTTAGAATGGGCCAACATTTCTCTACTGTCTGTTGCCATTAATGTATTTGAAAAAACTCTTTTTATTGTCCCCCACAATTCTGGTAGCTTCAACTCCACCTGAGCTTTGGCCACACAAATTTTGTCCCTGCATTGGCCAGAAGCATTTGTGTATTCTTCCCATGCCACCTGACCTTGCTTCCCCTGGGCATGCATCTTCCTTTTTTGCCTTAATTCCAAGAGAAGACTTCTGTTCTGCCAAGCCAGCCTTCTGCCTCACCTGATTCTGGCATTTGGGAATTGCTGTTCCTGTGCCCTTAGGTGATGTTTACAAAATCTGTGGGTCCCTTGAGCACCTGCAAAACCCTTTTGTATGCCCAGTACATCAACCTGAACCCCAACCCTCTAACCCAACCCCTAAGTTCTATACTTGCCAGTTGGTCCCACTTGAGGCATCAAGGATGCAGCACTCACATACCTGTCCCAAAGACACCCCACACTCACAGGTATCCCTGGATACCAGCATGATGTCCTTGCCTGCCTCATATCCCTGCTCAGACACAGGATGCTGGTCTAGCTTAAAGTTTGCTGGTGAATACAAACATGTATCCCAAGCACAGCCAGGTTGTGAGGGATGCAAACACTCACCCCCCGCGAGGCACACAGGCCATGATCCATGATCCTGCTGCAGCTGCCAGCACTGAGCCCCTCGCTCACCTCACTCACACAGATCTGCATAAGGCTGTGTGGAAGGAGATTATCTGTTGCTTTAAGTGTATCTAGCCAAGGTGCATCTCAGTCCAAAAAAAACCAGGGCTAGTAAGAAATGGAGAAAGCCAGAAAAAAGATGTGGTGGTTTAGTTTTCTTGATTTTGGTCTAGGCCTTCCCTGGTAACAGGGTTATAACTAAGGAAGTATTCCACACCATACCTTTACGTAGGCAGGTGTATATAAGACAAGGAGGGAAGGTTTTCTCCCTCTCTTCCTTTTGGGTGCTTAGGGGACAGCAGGTCTGAGTGTGTCGGCCTAGCTCTTACCTATATAAGATGAGGCCTACCTGGGAAACTGTTGTCCCAGCTGTGCGGAGGCGAAGGAACTGCTTCTCCTGAGGGGAGCTGGTGAGAATTTATTGTGCTAGTTACCTTATTGAGCTTTTCCCTGAGTTTTTGAGCATGTGTATCTGTTTTATTTTTACCCATTTTTGTCCTTTTTTTCCCTTTCCCGTTCCCCCTTTTCCCTTTTGGGGTTCTTTGGGATTCTTGTTCTGTATATTCATAGTGTTTAATTGTATATAACTGTAATATATGCTAATATATATATATATTTTACTACAATTTTCTTTTGGTGCTTTTTTTTCTCTCTCGGGAGGGAGGAATCTGGATTTGGCATGGAGCCAACCCAAACCTCCACATAAGAACATTACAGGGACATAACCTGACAAATAAGGGAGGAAATGATGAGAATCAAACCTGGTCAGTCACAGAAATTGATGAGGGCATATTGGAGTGTGAGAACATTTAGTATAGTGAGTATATGTGATCAGGAACCACCTCAAATAGAATGGTAAGAAGAATGGAGACAATAAACTAAAATTAAGACACAGTCCTGACAAAAGCAAATATGGAGACAAGAAACAAGCCTGACCACTCACACTAACTGATGGGCTATCAAGAAATCACAGGTTCCGCCTTCAGGAACATGGACTTTGCAACTGTTAAAGGCTGTAAAACAGGAGAGACCCTAGATATAGACACAGGCTGGAAGGGAATAGATGAGTTTACAAACCCATGAGATGTACAGGGAAAGGGGCAATGGGGTGTTGACAGGGGTATAAAAGAGACTGCTCAGGTGTAGCTTGCGCGTAAAGTGGCTTTGGGAAAGCAGAAAGGGGAACAACATATATATCTGTCCACACTGACCTTCCCCATATACCAATGAAAAATGAAGGCAGATTAGCATACTACCATGTATGAAAAAACACTATCCTGAAACATCATAACTAATGATAGGCTTTGTTTGGTACTTTTGATTTGTCATACAAGAAACCCTTTGAAGAACCAGACCTTAAAAGGAAATAACTGCATCAAATGATAGTTATCCTTGCCAACAGATTTTTTTGCCCCTCCCTCCTGCCCAAGTACTACCAATTTCAACTGTTAGGGATGTGCATGTTTCTGTCCATACTTCTGAGACTGTGTGTGTGTGTGTCCCAGTAGGGAGCATGTTGTTGGAGACTGCATTATGGAATTTGGGAGCTATGTGCTTCCTTTGGATTTCAGCTTCAGATGCATGATTTAGGTTGTGAGAGGCGGTGTTTGGGAAATCTATGGGAAAGGTAGTCACAACATGCTCCTACAATCTTGGAAAATTGTCCCACTGAAGGCTGAACCATTGTTCAGTGGAAATTAGGGGATATAAGGAAGGGAAATACCAACTTTAATTAGGAAAATAGCAATGTCTTAAAATTTGTCAAAGAATGTGTAAGGCGGACTAATTGCAAATGGTGCAGAACTATCAGTGGCTCCAAAAACTCAGAATTAAGCTGTCTTTGATACTGTGATGCAACTCAGCAGTCAGCCCAGAGCTAACCACAAAGGAATGCACCAGTGCAGATCACTCACCTGTGCTGTAATGAGACCCAAACCCCGGGATCCACCTGGCCACAGACATCCCACGTCCCATTGCCTGGAGAGATGCTGCTATCACAGCCATACATTGGACTTGCCTGTACAAACTGATACACTTACAAAGGTGCTACTGATCTTAAATGCCTCAGTGTGCTTCTACCTATTGCCTCTGACAAGCCGTCACTGATCGCAGCCCTTGCACACAAACAACCCCTTCAATGCCCAGAGGGGTCATTGCCCCCATGACCATTGCCCATGGGGAGGTCCATTTGGGCTCCAAGAAAGCAAGGAGTGCAGCTTCTGCTGAAATTCCCAGCAGTGGGGCAGTATCAGGGCGTATGGAAGGAGCATGTCTGCTCATTTAGGGATATCTGGTCAAAGGAGCCATAAACAACACACAAATAAACCAGATTCATGACGGTGAGCCAGACGTGATAAGAACAAACCTGATCAGTCACCTGAAGGGGCAAGGATGTATAGAGCAAAGTTGAGAACATTTATTTGTACAGTAGGGAAGGAAAGGGAGGGAAACAAAACAGTCAACATTTACAAAGCAATAACCAGGAAAAAATGGCATCATTCACACCAACTGATGAGCTCTCAAGAAGCTACAGGCAGTCAGAACTTTGCAACTAAGGACGCAAACCTGAGTATCCAGGATGTTGGATATAGACAGTGTGATGTATCAGTTGTCTGAAGGAATGGGTAGGGGCAGAGAGCAGTTACAACGGAGTTAGACAGAAAAGGTTTATAAGAGGCAGCCTGAGTGTAAACCACAGCCAGTCAGTGCAGGTCTGACTAAGCTCTACATGTAACCACCACAAACTGTCCTCCCTTATTCAATCTTTCCGTAACACTTTCTGTGCAACCTCAGTGTCCCATGTGTGCACTGCAAGGACTAAGTGCCAACATGCGTGAATTTCGGGCAGACAGGGCAAGTGGGGGAGCAGGCATCCCAGCCTGTGTAACTCCTGGAGCCATGGGAACTCAACATACAGCCACTGTGGCAGGAACACTGTGTTGTCCATTAGACCAGTTCCGGGGAGGGGGGACCAGCATGAGTGAGGGGAGTGAGGGGGCTCCATGCCAGTCACTGGATGGGACAGCAGCTCACAGCATGTGTGCCTGATTCTGGGGGAGGCAACTGTCTGTATGTCACAAAAACCAGGTGTGTGTGTGTATCCATCAGCAAAAATGTGGACCACCTGGCAAGTAGAAGACTCCGGGTCTGGGCAGGGTTATCAGGCAGGCAAGGGATCCATGCTGACACCTGGAGGCACCTGCAAGTGTGCTGTGCCTTTGCGATGAGCGTGAGCGCTTCATCTTTGGTTTATCAAGCTGGACCAGGTGGCAAGTAGAGGACCCAAGTGATGGTTCAGAAGGCTGTCATTCACACTGGAGTGCTGGGTGGACAGATGGGTCAAAATGCTCAAAGGACTCTGAATGTGCATGTGCCTGTGAACCTTGAGGGTGTCACATGTGCCTGCCAGCCCCAAGGAAGAAGGTATACGGCTGGCTGTGCTTGTGCATTCCATGGGTCCTGTGTGTGGGTGCTGCTGACAGCAGCATCTTAGCTGGGGCAGTCTAACAGCTACGTCAGTGTCATTTGTCCATGTGTTTGTGTATGAGAGCAGCTCAGTGTCAGGGCTGACTGAACCTGCAAATAGGAAAGAAGCTGTGCCCTCAGCTTGGACAGAGACTGGGCCCCCAAGATGTGTCCAGACAGGAGGGTCCTGTGCCAGAGCTGCTGGAGGCAACAGCTGCTCTTCACATGACTTAACAATCATGAGCATTCTAAAGGAACAGAGACACCTGCCCCAAAGCAGAGGGGCACTGCAGTTGACTCAGACATGCCTGCAGAAACACTTCTGCCACTGAGCACTACAAGGCTGGCTGTGCCAGTGTTGGGATAACACAAGGTCTGTACTCAGGATCACAAAGTCATGCAGCCTGGGGACCAGGGCTTCCTTAAGGTCATCAAAAACAGACACTGGTCCAAAATCCAATCCGTATCTCAGACTACTGTCACCCAAACATGCATCTTTTCTGGCTCTACCGCAGAGAAAGGGGAATGGCATGTGTGTGAATTTATCACGATGTAAAGTCTTAATTGTATCCTACAGACAGTGCTTTCAAATCCCACACTAGGATTCAGGTGACAAAAGCTCAGATAAGACCTGTGACATGTTCAAGGTAAACACCATGGAGAGGTTCCATATCCAGGTGGGGAGTCCAAGGCCTGGGAGCTCTGCTTAGTGGCAGTCTCCTGTGGGATACAAAACCTTTCAGAGCTGCAAGTTGATGGTTCTTATCCAGCCACACTTGTTTTCATTTCTAATCACAACCCAAAACCATTGAAATCATCAAGGTAAATACAGGTACAGAAACAACCTTCAGCTACTGTCATTACTACTACATGTTACTACATGTTACTATTACATTAACCTGGCATAAACCAGAAATACATGGACTGCTTTTTTCTAGAGTTTCTTATTTCAGAAACAGAGCAGCTCTTTTTATCTGCCTGAAGTGCCTGTTAATGGAATATTCTAGCCCCAAATTACATCACACTAGGGCTATTTCCCCAGAAGCAGTGCTATAATGAATTTAAGTGCTCTGTGGATTTCATAGTGGGTTAAGGGAAGCATGTGGAACATTTCCTTGCAGCATGAGATGATGAAATCGCAACCTTCTCCACAAGAGGTACTGCTTCCCAAGGCAGCCCAGGCAGCTTGGATATTCTTACTACTCAATCAGAGGGAACTCCCTGAGCTCAGGTACCACCTCATGGGATGAAAAGAAAACCACCCTGATCTGACATAAGTACAATGAAGACATTCAAAAAATGCTCCTTTAGACTTGCACTATCTCATACGAAGGTGATACCCAATTTCCCCTCAGCACAAGCTTGGACGTAGTGGGCACTTAGCCAAGGCCTTGAGAGCACTCCAGGGACCACAGTCCCACTGCCACCCTTTCCCCTAAAGGCTGGCAAAGAAGTATTTTTCTTCATCCCTGTCACAGCATGAGGGGTATGCAACCTGGAGAGGTGTAACTCTTGGAACTAGACTCAGCTGGAGATACTGACACATCAGCTTGGTACCAGCCATAAGAAAAGAGATGGCAGAGTCTCCAAGCAATCCATATTTAGCACCCTTTCCACTCCCCTGAAGATGAATCTTCTCCCACAACCACTGAGACTGAGAAAGGCAAAGCAGAAGAGCATAAGTAGGTCTCTATGTCATCACAGGGGAAAGACAGAGAAAAATTTCCAGTACCACGGAAGAATGACTACAGCTAATAATTACAACCAGTTTCCTGCTGCCACCCATCTTTCAGGGGAGAAGACATTACGCCCCCAGCTGCTTTGCCAGCAGTTCACATGCACATTGTGGAAAAGAAAAGATGTGCAATTCCAGAGTCACAATCCTTTGAAGGGGTTGTGCCCTTCCACAAATGCAGGTAATGCGGAGATTGCAGATGGCAATAAGAGGGATGACTCCTAAACTGGGGATGCACACAGGGAGACAGACGGGGAAAAGCTCGCTCACCCTCCCTGGATGGGGATGGGGAAGTTGCAAGGGGCAGGGCTCCCCTCTTTCACCTCGGGGCAAAGCACGTGAGTTCACAAAAACAGGGGTCAGCCCAGCCTAGCCCAGCCAAGGAGGCCTCAAGCCACAATGTCCTTCAGAGCTTCAGCCAGATCTGGGAAGATGAAGCGATAGCCGCTCTCCAGGGTGCGTTTTGGCAGCACCCTCTGTCCCTCCAGCAGCATGATGGCCCGCTCTGCCCCAAAGACAGCCTGCACAGCCCAAGCAGGCACTGGCAGCAGGGCTGGGCGCCCCAGGGCTGCAGCAAACTCCTGAGCAAAGGTGCCGTTGGAGGTGGCAGAGGAGGACGGGGCAACACCATTGAGGACACCTTGCAGGCACTCACTCTCCAGGGCATGACACACAATCCCAGCCAGGTCCCGAATATGGATCCATGGGAAGGGCTGGAGCCCGGAGCCCCAGGGGCCTCCAAGTCCCAGACGGAAAGGCCAGAGCATTTGAGAGATTGCACCACCACCTCGACCCAACACTACACCTGTGGGGACAAAAGAATGAGACCAGGTCCCCGGTCCAAAAGCACAAAAGCCACGTTCACACCCAGACCTACAAGGAGACAATCCTTAGAGGGCTGGACTGGAACAGAACCCCAACACAGAGACAGAAGAACTGATGTCCTTTTCCCACCTCTTCACACTCTTGCCCCAGAACCAAAGCAGAGTCACCATTAACAGGCCCCTTAGGAGCTTGATCTCACCTGATCTCACCACAACGCCACGAACTGGGCTCCCAGGAATGAGAGCTGCAGTCTCCCATGAGCTGACCAGGCGTGAGAAGAAGTCAAAATCCCCTCCGGGACTGTCTTCGGTATACTCAGCTGTGGGGCTGGGGCGGTAATAGCCTGCGGGGTAACAGCAGAAATGGGGTCAGGGTTGAATGATGGCACCAACCCTCTCCTCTTCCCCACTGGACCACCTTCTGTGCATTCAGGAGCCCAGAACTCCTGAAAGGAAAGCCTGAAAGAACTGGGATTGTTCAGCTTGGAAAAGAAAAGGCTTCTGGGTGACCTTTCAGTACCTGAAGGCAACCAACAAGAAAGATGAAGAGAGACTATTTACCATGAGTGACAGGACAAGGAGGTATAGCTTCAATCTGAGAGTAGTTTTGATTAGAGAGCAAGAAGAAATTCTTCTCTGTGACAGTGGGAAGGCACTGGCACAGGTCACCCAGGCTGTCCCATCCCTGGAAGTGTTCAAGGCCAAGCTGGATGGGCCTTGGAGCAATTTGGCCTAATGGAAAGTGTCCATGCCCATGGCAGGAGGGTGGAACTGGATGGTCTTTAAGGTCCCTTCCAGCCCAAACCATTCTGAGATTCTATGATTCTATGAACTTCATCATTCCACCAGGGACATCCTCATATGAACAGCACAGGGTGTCTGATGGCAATGCTGACAAGCTTTTGAACTACTGATGCGCTCTACGAGTTCAGGGGGATACATTGAGATTATGCTGGCAGCCCCAAGGCCAAAATAGGCCTGCAAGCAACACACTGAACTGGCTGCGCAGAATGGTACCTGCTCTAAAATTGGCCATTACAGAGGATAAACCATGGAAGCTTTCAAGACTGTAGCAAGCAAAAATGCAAAGCTGAAGATATGCAGAGGGATTCCTTTGAGGCCCTGCTTACAGAAATTGGTTCTACAGGATGCCTAAAGGTTTTCACAGGAAAACACAGAAAAGGTTCTGCCCTAATGACACCAAGAGAAAGCATAGGGACCAAATTCCTCTCCAGCACTACCAAAAATCTGATCAAGGCTTGCCTAAACACAGTGACATTAACAGCAATAAAGCTGACATTTCAGGGCAAGATGTGTTCCCCTGGAGGCGTGCTTCTGTCCAGAGGCAAAATCTCTCCAAGTCAGCATGAGTCATGCCTTGGCTGGGCCCAACCAATACCTACGCCAGTGACGAGGACCCAAGCATGGGGTGGGTGTTCAGCATCAGCAATGGCTTTAGCCAAGGTCTTCGTGGTCTCAACCCGGCTGCTGATGACCTCCCTGCAGAAGGCATCACCCCATCTGGGAAATGGAGAGCACAGATTACACTCTTCACAAGGACAACCCAGAAAACAACAGCACTAAGGGGGGCCACAGCAGACACCTGCTCACAAGCACAGAAGAAGTCACAGAAACTTCCCCCACACCCCAGAATAGTGGTAGGACATGTGACTTTACAACCTAAGTGGAGGGGAACTTGGGGAGATGGTAGCTCTTCACTTCCTTCAAAACTTTGTGGGTTTTGGATGGCCTTAGGTCAAAGGCAGCAGAGCAACTGGAGACCAGAGATAGTGTTCCTCACAGAAGTCAAACTTTGGTTCTGACTTCGCCTTCTCAAATGTAGGCATCCAATGTCCTTTTGGAAACATAGCACCAATTTTTCTGATCTCCAGCTGTAAATTTAGGAGGGAACCTTTCTTCCAAAGGTCTCTCAGAACCTAACAGGCCCACAGAAATGTTTTGGATACTTGAGGATGCAGATGTCAACAGTTAGTTAACTCAAGAGCTTCCAGGACATGTTGTTTCCTCCCTTTCCACATTGTCTGACAACACAGGACTGACTGTCTTACCTTCACCTTGTCCCAACAGCATTATGGGAAACCAAATTACCTGCGGAAAGGGTTGAGGACATTTTCACCAGCCAAGTTAACCACAGCATCGCACAGGGGTAGTCCAGTGTGGGACAACTCTTCCTAGGCAGGAGTAACAGACATCACACATCAAGCCTCCCCTCTGCTCAAGCCTTCCTACCAACCAAGCAGGGCAGGCTCCCAAGAATTCCAGCCAGTTCCTTCTTGACACTGCCTGGAGCACAAGCATGAATGGAGATGGTTTTGCTCCTTGGAGCTACACCAGTACCCATTCCAGTAACTGTGACCCATGGAGCACCCAAGAGCCCAAAAGTACATCCACAGGAGTCAGATTCCCCGTGGCAGATTCCCTCTATGCCACGGCAGGCCAGGGCAAGCAGGCCTGTTCCTCAGCCCTGCCACATTCCCCCTCCTGTGACCACTCTAATCTCGCACCCAGCTGATCCGATCCTTGCCCCCTTGTCGAGACACGTGGGTCACTTGGTGCCCGCGGCTCTGCAGCAGCTGGGTCAGGGCTCTGCCCACGAAGCCAGTCCCTCCACCTGGGGAGAGACAGAGAGGCCACCTCCCAGGACCCGGACCGTGCGAGGGATGGATCACTGCGGGCCCAGCGTCCCCACCCGCCAGACCCCGCACCACGGTGGGAAGAGGTGACCTTGGTGCCCTCCAAAACTGCGTCCCGCTCACAGACTCTGCACGCTCCCGGTGTACCCGTCTCCCACTGTTCCCTTCCCTCTCCCACTGTCCCACTCCCTCCCTCTNCTTCTCTCCTCCCGCAGGGAGGGGGCACTTAAAGGGCCAGCGCCAGGCGGGGCGGGCGGCGCTGCTGGGCATAGGGTGGAACGGGCAAGGCCCGGGAGGCTGCACACTTTTAAAGGCTCCTTTTAACCCAAAACAGCCGGTGGTTCTGTGATTCTGTTATCCTGTGAACTGCTTTTTAATATTGCTAACTGAAAATGAAGACTGGTGTGATCGGGAATTAAGCAGGGACTGTTCTTATTGACCTGAGCCTCCCTTCCCTCTGACACCTGCCTGCATGTCTTCTCGGGGTCATGGGAAAAGAAATTCCTTCAAGGATGTAATTCTGCCACTGGACTTGAAATGTCTCATCTGATGTGTAATAAAACATACATTGGATACATGACTTCCCACCCGCAGGGGTCTGGGGTTACCTTTGCTTCACACAGAAGCCTGTTGTGTCCTGTGGTGTTATCCATGACCTGTGAAGAGCAGAGACTGTCACCAACCTGTGAGGAAGATCTCTGTGCATTGGTGGCTGTTCTTATAATAAGTATGTATATTACTTGTGCCAGTAGGGACACAAATGGTTTTATTGCACCCTCATAAAACAATAAAACTAACTGTTGTAAGGTCATCAGTTTCCCTGAACCTTTGTCAAGGAATACCTCAATTATGACAGGAAATCTGTCAAATCACTAAATCCTAAAATTCCCCCTGTCACCCCTTTATCAAGGAATACCTGAATTATGGCGAGACGTTATCAAGACACTAAATTGTCATCATCATGGCTAGGTTTCGC
>WBMV01002274.1:0-38718 GCA_013396655.1 Campylorhamphus procurvoides
GCCAATTTCAACCGGTTACAAGCGCACAGATTGCCACAGCTCTGTTGCAGAGACCAACATGCTCAAGATGTTCAGACACCTCACTGGCTCACTGAATATTACTCACCTGGTGTCGGAGTAGAGAGCACACTTCAGCAAGGGATTAATCCCTTACAGAATTTGTAAACTCAGAGGAAGAGCCATATGTTAAAAAAGTCTTAAGCTCACATTACGCTTTCATTTCTACCTTTATATGTCCTTTTGTCGCAGCTTAGTAAAAATGTAAAGGAATTTCTAAAAAGAAGAGAAAATATTTGGATCTTGAATGCCAGTAGAGTCAAATGTAAGATAAAGCTTTAAATGAATAAGTAAATGACATCTCAGTGAAAAGATCCACGCATGAAATTAGCAGCACACATTTCAGGACTAGAACCATCAAGACTTTGAAACCATCTAGAAACCAACATTGTATGTTTAGGAAAACAGTTTCAAGTTCTTCAGAGGTTTTCATATGACTCAGCTCAGTGTATAAAATAAAAGTGTTTTCATAAAGAGAAGTGTCCCTTTAGAGCTAATAGAAGGGAGGTCTCAGAAGTTCAGATTCTTAAGCTAAAGAATTCTCTCATGGAGCCCACCTCTCACCATGACTAGACTCCCTATGTATACGTCACAAATCAGTAACAAATGAGAAATCTGTTATTTTATGTCAACGAAAAATTAAGCAATAGATCATTTGTAGGAAAAGAACCTTTTTTTTTTTCTTTGAAAAATATAGCCCTCTGCATTTTAACATTATCCTACCAAATATATCTAATTTTATTTACATTTCTAGTCTAGAAAGTCACATATTAAAATGTGCAACCAATATTTTGTATTTATAGATTCATATAACACACTCATTAAACTTGCTGTATATCTGCAAAACAAGTCCACCTCTTCTTAGAAGATTTGCATGTATAAGTGTATACTGTTCATCAAGTTTGCGAAATCAGATCATTGCAATGATAGGCACTTATACTCAGACCATGAACCAAAGTCTACATCTAACTTGATTAAAATAAACAGAGTTTTTCCAAGTTTATTCCTATAACTGAATATCGTGTTTGACTTAATTCAGCATTTCTCACAGGCTTTGTATAAGCTCTAACAAAAATATTTCCATGGCATTGATGGCAAAACAGTTGATTTCTCTAGGCAGAATTATATCTTGGAAACTCACAAATTGCCCATAACTGAAATTGATTTCAACAGTGTAGATAGGATACTGTAGGAAAACACAGACCACTGTCTTCTAAACATTGTCTAAATTATATATAATTACACAGGGCTAGTCTTTTAAAGAATACATTATTAAACTGTTAGGTAATTTATTTAGTTAATATTGGTAATAAAGACTAGCAATAATCTCATCTACATACAATATAATTATGGTAATCTCATTACAACAATAGTTTTAAAGATCATTTTATAAGTAACAGTGTGAAAATTGCTACTAAGGACAGCAATAGGATTATCTCAATAGCAACAAGTCTGTACTAAGAGAAAACCTCCACAGGACACAGCACTAAGGCTGTCAACAAGCTTGTGATATTTTCATTCTGGGAACTTACCTCTGTACCTCACTGCTGTCTCAGGCAGCAAAACTGTCACCTCCTTCACAAGCTGAGACTGCAAGATCTGTTAACATATTTTGTATGAGGAGAGGATCCCCAGCCTCACAGTTCCTTCTCAGAACTGCACCAAGATTGCGAGTGGTGTAGGTGAGATGTTTCAGGCAGGAATGTTCACCTAGAATTTTCAGGAAGACAGATTAACACCTAAAAAACCTGTGCTGTGTCAGACTTTTGTAGCAAAAATCAGCTAAAATATGCCACTGCTACTTGTAAAAATATTTTTGATTAGGCAAGAACCATATAGTGCACAAAGTGAAGTTCTTATCAAAATAAAAACTGTAAAAAAATTACTTTTTTTTAGTCAATTTGTCTACACGTGATGTTACTTGGCGTCTTGTTCCAACATAGGCAAGGAGTAGACCAAAACAAGGATGTAGTCAAACTGGTAACAGAGGTGACATAAAGAACTGCGAAGAGGAAACAAGAATGCAGATGCAGCCAGTCACTGCTAATTTTCACTCAGGCACCAGCAACATCCTAAACTGCTCCGACCCAGCCATGTGAGAGCTGCACTGGGTTATCGAGACAACAATGGGAACAAATTAAACTGATCAGTTTCTGGTATGAGGGCAATTCCTAAAAAAACCTCCATAGTACATTTATGGAAACAAGAAAATTACAAGCCAGAAATTGTATTTATTTATTTTAGGATAAGCTATCTCATCAGTGGTACTTATACTACTTTTAAATTCATAACTCCCAGTTAACCCACTTCTTTCATCTCTTCTAACTAACTCATTTTGTCTGAGAGGCAAAGAAGGGAGAGAGAATAAACAAAAAACAAAACAAAACAAAAAGCAAAACAACAAAATAACCCACAGTAAGTCAATAATGTTCTTTCAAGAACAGTAAAAAAATGGTATCATCTGAGATGTACAGTCACAATCCAGTTTTCTACCGATTTTACTGGCTGTCAGGTCACAACTGTAAAAAGAAACTTATTTCCCTTCCCACCATAACCCAAAAATACAGAAATTTGCTTTAAACTGAATTACTCAGTTAGCTGATGCATGCTGCGGTTTCTTTTTGTGAGTGAGTTTTGAGGGTCTTTCTTTAAGAAATACAGAAGATTCTGAATGTAGTCATTTTCAAATCTGGAAATATTCACTTGTAAGATCTTCTGATTATATTTGAATCCAACTTTCAACATCTAATGTGAAAGTAACAGAGGAAAACATGCCAAAATGTAACACAGGAAAAGGAAAATCTCACTAAGACTAGGGAAATGACTAATTTGATATTATACATACAAACCCACAGTAGTTCTTAGATCAAGTTGGAATTAAAAGGGATATAATATTTTTCTCCTTTTCAGTCAGATACATTTTCATACTTCTCTAGAGATTATGTTTTAATTCCCTTATCCCATTCAACACTAAGTCTGAGGAATCCAATTGTATTATATATATGTATAAAGATTGCTTATTCCAAAAATCTGAATTCTAAATCTAGCAGTGGCTGATTGGAGAAAGACTCCAGCCTTCATTGTGGAAATTTTTTTATTGCCTTTCTTTTTATTTTTAATATTGAAGCCCAAAATACAGGGTTTGTGTTTTCTGTTTGTTTGGCTTATATTTCATAAACTTATGATCTTGAAGAAATATATCTTGTGCAATAGCAGCATTATGAGAAATTGAAGAGAATAATGTATTAGATTGAGGCAAGGAGAGGAAGGAATACAAAAATATTCCTTGAAATTTGTAACAATGGCAAATCTTGAAAATGTTTTAGGGTTATACATAACAAGGTCCTTATAACAATTTTTTCAGGTTATTTAATGCCCAAATCAGGGGTTTTTATTTTCAAACTGTTTTGCAGATATGGTAGCTAGGCTGTCATTCATTAGTAGAGAAACAATTAGTTATCTGATGTATGTCATTTTATTCTGGACATAATTTCATAGACTCGTGTTTTTAGTATGTAAATTTTAAAGAACAAAACTTCTGCTATTGTTGTTTAATGCTGAATGAAAACTCAGATATTAACTGATTTTCAGAAAAATTTTAAACACAGTTTATTTCTGTTACAAGAGAAAATAAAGTCCAGAGTCAACACATATTGATCAGCCTCTCTATGAGCGACTGGAGGGCTGAGGAGTGGCATATAAATGCAGGGACACTTTCAGTAAATTTTATGGGAATATGCTTTATTTTAGTTGTAGATAGTTGAAGTAAATAGAAGCTAAATATAAACAACACAGAATTTAAGAAACTGCATATGCACCATTTTCCAGCCTTCGGAAAAACATCCTTGTAATGTGCAAAGATTTTATACTGCCCATTGTACTAGACATAGAAGAGTTCGCCAAGACATAAAAGCTGAAATTTTACATGCCATCTTTATCCCATGGTTCTTGCAAGCTAACTAAGAAGTAAAATTGAAATGGGATCACTCCTGTGAAATACTGTAAGTATCACTGGAAGAAAATGTGTGCACAGTATTTGCTACCATTGGTCTTTTACTTCCCACTGCTTTTATAAAAGGGTTTCAGGAGTAGATACGTTCTAGCAAAGCATTACAACAAAGTACACCGGATCAGACAGATTTTCAAAGACAGAACATAGTTTGCCCTTATCACAGTGTATCTTCCTCAATATAAGTCTTTACACCTTTGCCATTTTCAGCTTTCACTTACTTGTTTGCTCAGGATTTTTAATTAACTTCCAGAAACCTTTCACTAATATGGAAGTTGCAGCAGGTCTTCCATGCAGTTTCAGTACAAGTAATTTTTGTTAGGGTTTATTTTGTTTGGTTTTGGTGGGGTTTTGTGGGGGAGGGGTTGTTTTTTTTCCTTTGGTCAGGGGTTTATTTGTTTGTTTGCTGAGGTTCTTGTTTCAGTTTTCTTTTGTTTGTTTACTTTTCATTTTGTTTTTTTTGTATTGATGGGTTTTTTAATTTGTTTAGGGGTTTTGAGGGTTGTGAGGTTTTTCTGTTTGAGGGGAAGAGAGTTATATGATGGTGATTTGCTTTGTTTTTCAAATGCAAAACTGTCCAGTGAAGCTTCAGGCCCAAACAGAAACTTATGAAGATTACTGACCTTTTGCATCATTTTCTCAAGCACCAACAGTGTTAAGACACCAGCTTGCTGTGAGCTTTAACAAGCCAAGAACGAGCAGCAACCTCAGGCTCTGATGTAGCAGATACCTTACATAAGAGTATTTGCCTCTGCCTTATCAAAAGTCTGGACTTTCACTAACATTTTACACAACCGAATAGGTTTCGAGGGGCTGGGAGGGGATGGGAGGGAAGCTACATCTCCTATTTATTAATTTACTTATTTTAAGGAAAGAATAAACTCTCCCACATACTATCCAGGTTAGTAACATTAATATAAAAGCTTCTGCACATCCCTGGAGTTATCTGTACTGCCCCAGTCTAATTTCCATGGTGATTTGTACTTAGAGTTCCCACAGCTGCCAGATGTCCCTTGAGACCTCCACAGAAAAAGGGGAGCAAAGAGGAGGTGATGGCTTGCTTTGGCCTAGTTTTGGAAAGACAGCATGCAATTCTTTCCATGTGATGTTCACAGATACAAGGTCTGCACTGAACCTTACACACAGCATGAGGAAACAACATACTAGGTACCTATCACAGCCTGAACACAAGTTATCTTTGTCAATCCAGAAATACTAACATCAAAGTATTCCTGAGTTTGGAGAGCTGACAAGCCAGAACACTGCCCAGAGCTGAAACAGATCTTTGTGCAAGTTTGCAATAGAAATCTGGGGTCTTTTATGCCAGTGCCAAAAGATCTAGGTTCTCATCAGATATAATCCACCACCTTTGGTGAAACTGCTGAATAGATAGACTGAGAACTGTCTGAAATAGCTATAATTCCTACAAATCATTAAGAGCAACAGTTGAACAGATTGATACCATTTTTGTTACCAGAATTAACATTATCTAATCTAGAGTCACAAAATGCTTGAATTTGGAAGAGACTTCTTAAATTTGTCTAGTCCTATCCTCACATTCCTACAATTTACACTAAAACTAGCTGCTTAGACCTTGTCCCATCAGGTTTTGACAGTCTTCAAGTGTGCGCACTTTTTAACCTTTCTGGAAAACTTGTCCCAGTGTTTGACCATTCACTCTTTTCAGGCTGAATAATCCTGGCTCTCAGCCTCTCATCCTGTGTCTAATGGTCCAAGTATCATAGCTATGGTCCTTTATTGGACCAAATCTGTATGTCCATGCTTCTTATGCTACAAAGTACAGTACTCAATATCACACTACAGATGTGGTCTTCCCAATCTAAGCAGAGGGGAAGGATCACCTCCCACAGCCTACTAAAATGTTTTTCCAAATATACCTTAAGGTGCTCTTGGCCTCTTTTGCTACAAAGGTACATTGCTGTCTCACTGTCAATCTATTTTTTACCATGATGCCTAGGTCTTTTTCCGTAAAACTGCTTTCCAGGCACTTGGCCACCAGCTTGTTTTGGTACATGGGGAGCTCCTCCTCCAGTGCAGAACTTCACATTCCCTTTGGACAAACTTCATGAGCTTCCCATTTGTCAATGCCTCCAACTTGTTGAAGTCCCTCTGAATAGCAGCATAACAATCTGGTCTATCAATCACTCCTTCCAGTTGTGGAAAAGGTACCTGACAATCATAAAGAGCAAAGTGGAAGACATGGGTAATGAGGAAAAAAAGGCAGTGTACCATTTTAGAACCTTTTGTGGGGTTTTTTTGTTTGTTTGTTTTTTATGTATTAGGACTTTCACTGAGTAGAAATTTGTAATTGGAAATATAACCCACCTTCTTTAACTTGTAGCAAAAGGACTTTCAAAACGTTTGCAGTACAGCACAGCAAAACTAGCAATCTTAGTGAAGTTATCAGTGGTTCTGTGCAAGTTTAGAGAAGAACTGAGTAGTGAGTTTTGGGTTTTTTTGCCTGTGATTCACAGCATATCCGTGATTGAACAGTGGCACCCACACACTAACCAATTTCAGTCAAGTAGCTAGTCACAAAAGACCTGAAGTATGCATCTTTCCAAAGTCCATCTGATAGAACAATGTTCTTAATTAAGTACTAAAATAGCTGCAAACACATCAGGTGATTGTAGTGTGATGCTGGCTTCGCATTTCTAACCATTATTTTCCTCCCCAACTCAAAAATGTAGCTTGCTGCCTTTCCAGAGAACCAGAAATTTACTTCTTCAGCTACATTAATGGCCATGAATTCACTAAAGTAATCATCAGAGGGAGTTCTCATTCAACAGCATTCCATACATAGATAAATTCTGATTGTACAAACTCTACTAAAAACAATTCCCCTGTTTGATTCAAAAACAATAGCAAGATTGCTGCTAATCATTCTATTGTCTGAAACATCATTTGGTAACAATCAAGGGAACAGACAAGAGAAGAAAAACTGTAGAAGGAACAATGACATTTATTAAGCATATACCAGTCACCAACAAGAAACTCTTTTTCTGATAATATAAACATTTTACTCTGTGTAATCACACAAGACTGACACAGAACAACACATGTTATTGGCAAATAAAACCTGAGTAGTCCGAGAAGATGTCATGTTTCTAAAATATGTTTCTCTTAAAAATAAAAATAAGAACATAATGAGGAATGGTGTCACTAATTTAATGGAAGTAACATTTCTGTGTTGCTTGTTTAGCTGTCAACAGAAAACATTTTGTGGGGGAAAAAAAAGACATCAAAAATATTTTTTTATTTAATTCCAATCAAATTGAAGAATTCTTTTTGCATTAAAAAAGTTTTCTACTATGAAATGAAATATTTAGGGGTTTATTTTCTTATTAAATGCTCCACTGGGCCTGAAATGCCTCAGTACTTTTTGAAGTAAACCTTACAGGGTGGGAGAGAAATCTTACCAAAACAATAAAGGGAAAGAAAGAGATCAGGTTAGGTAAGAATTCAGTAGTGAAGATCACTCAAATGTGACAAACAAGCCTGAAGCAAAAAATTAAAAAGCTTTGTATTCCAGCTTCCCACGTGGTGACTGTTTCCCTTGTTCATCATATTTCTCAAGAATTTCATGTCTGCTGTTGATTTTATCAGCAACATATTAGATTAGGAAAGACCTACTTTTAACATATCATTCATTCCTCAAATAAAAGAAAGCTGAAAGATCTGTATTAAAGTAATCAAATTCTTATACAGAATGCAAAATAATTTAGTTAAAGCCTGAAATCAGAAGAGTTTGCTTAATTCTAACGGGAATCTTCAATGATAATCCTGCTCATATCCCCAGCATCTTTTCTTTTTATATATATATATGTCTTGCATGAACAATTAATTCTGCTTTCAACCTGTGGTCCTAAATATGCAAGCATTTGATTTTTCTAAGATTTAGCTGCATACTGATAAAAAAAAATCCTTAATTATGTGGTTCATAGCTTTTTTTTTTTTTTTTGTAAATTGAGCACAGAGAGACAAATACATCAGTGTGCTACTTACTGAAGGCAATAACTTCAAAATTCAGCAGATAGTATGTTAAAGAAGGAGGAGCTCATAAGACACTTCAGCAAACACTGGTTATGGGAGAAGGGCTATATATGAATTTGCTAAGACATAAACCCAGAGACATATTTACTCATTCTGCATGTTTGAATATCATAAATGAACCCACAAACATTACACTCTCTAAAATAACCAAAAGATTTCAGGGAGATTTTTCTTTCTTGTGTCTAACAGGATATCTGACAAGTTTCAAATCATTAGGTGAAAGCAAAGTTGTGTACCATAAAAACATTTGCACAATATTGATTATTATTTTACAGCTTGTTTGGCATCTAAAAAAAGGCTAAAAAAAAAAAAACCCAAACCACAAACCAGCAGCAACAACAAAAATAAAAACAACAAATAACACAAAATCACACCCAAAAAATCCCACAGTATTTGCTAGGATCTTAATAAATGAGAAAAGCCATATTAAACTCACCTTGAATCTTGTAGAATAAAAACTATATGATCTGACCTTTTGCATGTAGTTCAATGCTAATAATGTGTTAAGGTCAGGTTCCCCTTGATATTCTTTATTTTTGAAAGTACTTTCTTAATTAGCTCCAGTAAACTCAAACATGGTGTCTTACAATGCAGCTTATACTCATGTTGAACTGCTTGGAATATCAGATTCTACATTTTATTTTATTCTACCCAGGCACTGACTCTTAAAAACACATATTTTTATGTGCATGCATGCCTGCTGCCAGCAACTGCAAAATCCATGTGTCTCATCAGCTATTTATTGTGTCAGGCAGATTCTTTCAGTCTATCTTTCTCTATACCTTTCTTATTTTCTCCCTTTCCCAAATTGAATCAACTTCTTAGGTAATTTTGAAGAGTGTTTGTGTAATTATCAGGGAGGAATATGATGACGGGAGGAAGTTATCATCACTGACTGAAGTATCTTAGCATTTGTATTTTCAACCTCACAAGTCCTTATTTGATAGTAATATCCTAAGACTTTATTGAGATATGGGGAACATAAATGAGAAAGCTTTAGATAGCTGGCTTTCTATAGTCATTTAGCGAGATATACTATGTGCCTTACTTTATAACTGACCAGAGAGCTTAGATTTGTTCTCTCATGCTTTACATAATGATATTACTATTAAAGTTTAAGTGGTAACTTTTTACATTTGAGGGCACCCACTGGGTTAGCTATAATTTTAAGTTCACTAGCATCCTATTCTCACCTTTTTCCTGAACTATAGCATTAACTTCAGAAAGTAATTTAGACTTACTTAGCCTCAGTTCACTGCAAAATTACATTACTAATGCTAACTTCTCGTGACCATTCTAAGATTATACAGTTCATATGCAACACAGGAAGACCTCATAATGAATGTCATTATGAAAATGTAAAGTATTATTCAGATATTCCCTTGAATCCTCAGTGAAGAATAATTTTCTTAAATACCCATCAGTATTCACCAGGTAATAATCTTGATTACACCTAAATTCAATCATAACCACATAGTAATATTGCCCTGTAAATAGCTGAGGTTGTTCCAAGTTCTGTCTAAAAGAAAGAGGTTCCCAACATGACCAGGAACATAAATAAAGGGGAAAAAGACATAAATAAAAAAGAGGCTTGTTTATTTGGGATAACAAAATTTTCAAACCTCCTTTTCCTCCAAAAAGTTTCAGGAAGACTAGGAAACACTTTTTTCATATATTTAAATTCTGTTTAAAAATAAAAACATGCACCAAATTAGAAGTGTACAACTAAGGTTGCACACGTGTGATTGTCCACTGGCAAAGTTCATTAGAAGTTCCTTTCACATGTAGGAGGTCAGAAACAGCAAAAATAAAGACATGGTTTGAAATAAGTAGAAACAATTTAGTAGAAGCACAAGTTACTCCTTTGAGATTGCCTAAGAGGAAAGGCCATCCTCTCAAATACTGAAGTTTTAATTTGTGCTTTTGATGTAATCTATTATTTTTTTCTCTAATTTACAATAACCCTAAGTCAAAGTCTGGTACCTCCTTTTATTTTCAAGTGAAGAATAACATACAATAATTGAAACTCACAGTTTGATGACAGTGCAAAGATGAAGCCCATCATCTTTGAAGTCTTTGCATTGTCACAAAGCTATACTAAGAAAGTAGAAAGGAGAAAAAAAAAAAAAAACAAAATAAAAGGAAAAATAAAAACAGAAGAAAAACATGGAAAAAACAAGAGATGATGAAAATTGATTGGTTGAGTAATAACACAATGAGGAAGAAAAGTTCAATGCAATAGAGTTAAGACAGAAAAAAATACACCTGCAATCCTTGTGGGGACCTGTCAGTCAGAGAGCAGCAATGTTCATTATACTGGCAACCAAAGATTATGATTACATAATAGCAAGTGTTCAAGCAGGACCTTCAGCACAATGAAACCCAGGGAGATGCTCTGTTCAAAACAATCTGTAACAGATAAAGGCTTAAGAAAATCTGCAAGCATGAACAGCTAGATTTATGAATAAAGTATATAAAAGTCCATTTCAAGTAATATACTACAATGAAAATATATCACTGCTTAATATTTGAGCTACATTTTGAAAATAGATATCTTGTTCTTTGGAATTCCAGAGTTTTTTAAAATATCCTAGTGAGTTTACAGTAGAGTTTACTTTTTAAATATTGAGATGATAAACCACATTAGTTTTAAAAAGTGAAATGTATAAATAAAACAGATTGGTCATCCACTGCATCCAGAAAATAAAATAGTTCCCTTTAATGTCTAGAAGAAAAGCTTCAAAGACCAGTATTTCAATACTTTGAATACTGACACAGTTGCCATTTGAGCAAGTGTGTCAGTATTCAAATCTTACTGGAAGTAAGATTAACTTGTTCAAACTGACTCAGCATCTTCCAACTAATATAGGGTAAACAAGACGGAAGGGAATAAACACTTTGCACATGAAATTCGCCCACCTGTACAAAGCAAGCTTTGTACAGAAAGAAAAAATCTTTTACTCAATAAAGAAAGACGTCCATCTAAATAATCGTCTAAATAATCAGTGGTGAGTGAAGTATACTAAGCTTTTGACAGGGACATCAAGTGGAAAAGACAATAGTATGTCTCAAACAACAGCCCAGTTGGGATGTGTTTTACCTTGTATTGGGAACAGTTTTAGTTACTCAGTACATCTAAACCACCTGTACAAGGAATAGTTGATAGTTTATAAACAGAGATAGACTAGACAGATTGGTAAAAATAAGTAAGAACTAGAACATCTACAGCATTTTGACCATTTTTGAAAGGTGACAGTGAAGTTGCTTTTGATCAAACTGTAAGTGTATGTTCCCCTAGAGCTTCCTGGAGAACGCAAAAGAAACTGCTTATGATCCAATCCATTACTCGGTGTTCATAAATATCTATTGAAAAATTAAAATGTTAAAAAACATTCATCAGCAGAAGGTTAATACCTTCTTTCATCAATATTTCTCAATTTAATTGTAAACTAAAAGTCTTATTAGGCATACCCAGCAGTAAACTGATAATACCACCTAAATGTTCAACAGATGTCTCTAACTGGAAACATAAAATTTTAATAGTCACTTTCTTCAGTACTTAAAGACTATATTGTTATCAACATATTTTTCATAAAGGAAGTCATGCACTTCTGTCAGTTATATTTATTACGCTAAGGAACACTTTATTACAATAATGCAGATGTCTTCATTCCATAAACCCCAATGGTACTTAAAGCTAGGATTTTATTACTTGTGCCTGGGGCCAAACAAAGCTATAAACCTGCTACATTCTAATTCAAATACTGCTGGTAGGGTTTGCATTTTGTGCCATAAATTACAAACCAATGTAATCAAATACATGCAGAAATTGTAGTCATGGAAACAGCCTTTTTGATTCACAAAATTTGAAGATAAATGGAAAAAAATCTGATTTATGAACAATTATTTTTACTCCAGACTAACATATTTTCCCCTCAAAAAGTATATATGTTAATATTATTCCAGCAGTAAAAGATATTAAATACCCTTGGATATCAAGCGCCACTCAGAGCTGCTTACACTATTTACCATTATAACACCTGTTCTGTTCTCTTCTGATAATGTGCACCATGAGTTCCATCAGCTCCATTTTTTGAACAGACTAATACTGACTGAGACCCTCATGCAGTAGTGATATATCCAGAGATTAAATGCATCACAATGGTTGTCTATTGTGATAGTATTTTATTTAAAATGAGAACACACATAACACTTGGAAAACCTCTCTAATAAAAAAGTATCACAAGAACAAGAAGCTCTCCAGTAGATTATGATACTTGAAGCTATAAAAATTTTAAAGTCATAAACAGTGGAATTCCCAGAGCATTACATTAAAGTACACAAGTTTTTATATCTAACAAGATTTTATATTTTTCTTCAGAGTCCTGTTTAAAATGAGCAGTATTTGATAGAACTCATAAGTGAAAAAAAATATAACTTGCTTTACTAACATTGTATTTCCATAACTATTTTAGCAGAGAGTTTTAAGTAGTTTGAACATACTTTTGAAAAATCTTATTATTTAATATTTATCTTGTTAGAGCACCACAGGCTCATAACTATGATGGGCTTTTCTGCATATTCCACAGACATATTAGATGACACATCATGTTTGGGTTTTTTTATTACATATATAGTACTTGACTGGAGTTACATAGTATTATGTTGACTTTTCCACACTTTTAGTAGAGATACCATTTGTCCTTCATGTAAGTTATCAGGATGCCCAGACTACTTGTTAAACTGTCCTTATCATGTTTACAGTTTCCAAAAGAATAGAGACAAGACGATGTGGCAGTGTTGGTGGGGAGGACCTCTCTGACCTGTTTTCTGTTACCTGAAGTGAGTAGGAATGGACAAAAGAAAGAATGCAGAGGACAAGTCTACTCAGAATTTTTATGAAACTAAGTTTTAATGTAAAAAAAAAGGCAAATCAGATATCAAGAGGGGGCATAAGTCAATGCTTATTCCTGAATGCAAAAGTAGATACTTTTGAGTAAAGGATCAGGCCTGCAAGCGCTCTTGGAACAAACCCACACAAGTTTCTAGGACCTAGCTTTTTTCCAAATCAGGAACTATCCCTCATTTATGTGTTCCAACTTGTGTTCCTTGAACTCTAAAAATCAGACTATAAAAGAATCAACAGCTATTTTTTAAGAGACAGCAAATAAACAACGATAATCTATTTCCAAACACTAAATAACTCATCAAAAGGGAATTTGAGTTAGATTCAGTGTATTATGAGAAAAAAAACATAGAACAGAGTCTGTGCCACCTGTCAGCTAGAAGTTGTGCCAAGTTTCTAGAGAAAATGTGCAGCAATTTATGCACACACACACATACTTAAAGTTACAGAACAAAAGATGGCAAGTCCCAAGAACTATATGCATGCATATGCGCAAAACTTCTCTTCTCCAGCTCTCCAAAGTAGGTTCAATGAGTTCATACAGCATAACAGGGTCGGAGTAAACAACAATGTCGTTGTCTTTAAAGCATATAAAAAGGCATAGCATTTTGAATTCAGAATAGATCCTCTTACTTAAGAAATTTGATGCAGAGGAGTCACAATACATAGCTAAACATTCCTGTTGAGAAAACACTTCCCTCACCACAAAATTGCACTATGCCCTCGCTACTCCTCCCCAAGCACTTCTAGTACACCATGGTAAGAAGGCAACACTGAAGTAATGCTTTCTGAATTTCCATGGTGGCCTACACTAATCAGTGCAATAGAGAAGGACACAAGACATCCTTAACATATGACCACAGCGGAGTCAAAGAATGGGTTGCCAGTCATTTAATACTATAAGAAGAAAAGTGCGAGCTTATTCTTCAGTGCCCCTGCACCAAGATTTGGATGCAAAAATCATGTGTGGCTGCAAAAAGCACCATTCTGGCACAACAAAGAAAAAAAAAAGAAATTAGGGGTAATTGTGTTACTGAAAAAATATATTTTTTTTAGGAGTCTGTGCAGCAGTGGGGGAAGATGTTGGAACATTTAGTACAATTGGTTTTGATCCCTACATCTGTGACTAATAGTCTTGTGCAAGCTAATGCTTCCTTGTTTACCTATATGAGTAATTAATATGTACTAGCAGATATCATAGTTTTGAGAACAATAATTGTGTGTTAGAATGAAGAAAAATAAGAGAAGTACATTATGACCTGGCCACATATATAATATACTCTGAAGGAGAAAAGATTCATCAGAAGACATGGAATCATATTCAAATAAGTCCATGGAAATAATTAGCATGTATTCAGGAAATGTAATGAATATGTCATAGAAATGTGATGGATATGTATTAGTTTCAGGAGTTTAACCTGGTCAGTTTCGTTGCTGAGTGCACAAACTTTGTGGAGTTATCCCCTTGCACCCAGCAGGCTGTCACTAAAGTAATGTTGGCTTTCTAACCTTACAAGCTGACTGGAGCATTTATTTCCTGGTTTTCAGTCACAATGGAAATCATAATTGCATGCATTTACATTTACATGCATACCTCTTTTGCCAGATGTATAAGCTTGTCTTCCTTTCTTATGGTTTCCATCTTACAGAAGAGTCACACTTTACTTTCCACCCTTCTTAGCTGAATGATAACATCTACTGAGCCCGAGGTCCTCCTCTTAAAACATCGAGGCTGTGTCTAAACATAAGAGGAGAAACATTCCACAGCACACTCTTGAGTCCTGATCCCTGCTATCAGCCAGAGCATATACTTCTCTGAAGCACAAGTCTTCTCTAGCTCATACTCCCTGGTTTCTTTCTGAGGGTAGCCAGAGCGCAGAGTAGCCTGGTTTTTATTTTTGCATGAAGCTGGAAATCAGCTAATGCTACTAACCCCAGAGCTAGGGGTTCAGTCATCAATCGCACAGATCAGACAATAAATAAAGAAATAAAAACCCCAGCTTAACCTTAATTTCTAAATTCCCCTTCAGGCATACAATAAATGCTGAGTGAAGAATGTTACACAGTAGCATGTTGGGGGTCCTCTAAAAACTTACCATAGGACAGGAAGGAAAGATCAATCTCTGTTCTATTCTTCTCATGGCAAGGCTTAGCAGCCAATAAATTTTCTTAGATTTTGATCCTTAGACCCTTTTGATTACTCTGCCACTATTATTCTTCACTTTCTGTGAATTTCTCTCACATCTCCCTGTTTCTCACCACCATCAGTACAGTATATGAGGACACAAGGGCTTGTCTTCAGAACTGGAGATAGTTAGGCAGTGTCTTAGATTCCTATTTTATTTTTCTTAGCTAGAAGTGCACCCAGGTCCATATGTTTTTTTTCCACTATATGCATTATTTCGTCCCACCATTATACCTAGGTTAAAAAGTACTTTTATGCAATATGTCATCATAAGTAACAATGAATATATATGCAGTTCTAAACATAATATAGATAGACTAAGTCATAATTCAGGAAGATAAGCCTATGTCCTTAAGGAAAGAAAACAATTTACAGAATTAACACTAGCTTCCTCACAATTGAAAAGAGTTCCAATTATTCCAAGCATTTTGAAAACACCAGAAATGCTGTTTTGTTTAAAAAAACCAAAAACAAAACAAAGCCTAAGAAGAATGACTTGTCCATTCCTCTCTTTTAAAAAATAATTTTTGGTTAACTACAAACACTTAAAAATCATTTGGAAAAAAATGAAGCAGGCAGAACACAGTAAATTGCCTTTCTAAGACTACAATCATTACAAGTACTTGTATAGGAAACCATTGTTACAAATACCATAATTCTTAACCTTCCCCTGCTTCTAACTGCAACATGCAAAACAATTTGGCAGGAAAAACCCACACAGTAATAACATTCTCCTAACACTTTCTAATCTATTCAATTTTTGGCTTGTTTTTTTTAATATCATTCTTTTATTCTACTGATTCTCAAGGAGTCATTTATTTAGACTTGCAACCTTTTGTCTGACTTGTTCATTGGTCTTTCCCCCCATCTTCAATATTTAACTATTCACAGCTGCAATCTAGCTAGCTGAGTACAACAGTAACTCATTACTGGCCAGTCTTTCACAAAAGCATACTATCATCTTTGCTAGTGTGCTGGTGCATTTAGGAACAAATAGTGGTATCTTAGTAACAAAAACAGGTATTATGTATTCCTATGACTGTGTTGTGCATGAATTTCAGATATGAGAACTCTGTTACGTACAGTTTATCGATCAAGTGGAAAAAAATGCAGCTGCTAACACTTTTTTGTTATCTGACCTTTTTGATTTGACATATTTTGATGATCTACTGAACTGCAGCTAACAAGCAAAAAAAAAAGTGCTACAATCAAATTCAACAATGTAGTCAAATGTAACAAAAATAGAAATGGGCGCATATTTGCAGATATTTTTAAAAATTATATTTATACTGCTTATATATATTATACCTTAATAGGTGTTAAGTAGCTTATGTTCTTTGTTGCACTAAGAAATGCACTATCGCTATGTGTGCTATCTTCTAGCTGTTCTTAGGTTTTTCTACTTAGAAAGGACTACATGTTTCACAGCTGACAGCAGTTTGCACTAGCATCCTGGCATGAAATAAGGAACACCAATCTCATCACAGAAGTTAAAACTGGCATATTAAAAGTTACCTCTTCCTATATGAAATAGCGTAGCCTATATTTTTAATATTCAGTTCCAGTGCTCTGTAACTCATGCAGGCTCTGTGGAGGGATGATGTACATTTGAAGTAATGTTCAGATTTGGATATTTAAGAGCCAAAAAAGCAATATATGTGCCTTTATATCTGTATTATGATTTTTAGTTTGGTTCAAAGGCCTGCAAAACCAGACAATCTGTAATCACCCTAATACACAGAAAAAATATTATGCTAATATCGAAGAACATTCTTTCTAATATATTTTCTGCAGTATATCACATCTTTAAAATACACAATGTATAAGATTTAATGAAGGCAAGCAATCAGAAAGGACAATGTCCTCTCTCACTGTATTGATTATCAGGTTTGGAATTTTCAAGGGTCTTACCCTTTTTTCTTGTAAGAATTTTTTTCTATGATCTTTCTGTGACAGCGCATGGTCAAAATTTTACCTGCCATAGCTCAGGAAGGAATGAACCACATTTCTCTTTTGGGATAGGTTTTCAGGTAGAGTTGAATTCACAGATACAAGCAAGAACAAAGTAAATAACAAAGCAAAACTAGTTCTCTGAACAGACCATGTTCCACAGACCTTTGTCCTCATATCTGTCTATTCCAAAATGTCCTCCAAGGCACAACAAAGGAAACTGTTTCTCTCCTGAAATTTACCTCTAAAGAGGCTCTGTAGAACATAAAGAATTCACACCAGCTCACCGCTACAAATGAGCAAGGGTGATTGACTGTCAGCCTTCTGCCCCATGAGGCACAATCCTTCCTGCTTCAGTTTGCTGAATGCAATTATCAGTATGTGTTATCTCTACCAGATTCTAAACAATGCAAATATTTAATTTAATCAAATCTAAGGAGGCCTATTATGTGCTACATTTCAGGTCTTTTGATTTTACTGAATTACATCAATAACATTCACCAGTTTGATCCTGTTATCAAATGATATCACCCTTAAAACAGAGAACCAATCTGTGTGCTTTCTTAACTTTGCCATTGTAAAGAAGATGCATTCTTTTTCACTGTTTACTACTACTTTAAAATGTCATCAGAACATCAACATGTCTCTTACCAGTATTCCACATAGGAGTTAACTACAGAAACCACTTCCACAATTACCATCGGTCAGTGTATTAGGCATGAGAATTAGGTGTCATGAGACAGATTAAATTTTCATCAAAGCATACTAAATTTTATATTCTGTTGTAGTTTATTTTCTTCTTCTTCTTCTTGTTGGGTTTTTTTGTGGTTTTTTTCCCCTCAAAGGCTGTTTAGCAGCAAAAAAAATAAAAATAATTTAAAAAAAACCCCAAAAACAAACCTCCATGACTATTGTAGATACTACTTTTGAATGGACCATTCCACACAGATGTAGTTCATTCATTTAAGATGTTTTAACAATGAAAATATGGAGCTTAAGCATTCTTGAGTTATATAGGTATCAACAACCCGCAGAGCTACTGGCTCCACATTACTTGTATGGTGTTACTGTAGAGAATTTCAGAGTAAAATGGTTTTAGATGAGAGTTCAGCTCCTAGTCTACCCCCCAGTCGCCCCCAAGCAGCTCAACAAGCAATATCATTCTGTGATACAGTTATAGTTTTAAAATAATGCAGTTCCTTTAGGCAAGGAATGTACCCGAGATTTTGGTAAAAGTGGTTTTGGCATTTGATTTATAAAGCTACACTGGCTAGCTTGAGACTAGTTGAGAGCAAAAACATCGTAGGAGAATAAAATATTGCCCTTTGGAATTTATAAAACTAAACACCAGGAAGGATCTTAGACTTTTCATTATTGTTACTTAGGAATATAACTGAGATCAAAATAGACACAAGTACCTGTGGGGTTGTTAATTCAATGAACTACATCATTCTTTTGACACAGAAGATAGGGCAGAAATAAAGTTTAAAAGAGAAGTTAATACTAAAGAAGACAGGGCCATATGAAAAAGGAAAAAATGTCTTTGAAATACTTCTCAATTTCTTCAAGCCCATGCTCAGTTCAAAGATTTATCTTTTAGTTCCCTTTTGCCAGTGCTCCAGTCAGTGAAGTAGATTAAAAAAAAAAAAAAAAAAAGATGGAGAGAGAAAATAAAACTCTATTTGAAGATTGCCTATGCAAAATGTGCTTATTTAGGAAAAGACACTTTTTTTTTTTCCCCAGCTGCTTGAAAACCCATGGGATTGTTCTGCCCCTAAACTGATGTTGACAAAATCAGCATTAAAGTGCACAGGCTCATTCTCTCTGGCATCTGGAGGTCCTTGAAAATGGAGTTAGGTAGGATCACTCTGGCCTATGGCTTCTGAGGAAGTAGAGTTGCCATTAGGACAAGTTGCTTTAGGAATGCTGCAGAGAAGCTGTAACTCAACAGTGATACCTATGTCTCAAAAGACCTCAGGTTATCAGTGAGTTAAGAGGGACATATTCTTGCCAGAAGGCAAATCTCATCCCCTCACTGCATGACACAATAAAAATTCGAGAGCATAAAAAGCATCAAGTTTTTCTTCTCACTTTTTAGTCTGCTGGAGCAGTAGGCAGCTGACCTATGTACCAGCAGATCTGAAATCACTGCTTCTATTGAAGAGAACAAGAATTTATTCTAGCCAATAGAAGGTATTTTAGCAACTTTTTTCATTTTACAAATAGTACTTAGAAGACTGCTCTTTTGAGAGAATTCTAATATCTCTCAGGTTCAAAGTGACATCACTTGTCTTAGAAAAGGTTAGCATATTCCTTGCAAAGTTCTGTCTTCCATTGCTTTGTGACTCTTTACAGACAGTGAGTATAAAGTGGAAAGTAAATTCTCTTCTTCTCATTATTTTAGTATATCTTCCAATATGCAGAAATGGAACTCCTTAGACTGGTTTAAGTATGAGATCACATAGTTCTGAAAACATTTTCAGGGATATGAATGATTAACCTTGCACATAGTGAATGCAGTCAAAGGTAATGGTACACTTTTCCTCTCTTACTAGTTCTACTATTCTGGAAAAGTGATTTTCCATTTACTAATTATAAACAGTAAGTAGTCACGCTTTTTCATGGTTTTGTATTTAGTTTCTGACAGTAAAGCCTCAGCTAAAACAAAACTGATTCTGAGCTAGTGTCAGGAGGTGCAACTATTCTGCATAGACCGAATTTAGTTTCATAAAAATGGCTCATGAGTCCTTGCTGTGGAATCTGATAAATACACGGTCTTACAGAATTAGCAGACACAGCAGTGCCATATATATTTCCTAAGCTGGTTTGTTGATTCTGCGGACTGATCTCCTGAGACCATGGCTGCAAGAAAATCATCTCTGTAGTACACCCAGGAGCCTGGATCATCTTGGAGGGTCCTAGGTCTTCAAGTCCCCCTGAAAGAGAACATAAGTTTGGAGTCCCTTTGACAATCACGGTTCACCGTCTTCAGAACACAGAATTTGTTTACTCCCATATATTCTTTTTCTAAACTAACTACTTGTAAACTTCATTGTGTTCAAACTTATTTCACTTCCCTTTGGAAATGCTTTAAACCTAACTAGAATTTTTTCAGGTTTTCTGGAATACAAGTCACTATAAATGTCAATATTGGTTTATTATTTTTAATTACAAAATATTTTCTATTTTCTGTCAAAATAATTCACAAGTTATCTGACCTTTACTTGTCTAGGAGAAGTGAATTCCATTTTCTTTATGCTGAAAAATGCTAGCATGGTTGGGGTTTTTTTGTTTTGTTGTTTTCCCTTTTTTTGCTTGTTTTGATATTTATATTTTCCCCCATTGGATAGGACCAGTCCAGATCTTCCACAGACACTTTAATACTAATGAAAATTACCAAATTCCCCCTCCTTGGAGCTGTGTTTAAAGAGAGGATGTTGTCTCCATAGATGCTGTTTCCAAAGTTTCTCTGAAGTACTGTGACAATACAAGTGTCATCAGCATCAAGATGACTGAGAATTCCTAGCTGCTCATAGATTTAGTATTATTGCTTTCAGTGTGTGATCTGGAATGCATTACTCAGCACTGCTTTCTGTGTAGCTGTGAGATTTCTCTCTATCTTGCTTTCCCAATGGACAAACAATGATATGCTACCACCATGCATTTTAATCACCACAATAAACCATTCTTCGCTGTCCACACAGGTACAGTCCAGCTCTAATCCAAGAGAAGTATTCATGCTGTCTCAAAGTCCTAATGATATGGGGAATTGCTCCCGTTTATTTTTCATTCCTGAGCAGTATTCCATGTGGACTACCTAATGTGTGCCATTAAGATGTATGACCTTTAAAGATATTCCTGTAAAACCATCTTTTGAGAAAAGTATTTGTGAAAACTTTATGTTGTGACACAAGTCTCTATTTTAGACCTTCTGAGGAAGCAGAGTTTCCTAATCTGTACATTACATTCTGGTAAAAAAAAAAAAATGTTCTTCATTCTAATTTAAGGAATGGATTATGAAGTCACCAGAACCCAGTAATGGAGTCCTTTATGGTGCCATACATAGAGAAGTCCTCCACAATGGAAGGGTGCTACAATAATTCTGATAAAGTTTAATAAGTGTAAAATTAAAATCTGAACACAGAATCGGATTTGTGAATATTTGTGTATTCAGACACTATAGCATTTCCGCTAGCAACACCATTTTACCAAAAGCAATTGAACGGATTATGCCATGTGCAGTGAAGAAACTATTATTTTGGAGCTTTATGGTTACATGTTTTCCACAGCTTTAGCTTGCTCATGCATGTCTCTGGAGCCAAGTGACAGCACTTGTACATGATGTATTTTTCTATACTTTCTCAGCCATCAGAAATAAATTTCCCCACAGTTTCAGCATTCTAAGTAAACTGGAGCCCAAATTTAAAGATGAGAATGCCCTGAAAACCTTTTTACACCTAAATCCCAACAGGCAGGAATTTACATATTAGTCAAGCAACAGTTTTAATCCCAGCACTGCCACCTACTGAATAGATCATTATATTTTCTTTTTCTGAAAGATGCACTTTAATACATAGACAAATTGCTATCTCAGAAACTGGATTATTAGATAAATGGAGTTCCTAACCCAATGCACTATACTATACGGTCTGGCAAGATGATCAAATGACCTTAAATATATATAAATTCATTTTACAGGAATGGTGACATTTCAGCAATAGTTAAGAGAAAAATACCAATTTGCTGTGCCTTGGCCTGCCTTGCTCCTACTGAAGGCAAATAAATCCCAGCTGAACTAAATGAGAGCAGAATCAAATGTTATTTCAAGTTAGTAAGACTGGATATTAACCAATTAATTGCTTAAAAAGGTACCTGAAAATAATAAATCAGTGTTCCAAACTCTGGAGGGATGAATACAAATTGTAGCCAACAAATATTCCACAGGAAAAAAAAAAATCCTGGTTTCCTAACTAAGAGTGAAAAAAGCTTGATCATCCACGGACACCCTGCGGTACGCGCCAGTTGCCCACAGGATGCATGTGTTTTGACAACCAGATAACTCACTGTAGACACCTTGTTTCCTTGCTGCATCAGCTCTCACATGAAGCACCTCTGTCTGCTGTTGGTGAACAAATTAGGCCACACCCTACCAATTTAGTTTATCCATCCAGATACATGCACTGCGTGGTTTAAGGATACCTGATGCTTTCAAAATTTTTTCTTGAGTAAATGAGCCTGCAATTTCCAATGAAAAAGTAGGGATGGCCATGTGCTGGCAACAGAGGTGGGAAAGTGGCTTATCCAGTGTGGGTTGAAACAACCATTAACAAGCAACACTTGAGATTATTTTGGCATTTTACCCTAGCCCTGGAGTGTGACTCCCAGGGGTTGGAGGACTCCAAGACTGAGTAGTCCCCAAGGACTGCACCAGGAGCAGGCAGATGTGAGACAGCAAGGGTAGCCTTAGCCTCAGGCACCCTCTAGGGGATTGGAATGGAATAGGGCAGGTAGGGAATGGTACCTGAGGGTAGGCCTGATTGTCAGGGTCCACGGCCAGGCAGGGTCAGGCTGTGGGGAGCGCGAGAGCCACCCTGCTGCAGCACTGCTAAGGTGGGGGCTGATGGCCTTGGAGCTGAGATGGGGACCTATGCCCTGGGCAGGGTTGGGGAAAGCAAAGGGCTTAGGCAGCGTCAGACAGGGCTGGTGGTGCCTCAGTGCCATGGCAGGATGTTAGGATGGCTTCTAGTTAGCCCATCTTCCTTTTGGAAGTGTTTTTATTCACTGTGTTTTCTGATCGCCGTATTCGCAGACTGCAACCAAAAAAAGAATTTAAAAAACCCTTAAAACTATGAAAGTGTATTTAAAGATACATTCTTTCACGTCCTCCTCCCCCACAATGAAAATTGAAATCTACATCAGATTTTAAAAACGGTCAGCAAAAATATAGGTTCAAAACATGCATCATTTATTTTTCCATTGTTTTCAGTCAGGTTTTGGAAGTCAAAAGAACTGCAGGTATCCAGATGGCTCACTGCCTATAGCCAGCTCTGGAGAAACTGTACTATAAAAATGATCATCTCTCAAGAAGAGCAACTGTCTCACAAGGAGCATGCTGAACACACCAGAGGGAAACAAAGGGAAAGGGACAGGCTAGCTGGCCCAAATCAAGTTTGATGACATCTTCTGATAGGTCGGGGAAATAAACCTGTTCTCAGGACTCAATATACCTTCACTTCCCACTGGCATGGTTAGCAAGGAATTGTTCATGGTGGCTATATTTTCAACAGTAGGTAAGACTTGTGAGTCATTTGCACAGAATGAGAGGAACTAGCATAAATGGAAAGGCTGTTAGAAAAAAAAAACAAGTGGCTACAGAAGCCCTTGAAATAAATAGAAGTAGGAAAACAAAAATAAGGAAGTGCTCAGAATTCTGTCCTGCCCATGCATTTTTGAAATAAGCACACAAACCCTTTAATCTTTCATCTTTATTTTCTGAATTTAATTTTTCTTCTAACTTGGAAACCATCTCTAAAAGCTATGTCCCTTTTGCCATGTTCCTCCACTCTCACATCAGACTGTATTTGACATCTCTATGATGCTTTTGTCTTGCCAGGTATTTTTGGCACTGTATGATTTCACAGCTTCCTTCCCCTCTTTTTCTCTATCCATACTTCTTACTGCAATCTGACCAGTTGCATTAGAGACCCTGAAATGCCATTTATTTCTTCCTTTCTTTGCTCTGGATTTTTTTTCTCTTTCTCTACATTCTGTTATTTTTGCCCCAAGCCACTCATTCTGTAAATCCTTCTTTTCCACTTTAGAAAAAAATTCTATTCTCTGACTGTTGTTCCAGTATTTCAACACCTGTCCTATGCTTTACACCTAATTTCTTTCGTCCATGCCCTATCTATCATTATACTAAATCACTTTCAGCCCTAACATCACCTTTCAAAAGGATCCCTGTTTTCATTCAATTCTGTTCTCTTGCCTCTCATGTTCTTCAATTTGTCATTTCATATCATTTCTTGTCTCTTCTGACATATGCTTATACCCATTTCTTCACATTTGCCTGACTTTCAGGTGCTAGAAAAATACATGATGGTAAAAATATCAGTAAAGAAAGCACATCATTGTTTCTATTGTCAGATTAGCTAGTGCTGAAGCATTGAGTTACTGTCCAAATGTCACAGAGTATAATCATAAATTTTCCTCTCCACTCTACAGCCTCAAAAAATTAGTAGTGGGGAGGCAAGCTCAGTTTCCTTATCTCTTCACCAATTACCTTTTTCTAAGCAGATTTGAAGCGCATTTTGTAGCCAGGATTTTGTAGAAATATTATGGAGGCTCAGCCAACCCCTAGATTATAAATTCATGCTAAGTACCCATGTGAGTACCAATAGCCAAGGGAAACTAAAATGTATCAAGAGGGGGTGACCCTAAAGAGCTTGAGAGGTTAGGTCGTGTCAACTCAGTATTACCAGTGAAAGAAAAAGGCTCAAGTGTGGCTCATATCCCATGCAGGGTTTGTGCATCTATGACTACTGGACCCTCTCTTAGGAATAAGGAGTGGTTGTCTCTATCTGACAAAGTGGGACAATAGCATTTTGCAAATGAGTTTGTTAATGACAAAGCCTTTAAACGTGATTTTTCAAGAAGAAGACCAAACTCAGAGAGAAGTGACATAACAGGGAGGAAGGAGTCTGGGTGACAATGCAATAAATAAGGTTCTCACACGTTCCCTAAAAGACATCACTACTGGGAACCTATTCAAAATACCTGGACATGAACTTCTCCAGCATGAGGAATAAAAGCCAAAGAGGAGTTGCAGAGTAACAGAAGTATGGTGAGATAGCTCTCATGGCTGGAACATTGCAATGGGTGGATACATGTCCTTTAGGAAGCACAGGCTGGGAATGGCAGGAAGAGAAATTGTGCTCTGTGAAAAAGAACATAGAGTATAGAATGTGTGGAGTTTTGTCATTAAATGGTCCACAAGCCATCTGAGGTTTATAGGTCAGGATCAAAGGGAGGCTACTGAAGAAAATTTTATGATGGGTTTCTGCTAAAAGAACTCCTGATCAAGGAGCAAAATAAGATGCAGCCTTCTTTAGTTGACTGCAATTAGACTTGCAATCAGGAAAATGATTAAAAATATTGATTTGTCATGGAATAAGGAAATCTAAAACTCTGCTGCAATTGAAACTGGCAGGGAATGTGAAGGGCAAAAATAAGGACCTCTATAAGTACACTGATGGGAAGATCAGAGGCATCTTGTGATAAGGATATGGAAGGGGTTTCAGCGTTCAAAGCTTTGTTTGCCAAGGCCTTTACTGATAAGGTACGCCCTTTGGCTTTTCATGTCTCTGTGGATACTGGCAGAAGACCCTGGAAGAGTGAGATACTGCCTATGGCTGGAAAAGATTAGTTAAGGGTCAATTGAACAAATAAATACATTTTACAACAGTTCATGAGACCACATGAGATACAACTGATACTGATGGGGGAGCTTGGCCAAAATCACCTTTCAGAACCTGGGTAACACGGAGACGACCTTTGTGACTCAAGAATGGAAAGTGTCACATCATTATTCCAAAACAGTGAGAAAGAGGATTTGGGGTATTAGGGGCTTGTAAACCTCACTGCAGTCTCCTGGAAGATTATGGTGAAAATCTGCATATCAAAGTCATTCATAGGCACATGAATGATAAGAAGATGATTGGGAAAAAAACACTATGGGTTTACAAAGTTAAAATCATGCCTGACCAGACTGATTGCCCTCTCTGAAAAATGAATTTGGGGTCAGAGCATGTTAATAACTTTGACTTTATCATGACTTTTGACATGGTTTCCAATGGTATCCTTGCAGCCAAGAAAAAAATAAAGGGAGTTGATGTATAAATTAAGAGATGTTTGGAAAGCTGATTGGACTACAGGATGTTTGGAAAACTGGTTGGATCAAGGGACTCAAAGTGTCACAGCTTGAAAGCCATTTGCTAGTGGTTACTAGAGGCTGTCCTCACAGGCAAGTACTAGGACTGTTACCGATTAGTATCTTCACTAGCTACCTGGATGACAGAGTAAAACACACCCTCATTAAGTTTGTAGATGAAACCAAATTTAGAGGAAGAAAACAATATGCTAAACAACAGGGCTACTGTTCTGTGAGACTTTAACAGATTGGGCTGACAGAAATTCATAAGGTTAAACAAATACACATAGAAAGTCCTAAACCTGGGATGAAAGATCCAAATGCAGCAGTGCTGTCTGGGTCTCACTGGATAGAAATAAGTTCTGCAGAAACAATCAACCAACCGAACAAAAAAAAAAAAGGTTCTGGGGTAAACTGGTTGAACACCAGTCAGCAGTGCAGCCTTACAGTGATAAAGGTTTATTACATAGTTGCGTGTATTAGCAAGGGAGTAGCCAGCAGATGGAGATCCTCTATATTTGGCATTTGTGACCACGTATGGAGTCTTTGCCCCAGTTTTCTTTCCCAGTACCGGAAAAGCATTGACACTGAGATGTGAGTTCAGTAGAGGAACATCAAGATCGTAAGTTGCCCAAGACCTTATGGAGACTTTTTTAAAAGGTCATTAAATCTATACTATTGGGCAGTTATATATAACTGAGAACTTCTTTCCCAGTCCAGATTCATTCACCACATACACTGTTTACAAGAAAGCGTACACTGATTTGTAATCTGGTCTAGCACTAAAGTACTCTTGAGATCCTGAGTCTGTATTTCCCATGCCAATTAAATGTCACCTCAAGTTGTCTTTGACTGCACCTGGCTGCCATGAGCATGGATAAGATTGCGGAAGTACAGATTATATCCAACCGATATCCTGAGCCTGGCTCTTTCGAAACATGATGTAGACACTTTAAGGCCTTATGTGGTGGGTTGACCATGGCTGGATGCCAGATGCTCACTAAGCCGACCTATCATTCCTCCTTTTCAGATGGACAGGGGAGAGAAAATAAGATGGAAAACAACTTGTATGTTGAGATAAGGCAGTTTTTAAAGTAAAAGTGAAAGACTGTGTGTGCACAAGCAAAGAAAAAAGCAAACCAAGCAAAGCAACTAGGTGCTTCCTACCACCAAGCAATGTCCAGCCATTTCATAGGAAGCAGGGCTTCAGCATGTGTACTGGTTACTCTGGAAGGCAAACATATTAAGTAACAAAAGACTCACAATTCCTGTCCTGTTCTTAGCTTTCAGATCTGATCTGATGTTGTATGGTATGGAATATCCCTTTGGTCAATTTGGGTCAGCTGTCCTGGTTGTGTCCCCTCCCAAGATCTTGCCCAATTCCAGCCTACTGATGGGAGGCAGAATGTTGGAGAGACAGTGCTGATGCTGTTCCAGCACTTCTCAGCAGTACCCAAAACATTGTATGTAATTAACACCTTTTTGGCTACCAATGCAAAGCACATACTCTAAGGGCTGTTATGAGGAAAATAACATCAGCCAGACCCAATACAGCCTTATTTCCAGTAACTCTGATGATCAAGTAGTATGGTAAGAAAGCGTGCCACTTACAGGTTTAACATGTTAAAGTGCACTTGCAAATCAGCATTCAATTCTTTAGTTCAGTTATAACCTATGGATCTCTGAACAACTTTAGTGGACAGACAAAAAGCAAGTGACTGGCAAATGCTTTAGAAAGGATGGGGACGTGGAGGCAAACAAACAAGGCCCTTTTTACTTCCAGCAAAATTAAATCATGCCTCATATTGCATGTGGGATCCGTTTTTGTTTTCAGGAGGTAAGCTATTTCTTGACTGAGGGTAGGGGGGAAAATACCAAATGTCCATAAAATGTTTATCACTTTTTATAATGTGTCTAGTGGTCTGAATTGTATTAGCTGCACTCTGATCTCTAACTCTCATAGTTCTGTAAAAATAATTTTGTAAAGTTTTCTCAGGAGTAGCTTAGATATTTGTTACATTGTGCATCATTCCACTCTTGTAATATATCTGCACTGAGCTATTCTTTTTAATAAACTGTTTGGTATAATCAGTATTTGCACATGCATCTCTAATCCCAACTAATTTTCATTCAATGTTTTTACTTGCATAAAAGTTAGATGTCTGGGAAAGTGTTTTACATATAAATGCCTGACCCTTACATCTATGGTTCACACACGTACATGCATATGTGTCTCTATATGCTTTTGAGGTTTGTATCTGTGCAAATAATTAGTGACTTATGTTTGTTAGGACGGTTTCTTCCCTTTCTGCAGACTGTTCTCTCATTCTCTCAAGATGTTAAAGGATCACTCAAGTACTTGAAAGTCTGGTTTATTACTTTTGACCAATGCCTAACACCTGGACAAGAAGGTCTGTAATTTCTAAACAGGCTGTAAAATGGGAGATTCCCAATATCCTTGTTAATAGGGATATTTTAAATGGACTTAGAAAACAGAGGCAACGAGCCATTTGACTTCTGTAATTTCTAAACAGGCTGTAAAATGGGAGATTCCCAATATCCTTGTTAATAGGGATATTTTAAATGGACTTAGAAAACAGAGAGGCATCGAGCCATTTGACTTCATAAATCATTCTCTTGGAGAGAAAAGTATGAATGGGGTCAAAACATTTACCAAAAATCACTGATTCATATGCATATTTCACACTTCATAATTATGTATCTATTTGTTTGTTTGTTTGTTTGTAGTTATATTTCTTCCTCAGTCAGATTGGGTTCTCCTTTTTGAGAATTCTGGCTGCAGAACAGAGGGATGAGATAGCTTCTGAGCAGTCAACTAAAGCTGTTATCATTTTGCATGAACAAGTTTGCACAGAGATGGAAAAGCATTCTAAAAAGTATACAAAAAATTCAACTTTTGGATCCTTTCAAATATGAAAGAAAAGGATGAGAGAGCAGGAGAAGAGAAATTCCTAGGGAAGCAAGTGTAGTGGGAATCTCTTTTTCTCTGCTGGACAGTTTTAGCACAGTTCACATAGTATGAGAAAACAATAGAATCATTGAAAAGAAGCAGAAAAATGGATGCTTTCCCTACCCAGGTGAAATAATTAGGCAAGACTGGTTTTACTGGACAGTCAGAGTTAAAGGACAGTTTCACCTACAGAGATTATAAAATCTAATGAGAACACATAGCTATCCAGAAAATTTTAGATAAGGAAGCCAGCTGTTAAAAGGTCTAGCTATATCCATGTAAACTCCATCCTAAAATACTCCCAGTCACACTATCACTAAAAGGGCTGAGAAAATTCTGCTGTTACTAGCAATAATTTGAAAGAACTTGAAAGATTATTTTTTAAATAATTTCTTACATATTTCCACTGCCACTAAATTCTGTAGAAGTAATGTGTTCTGTGCTAAGTTATTTCTCCTAGTGAACAAAGCTGGAAAACCCTTTATCCTTTAACCATTGAAGCTGCTATATTCTTAGTTCTGATATGTGAAAATATAATGCATCTCTATACAGAAATGTTCCACGATCAAAATTGTCAGCATATAAGGATTATTGTTAAATGACCAAGTATAGAGACATACTTGCTACATAATATGTATCAAAGGTTTCCCATCTAGTGTCAATAGAAGGACAAACTGTTGTGATATCTCCCTGTATGTTTTTGAAGCAATTCCCACACAGCATTATAGGTTTACTCATCACAAAAACTTGCAGAAGAACTTGAAAAGGACTTGAATTAAAGTCCTTTAATAATAACTGTATGCTTTACTTTACCCCAATATTGCCTAATTTGTGTCAGACACTGAAATGTATATTGTTATTTGCTATTACTCTGTGTACTCTCAGATGTAAACAAAGATAAACAGTTTTAGGCTTAGAATTACAATAAACAAAATAAAAATTAACTTGTCGTCATAATGCCTCAGGGAAAGGAAGGCAAAACTGTATACAAAAAAAAAGAGTCCTCAATCCATTATGAGCTAAAAATATATGTTTTACATGCCTGTGTACATATACATGTATGTGTACTTGTGTGTATATTTACACACTGAAGAACAAAAGCATTTCAAAGAGGTAGTTTCAATTTAAATATATCAGCAGAAAGAATGTTACATAATAACTACTAATTACTAATTGATGAACTTAAGTTTTGGTTGAATATATATAGCATTGAATGTACCAATATGCCAAACAAAAGTCTTTTAATACAGCTATCTCAAAAAACAATTTAAATTACTTTTTAGATTCCTATTGTGAAAATAACACTTCATTACTACAATAGAAGTAGTATCCATCAGAAATATTAGTTTAAAAACTTAACTTTTATATTTCCTGAGCATTTGTCAATATGACCTGAATTTCTGATGATGCAGACTTTTTTTTTTTTTTTTTTAAATGCAGGATTCATAACAGTACTTCTCCATGTCTTGTTATGCCATTATTTATACCATCTGTGGTATGTGATCTGCAGAGAACCAACAAGTTAGGCAACTTTATTTTGCTGATGAATAACAGAGAGGATTCACTAAATACATTGAGGTATATGACCTAGGAAACAGGCTATGTTAGATATACTTGGTTTATGAAGTGCATTTTCATTTTTACACTCAAATAGCATAAAATACCATTAGTGGTCTTTGGGTTTTATTAATAATAGTTAATAAGAAAAAGGATAGTTATTATGTTGCATAAGACCATAAACATGATGGGTTTGAGAATGGATTTAAAATATGCATTCAAAATATACTTGCAGATTTTGCTTATATTATCAGAATTATGATTAGTGTTGAAATACCTTAAAACCAAAGAAGAGTTTTGTTAACTAAGGGTTTACACTGATTGCTATCATTGGTTTTTAGTGGATCATGACCTAAATCCAAACCCTACAATTCAGTCACAATACTATTGATGTTTTTCATAAGCTCTTCTTACTTGTTATTTGAAACAGTAGATATTTTGACATAAGGTGTGGATTTCATGATACATTTCTGTTAGAAGGGGAAAATATTCAACATCAGCACTGTGGAATGCAATAGGAAAGATTATGTGAAACCAGTTAAAGGAGTCTCCCAACACATTAAGAGTAGGCTTATTTAAAGTAATTTATATAGATAAACTGATTAGGCAACATTCAGAGTTGGTGTAAATTTAGTGTTGAGAGGCACACAAGTAAAGCCCATTCATAAGAGGAATGGACTTCACTGAAGTAAGTAAAACAAGCAAGATCAGCCTCTTTGCTGAAATGATGATGTATTTATTTACTATGGAACACTTGAATTTCAGTGATATTTGATTATATAAACAGCTGATCTAAAGGCCTGTCTATCATCTGCTCAGACACCTAGTCTGTGTCTAACTACGGCTGTGATGGATATCAATACTTCTCAGGACTTTATAAGCTATTAATGTGATTAACTAACAGGTGGTCAGGAATCATAAAGTTCTGTCACGTGAGGATTCTGATAGGTGAAGTCACTTCAAATAAAAGAAGCTGCTCCATTAAGCAAACAGGTATTTTACAATGAATCGTAATTTACCACTATGATTAAAAATGGGCATGATTACTCATCAATCAATCATTTGGAACAATGGTTCAAGACAGTGAATGGTTCCAAATCTAGAAACTGTGCAATGACTCGAAGATATTCCTTGGCCTTTCAACGATATATTAAAACAGGTGAATCAATAGTTTTTCTTTAGTTATGTATTACTGTTAAATGGTCAGTCATTATCTATGAAAATTATGAAGTATATTAATGAATGCTTGAGTGCTTGTTAACACTAGAAAATTATCCTGGATCAAAGCAGACTATTAATTATAGGAGTTATTTTTAATCAATGCTACCTGTGACTCTACCTATTTTAGAAATCAATGTGACATTACAAGGACATGAAACCACTTTCAGCTATTTTTGAATAACTCCATCAGTAAACAAGCCATTTTAGCCTATCTTCTACTTTGACAGATTTTCCAAGAAACAAATTTGGTCAATAAAAATAAAATGTTCTTTTTAAAAGTTGAAAAACTCACACCCAGCAAACACAATGTAGCTTCAGAACAACTCCCTAGTTTCACATCCTGTCTCTTTCCTCCTCCCACAGATTCAGCTTGCAAGATGCTGACCAGTACTAAGATACACTGCACATCCATCACACACACCCACTGTCTCAGGGGGAGGTGAGAGCACACAGGATTTGTGTTCAAACTGCAGATATAAAACTCAAAAACCAGGAAGAAGGTAACAATGCATAGGATGAGAAAATATCACTCCTGGCTTACAGCTCCTGGCTTCTACCCTACTACAAGTAGTAGGCTGAAGAAACAGTAGAATAGTGAACACCAAAACCAGTGAATGCTCAGGTACAGATTGGTCCCTGGAAAGGAAGCAGTCAAACAGACAGCATTTTCATAGGAATATCTTATGACTGTATCACACAGCAGCTTATGAGAATGCCTGAAAGTTGTTGGAAGAAACATTGTGCTATTGCTCCCACAGGAACCAGTTTTATTGTGCTGTTGGTCTGCTTCAGTAACATATGTGTTTTACACCTATTAACTCTCATGGTACCCCTCAACGTTAAATTTACAGCAACTCCAAATTTATCCAATCAATTTATTTATATAAATTACTTTAGATAAGTCTATTCTTAAGGTGTTAGAAGGCTCCTTTAATTGGTCTCACATAATATTTCCTGTTGCAATCTACACTGCTGATGTTGCACATTTTCCCCCATAACATAAAATATATGATATTTGAACCTTTTAAAAATATCAAAATGTCTACTGTTTCCAATATTCAAGCAGATTCACCTTCTCAAACTCAGATACATAATTAAAAGGGAAAAAGGAGTACATATTGCAAAGAACACATAAGAAAAAAAGAATCATTATTGCAATTAGTGTACAATATGAATTTACTCCACATTTTTCATTTAATTTAATTCTTTATATGACTCCTAGCTCTATAGCTTAGCATGAGGATGCAAAAGTAGCAGAGAGACAGAAGCAATATTTTAAAAACCTTCTTTAAATTCAGAAGCCTGATTATAATATAAACACACAGCTTTATAAAAATAAGCAGTTGATATTACTGATCTTGAAAACATGAAGAGAGATATTCAGATTCTGCAGCTCTAGTGGCTTAAGAAACTTTCAAGAATATGTCTAAGGAAAACCTTGTAATTGACCTCATTGGGCTTAGGAGAGATATAGAATTAAGACGCCATTGCCTTATTCAAGTTAGAAGAACTGAAATAAATGGGACAACAGCATATGATTATGATAGGCAGAATTTTAAAATAAACCTTAGGAAATATAATAGAAACCAAAAAATTGGGTTCTTGAACCCAGCTCAGTTTCTGCTTTCTTGAGAGACATGATCAAATTAAACAAAAAAAGTAGCATTACAATGTCTACCATTAAGACAATATTTATTGTATTTTTGAATTTTAGTAGAAAACAGTTGCTGCTGATTCAGGTTTTATTTCATGTACTTTAACAGAACCCTGTGATATTTTGCAACTAGAAACACTGCAGTCATGCCAACACACAAGGGTGAACTAGAAAATGCAACCCACTAAAAACAAGACCCAAAATCAATTAATTCGGTAACTGGCAAAGTGAAATCATGAAGGAAACAGCATTAATGGTGAAAATACACAAAAATATTAGATATTAAATTGACTAATGCTTTAGTCACCTGAGGTATATAAGCAACACAGATAAGTATTTTTTTAAGAATATATGACTTTAATTGGTTTTGTCCCTTTAATGATAAATTTACAATGAAAATGACATGTCTACCATAGTTTTGAAATACAATGTAGATCCCACCAATTTCCTGTAAATGCCTTTGTTTGTGGCAGAGGAGTAAATCTGATGAAAATAAATTCTTATTTTAAATAAATTTCACATCCACCTTTTGGGAATTAATAGCAAAATGAAATATTTCAAAATAAATCAAGCAAGATAAAAATTCTATAAAATTAACATTCCTCCTGCATCTCCTCAGGGAATGTTTTTCTCAGCACACTAATACACCAACCTTCAAAAAAAAAAAACCACCAAAAAACAAAACAAAACCCACAAACAAACAAACAAACAAAAAAAATTAAAGAAACAAGATCTGTTTATTGAGAATGAGGCAAAAGGATACAACTGACGTTGGCCTGATATTTTACCTCGAGTTGATTTGGATAATAACTTTTATCAACCTTGAATATCGATGTCTGTCCACCCCCACAACTTTGATGCCATTTGTTTTGGGAAGAGCACACATAGCTAAAAAATGCACGGCACCCATGCAATTTCTGGAGCATTTGCTGATCCTCTGAGACCCCTCTACCCAAGGCTGTCAAAGATGCTAATGTCAATTCCTCCGATACTTGCCATGGACAGCTCAAGTGGAAAGGGTTTCATTTAATTTGGAAGAGGAAGAGCTTGGTCTGACATCTCTGTGCTCCTACAATGTGTACTCAAGAATTAGTGGACAAACACATCAAATAAATATCAGATAAAAGCACCCAAAGTATGTTTGATAATGCAAAGAAAGGATATATTTTAGGGTATGGTCAGAGAAGATATTTAAAGCCTCCATTGTTGCTTCTAGAAATGTCAGGACAATTCAAAAATGTCAGTTCCTTTACCGGTTTCCAAATTGTAATTGAAGGATCATGTAGCTCTCTTGCTCTTTCTCTCTCTGTCTCTCTAAATAGGTCTGTAAAGATCAGCTGGAAAGTGCAGATAGAATTGTTCACTGGTTAGCTTTACTTAGAGCTACAGGGTATATATGTGCTTTGTTTCGTCTTATTGATCAATCTAGCTTACATTTTTAGCACACACAAACAAAAATCAGAAAAAAAAAAAAGTCGATGAAAAACACGAACAACACAAATAAGGTTCCAATCGTGCAAATTTTGCTTCACTGGATAAAGCACTTCTTGACACAGTAATGTCCAGAATCCCCCTCCCCCCGAAAAATACAGGACAGAGACTGAAGTAATTATTTTTTTTCCCTTTTTTCTTTTTTCCTTAAGGCTATACAACACAAAGAAATAAAGCATGGAAAGAACATCTCATTGGGCTGAACACTCCATTCTTCTGGCTCTGGAGCAAGCCTTTGACAAAGCAATTCTCTGGTCCGAGTTATTTGTCTCATTGGGGCAACAAGAGAAAGAAAAAGAGGTAAAAATGAGAGAGGAAAAAAAGAAAAATAATAAGAGAGTCAATGATCCCAACAATAAAATCCAAAATTGACTTTACAATCACAGGTACAAATTGCTCAGGTCGATAATTTCATTTCTCCTAAAGATCACTGTCGTCTAAAACTAATTAGAGGCGCAGGTTCCCAAGGAATTGTCAATATTCAAAGCAAATGTTGGAGTTTAGAAGGTTATCATTCTTCTACCGTGACAGTCTGACGGGGTGACTGAAAATATTGTCATGTGCTGCCAAGTTCAGGGTGTCATTAACAATTGAATCCTTGCTCCAGCTCATGGATCTGTCTCCTATTTGGCCTTCTTTTATAGTGGAAAGACTAAGAAGCCAGAAAAGGTTGAATATTTCCACCCTCCCATGAGGTTACCCCTTTCCAGTTTGAGATGCACTTTGTCTTCTCTTTCCATGAGGAGCAAGACCCCATTGCTGGCTGCTTCTCTGGTGACGTCCTGATCACCTGCAAAAGCTGAAATCACTGGGTAGCCATTTTGCATTAAACTTACCTAAAAAGTGCAAAGAGAGAGAATCTGAGTTTTCTCAAAACTCTCAATTACTTTTTTGACCTGTGCACATTATTGAACTTTTGCACAGGTTAGAATCTGGGTTGAATTAAGCTAAGGCAATGTGTAATTTCTGTCATGCATACAGACCTCTTTAAAAATAACATGCAGTCTCATTGTTCAATTTCTGGTTTTGCAAATCTGAGACTAGAAATGAGCACTTGGAAACAAAACAAAACAGAACAAAAAAAACCCACAACATCTTTTTTCCATCAGAACCCACCTGGATGGTTTGTCTGTTATAGACCTTGACCACGTGGAAACTGAAACTGTATATCCCTTTTCTTGGTGCTACAAATATACTGGAAGCAAGATCAAAATGGTTGCCAATATTAACTAATACCTGGAAAATAAACAAATGAACAAAACAAAAACAAAGAGAGAGAGAAAGAGAAATCAGACTCCACCTTAGAAAAGCACCAGTTAAAATCTAACATGAACTCCATGACCAATATAAAGCCCAGTCAAAATGGCATTTGCAGCACAATTAAACCTGCACGTCAGGGGAATGGAGTCAGGTTACAGAGGCATTTAAAAGGCATCAGAGTTAATAAAACAATTTAGTTACACAAAAATGATCTCCAAAGCCCGTTAGATGAAGTGCAAATGTCCACACTGCACTGTAAATAAAGCGATAAAGGCAGCAGAAGGGGGAGGGGAATGAGTGTGAAATGTAGGGAAAGAGGGAGAGGAAAGAACCTAGGAAAAACTCCTGAAAATCATTAACTCATATTGTAAATGTATCTTTTTAGCTGGCACTACTGAAAACAGAGTTTCCCTCAAGTTTAATAGAGTATAGAACTAGAATTGCACTGCAGAGAGGGGCTAAGGAGGAGAGCGGATGCTCAACATCAGCAACATCTGTCAGCTCATGTCTCTCTGTCCCTCTGGAGGGCTGTGCCTCTTGGCCCACAAGCTCCTCAGGCAGATGGAGTGGGCCTGCTCCTCCTTCTTCGTAACCACCTTAATTTTTCCTATATTTCAATGTTTTTTGGAACAAAAAGATCAAGAGTTGAGCCCTTCGGCAGATGTGCAAAACCTCGCTCTGAAAGAGCGACCACATCCTTCCGATCCTGCCGATCTGACAGGGATCTGCCCTTGGCTCATCCACGCCTCCTTTTCCAGGCTCCTGTAACAGGCAGCATGATTTGCCTCAAAGGCATGGGTGGCGAGAAGAACGCGCGGGTCTGTGGCGATGCCGTGCGATGAGTGGGTAAACCCAAACTGGCTGCTCTGCCGTGACCGCCCTCGGGTCACCCCAGCCACGCTTAACTTTGCGGGCAACAACCTCTGCCTTAATGAAGAAAAATGCAAAGCGGTAGAAAATAAATAACTCCCTTCCTCTTTCCCCCCTCCCCCCATATCCCAAGCCTTTTGTCCCAAACAGCCAAACTATACAGTTTCCAAAAAAGGGAACAAAAAAATATAAAATAAAACCGCCCTTATTGTGGGAGCATGGAGAAAACACCTTCAAACTCCTGGGAACTGTGCACTGCATTGTGTAAAGCGTCTAAAATGTTATATATTCTTTTTTTTATTTTGTTGAGTTTTTTTTCTTTTTTTTACTGATCTGACTTTATAAGATCATGTATGTGAGGAATAGCTGTGCAAACCCATCAGGAGACAGGTAGTCTGATGAATGACAGGCGGACAGACAGAAAAAAAAACAAAACAAAAAACAAACCCAAACCAAAAAAACCAGAACAAACAACAACCGAAACAAAGAACCCAGAGAACACAGTCAGACGTGCTAGTTGGCTGACTCTGCAATACTACTTCAGGAGTCAGAAACGTTAGGAAAAAAGTTAATTTCATCGCAAAAATCAAGCGGACGGACGGGCACAGCCTCTGGGAGGCAACCAGTGCGACGGGACAGGGGAAGGGACAGGAGGACCAGCCCGGGTTGTTCGCTGCTCTGTCCGGCATATGCCGTGCGGGATACCACCATTCCGCTACAGCCCACCGGGGACATCGCCTCGTTTGATAACGCGGGAAACACCCTCTTCTTCCTCCTCCCTTACCTCTCTCTCCCTGAGAGATGCTGTAATATTGCCAAATGGGATCGGAACAAGCAGATCCGAGGACTCCTGATCGATAAATCTCCGAATTTGTCCTGAAAACGAGCATTTCCAACGGAGCACCGAAGGAACGACCCCCGGATTGTTTCCTGTCTGGCTGAGGCGATCCTTGGCTGCAAGGCGCCCCTGTACGCGTCCGAGACACTAACTCTCACGTTAAAGCCCTCTCCTTACTAGCAATGGGACAGGGCAAGAAGCCAGAGTGTTCCCCGCCGGTACCACCCTGGGAAAGCCCCGCAGCCATCTAAAAGAACTTCCCAGACTCTTTCAGGGGAGTTGAGCCGTTAAATTGCAATTGAGGGGGTGGGTCATGATCAGAAAATGGAAAGGGAGCCCGCACGAGAATGAGCGTGCCGTGAGGGGGAGGCAGGGGCGGCGATGGGGGTAGCGAAGCCGAAGCAGACGGCGGCTGACCTGGTCGAAGTAGATGGTCATGGTGCGGTTGCTCATCTCGGACGGCTCGTGGTTGGTGCTGCGGGTGGCCGAGAAGGCCACCTTGGCGCTGCCCGAGCGCACCGAGATCCCCAGGGAGGAGGTGATGGCGCCGTCGGCCGAAGGGCTGGAGTCGCAGACCACCAGGCACTTTCCCTCCAAGACGATGGGCTCCGTGTCGTTCTGCGCCCGCACCGGGCACCCGGCGGGCAGCAGCAGCAGCAGCAGTGGCAGCGCCGCCGCCAGGCAGCAGGAGCAGCCGCCCACCGGCTCGGGCAGCGCCCCCCGCCGCCGCCGCCCCATGCCCAGCG
>WBMV01002274.1:38723-63615 GCA_013396655.1 Campylorhamphus procurvoides
CCTCTTCCTCCTCTTCCTCCTCCTCCGCGCGGGGCGAAGGAGCCTCCTCAGAGGGCGGGCGGCGCGCAGCAGCCTGCCGAGGGGAAAGGCGGAGGTGAGGCACCGCAGCGGGTGGGCAGGAGCCGGCACTACAACACCGAGCAGCGCCCCGCCGCCGCGGGCTGCCCTACCCCGCCCCGGGAGCCCCAGCCGGCACAACAGGTCTGGGAAACATCTCGCTGCCCGGAGTCCCCCCTTTCTCCCGTCCCCCAGAACCCGGGGGTCCCGCAGCCACAGCTGTAGTCTGAGGCGTGAGGAGAGGGCAGCACGGCAAATTGCATCCCCAAACCCCCAGTGGAGCACCCTGCGGGGGCTACGGACAGTCCCTTTTCCCCCCTACCACAGCCGACGGGGGCTCAAAACCCGGCTAGTTTCCACGTAACGCCCCATCCACTACGGAAGATTTTATTCTTGTTATCCGTACCGAGCCCTCTGCCCCTTCGATGGAGCTGTCCCGCTATCTGTAGAGTTCGCGGGAGGCCGGGACGCCCCCAAGTCCGCGACCCCGCCGCGGCGCTTCCCCGGCCCGGCTCTGGAAGCCGCCGCAGCCGCCCTTCCCACCTGGTTGGAGACCTGCGCTCGGGCACCGGTTTTTACTTCCCAACCTTCTATACCCCAGACTAGGCTGCCACCGCTGTCGCCGACCCCGGCGGCTCCCTATACTCTCGGGAAGGAAGCAGCCGCCTCAGGTACCCTCCGACTGCCACCCCGGAGTGCGTACACATCGCAGGAGTCAAAGACTCACCCAGCATCTCCCTCGGAAGTTGCATCTCAGTTTTTCCCGTTCACTAGAACACCCGGCAACCTCTCTCCTGAGAGATCGCCCCTACACTTCCCTAGAGGCATCTCTACGGGTGCCCTAACCCCGCATCTTATTATTGCTATCATTCAATAATGGTATTTTGCAAAAGGAACAGCCGGCGGTGAGGAAAACGGCCTTTTTACCTGGGAGGTCCATGACGGGAGAGGAGGGCTGTCTAGGTAGCTCGTCCGTGAACTTGTATTGCTTAGACAAAATGAGCCGAGATTGCTCTGGCAGAAAGAAAAGGAAACAGGAGTCGCCTCTATCTCTCCCGCCCATTGCCAATAATCATCCCCCTCCCGCCAGCCGCTGCTACCACCATCCCACTTCTTCCCTCCTCCCCTCTTCACACACACACACCCACACACACACAGGCGCACACACACACACACCCGGCAGGGATACAGACGCCGGGAGCGGAGCAGAATGCGTCCTCGACACCCCCGTAGACCCCGCACCCCAGCCCTCGCCCAGGCCAGGCGCCCCTCGGCCTCGCACCCCGGCACATCTAGAGCAGTCGCGGCGAGGCGCGGTGCTCCCACTGGGATAGCCCATCCGGGGCGGCCCGCCGCAGGATGTCACCGGTGGCCGGGGACAGCCGTATCCCTTCGCCTCCCAGTCCTTATTTCTACTTAAACCCGTCTTGCTGGGCCGCCCCTCTACCAACATGCCACCCACATGTTAGCTCTCACGGGCCGCTGCTGCAGAGGAGCCACGCAGCATCACTGACTGGGAGCTATTTGGAATTCATAGACTTTAATAATTCTGATAATAATAATCACTAAAAAGGGACACGTTGTTCGGAGCACTTCAGGCCGCAGGGCTTCACTCCGCACACTGAAAGGCCCCATTCCCACGCCCGTATCCCCACGCCCCGAGGCCCAGGGCTCGGCGGTAGCTCCCTTTTTATTATTTCTTCCCCGGGGCGACCCAGCTTCTCGAATCGGACTCGCTCCCGGTCCCGCTGTCGGTCCCGCTCCCCGACCCGCTCCCGACCGCACCCGCGGCTCCGCTCCAACTGCGGTCGCCTGGCGCCACCTGGCGGCGCCGCGGGGCGCCGCGCCTCGTGCGGGCTGGACCGCGGGACCGTCGGGGCTGGGAGGGAGGAGGCAGGGAGTCGCACCCCGGCCAGGGAGGCAGGGGAAACCCCAAAGGGCAGAGCATTAGGCTGAGAAGCTGAGTGGCCTCCCCCTTTCGCTTCCTGAAGGGCCTGGGTTCGCTGGTTTGCGGGTCGCCCCTGCCTTACGGAGCGGTAATGATGATGTGTGTCACAGTCAAGGTTATCATCAGATATTACCGGCTGCAAATGCTGTTACATGCATCTCAGCTCGTGGGGCTGCTGCTGCGAGGTTATCGGTAATGCAAAAAAAGGTGAGGCAGAGCTCTGTCAACGAAGTTTTGAGAAAAAGCGTTGTATTTTCATGCATTTCTCTCTGTTGCAAACTGGGTTTCTTGTTGCATATGGCATTTTCCTAGAGATCCTGAAACTCAGACTTCAGAATCTGAAAGGAACTTAGCAAAAACCAGCATATATATCTATACAGTAACTCTTGATATAGGAAAAACTTGCAGGTGTATGTCAACAGTAAAATTACAATCTCTTCTATGAATGAGCACTCCTCTGTTTCAATCTTCTGCTTAAAGACGAAGCAAGGAACCCCTGAGGGCGTCTGCCTGATGATTTGCACTGAGAAATTAATCATGCCCTGAAATTGCAGCTAAGCAGTGTGCAGGGAATTCCTAACCTATAGCTCCTTACTTCAAATGAAAAATTTATGCTAAGCCCAAAATACTCATGTTTAATGGTCTTTTTCCTGAGTTCACAAAGCGATGAGAGTAGAAAGCTAAAAAGGGTAAAATTATCAGAAATTAGAGCAGGCACAAGTTTGTGGCTGTAAACCAGCACTTATTCTGCAAGACAGTGAAAAGGACCATAGAAATTCCTCCAGCAGACATCAACTCTAAATCTTACATGTGTCTGCTACACTGGGAAGCTGCTATTATTTCTCTTCAGATCACACTACTCATTGATTATGACTCTGCTGTATAAACTAGGAATGAAAGCAGAGCCAAAAAATTTGTACCTTGTTTTATATAGCTTACAACAAAATGCCCAGTGGTGAGGGAATGATGGCACATCATCAGTTCTGCCTGCTGTTTTCAAGAAAGATGAGCATAAGAACTAAAAGGAACTGAAAAGTCCTTAAATCCGATGTACATTCACAGGGAAAAAAAAAGATATTAAATCTTGCCTTTTTTAATACAAGAAATGAATCCCACATGTATAGAAATCCTCTTCTTAGATAGCTATCAAGCAAAAGAATGATCAGTACAAATCAGTACAGCATGAATGGCAGGGGGGAATAACAAAAGAAAAATATTTTTTTCTAATAAAATATCTAATTATATGGCATTTATGGAGTGTATTAGAAAGCAGTTCCATGCACTACTTCTAAAGAAATATTGTCCTTAATGGAATAAAACTGCAGTCTTCATGGAGTTATGTAGCTGTTGAAATTACTTCAGTATCTTTCCCTTTTCTTGTGAGTGTCAAGGTTGAAAATACAGATTTTGAAATTATTAATGTAGGAAAATCCACCTCAATCAGTTATGGAGTGACTTCAGAAAATGAAGCTTCTAAAATAAATTAGCATGTAAGATATTTGCAGTTCTCTTTCTTGAGTTCAAAAAGTTGATTGTAGTTGCAAAAGAATAGTGTTGTAATCAAGCTCATGCCATTTTTCATCATTTTGCCAAGAATACCAACATTTCTACCAGGGACATATTGAACTTGATGGTGTGGGAGTTCTACAAGAAATGAAACCACTCATTTCTTTGGAGCCTTTCCTAAGCTAGCCCTCACCTTGAACTTATTTAAACCAACAACTTCAAGGGAAAAAGCTTTTTGTCTCATCTACTAAATCAAGTTATCAACAGAAATGTATTTTGATCAGTAGCTCCCAAGTGCTTCCCATCCATTATTTACAATATTACCTAACAAAATAGAGTACTCCTTTCCAAAAGAAAACGCTGCACATCTGTTCTTGAAATTATTTCACAGATATTTGGAGGTATTATCTTAGTGTTATATATACAGAAACAGAGAAAGAAGAAATGTTCATTTGATGTGAAACATTCCTTTGTCTACATGTAATACTAGAGCAAGGTTGTAACAGGGACACAAAAGTACTTTCCTGCTCACAGAATCACAGATTATGCTGAGTTGGAAGGCACCTAGAAGGATCATCAAGTCCGACCCTCATTTTACACATTACCATTTAAATCACTGAACAGCATCCTCATGGATTATTTGGCCTTTAATTTTTTTTTTTACTATAAATTGTAAACAAATGGGATTTAATAAATCTGATTATATTTTCTTACAAACACACCTTTGAAATATAATCTGATGGTAGAGAAAGTGCTGTTTTCTGTACCTACCCAGTAATGACATCCATACTAACCACAAGTTGTGGATAATTCAGCTGAGGTATATCTACCCTGCATTAAAGATATCCTTGTGTTAAATTTGACTGTCAGCATGGCTGAAAGAATACTTTGTGAGTTCAAATCAATATTTGATTTTCCACCTTATCAGTACACCAGGGCACATTACTTTATAGCTACCAGCTATGGCCAATAATATATAACTCTCTGTTGATAACATGTCCAACATTCTCAAGTATACACAATACAGAGAAAAATTGCATAATAAGTTAGAGTTCATTCACAGAGATACTTAAACTTCATTTCTAGTTCCTGAATCTTAGCATCTCACATATAAACCAAGGCAGTTATATTTTTCCCCATGCAGGAAGATTCATCCTAATTTTTTCTCAGGTGACAGTTCTCAATTGCAAAGGGTCTCCCCTCACTGGCAAGTGAGAGCTATAGATGGTGGATTTTACATAACCCATTCTCATATGGAGTATCATGTCAGATAGAAGGTCAGAAATGTTTGAATTTTCAGAAATGTTTTCCACATTGAAAGAAGTAAGTGCAATTCCTCAAGAATATTTTGTTTGTTCATGTAAAAATCTCAGAACAATTGAAGACTGCAGTCTGTTTTGGAACACAAAATTTTATTCTTTCATAAAATATCTTAATTGATAATGAAATATTAAAAAAATAAATAAAAAGTGAAAGTATGATATTAAAAATAATTACATTAGATTTTTTGCTGTATTCATCAAAGATCTCTGATTTCTCTGAATGTTGTGTCTTAACTGAACCATTGTCAAAACTTGTCCTCCATAAAATTTTTGTGTGACAATAATTTTATTAAAATATTGTCAAATACAGCCCTGTACACCGCATAGAGATGAATAGACATGAAACACTACAACACTACAGTGGTACCAGAGCTCTTGCATATGGTTGCACAGTGATGTTTAGATACATTCTCCTAAGACAAGTTTGTTATGCCAGTACCTTACATACTCTACCAGAAATGTTTGGCAAACATTTGAAGTGAAATGTCTAGCACTAAACAACATGCCACAATACTCTTTTTAAGCCCTCTCATTTCATGGAATTTTAGCTTCAGGAGAAGGGAAAAATAATAATTTGTAAGACTAAATCCATTTTGCAATGTCTTTTTTTCTAACACCATGTTCTTCTGACTCTGTCATCAGTCTCTGTGACTAAATACAGTTTCAGGTCAGTCATGTTTCCATGGGAGAATTTAGAGATAGAGGTGTCATCGCATTAGAAACAAAAAAATGATGCAAATATCTCATTTTCCCCTAAATATATACCAATCAGAAATGTTCAGACTATGTACATGCTGTCATTTATGTGTTCTGAGGTTCAAAACTTATGCTCAGTTTTCAAGGTTTGGTGAATTCTCAGAAACAAACTCTTTTCTACAATGAGGTTCGGAAGCTCTGATATTCTCTGGATGTCTTCACAGGGTAACAGCTTTTAACTAGATAAACGATGACAGCAACCCAATGTGCCTTCCTAAGACTGCATATTTTTTGTCTGAAAGGAAAAGGCATTAGTGACAAATGTTTACCACAACACCAGCAAGACATGGGGCTTGGCCAGTACAAGTAGTTATTTCTTTTATATGTTGCACTCAGCATTGCCTCTTTTGGGTATTTTCCACTCTTTTATATGTAACACTCGACACTGCTTGCATGTCTAAGTTTTGGGCACTTTTTACTCCTATAAACTTACAACTTGATTTTGTAAATAAGAAAAGCATATTTTAAAAAATATAATTCCTAGCTAACAGAATTAAGGACTTCTTCTCTTCCACCTGCAAAAATGTATTTGACCACCCAAAATCCTCTTTACGAGCCTTCCAACTGAGTTCAGAAACTTAAAATTTTACATGAAATTTCTAATGAAAACATTGCTATAAATGTAGCATACTTGCAATTTTCATTACAGGAAATCCCTTCAGGATCATAGCCAATATATATAAACTTTAAAGAAGTTTATATATGTTAGACAATAGATACCATATATATATATGTATATTAGAATATTACAGATAGTTATATATTGATACACATAGATATTATGTAAATATTAGATAATATTGGTGTATATATTAGGTACATATAGATATTACATGTTACTTCCATGTGAGATTTGGGAAGAACTGATGGTGTTAAACTATATATTTGCATTTATTTTCTTGCTGCAGGTGAGATGTTGCTATATAGTGTCACACAAATGTGAAATTCAAAACTCAGATATGGACTGTTTATTTTCAGAAGAGAAAACCTTAAAACATAACTTTGAAATACAACAAAGAGATGACACAGCCTTCAACTGCTTTACCTAGTTCATTGCTTTACCAGTTCATTCAGCTGGATTTCAAAGCAGGCCTTCCTGTTCTAATTGGAAAACAAAGTTATACTGGATCACATGTTTTTACTGATGCATGATAATTTGTATTAACAGAGAAAACTCTGACATTTCTGAAAATAATCCACTGAAATAAAAATATATAGCATAGATAGATCATATTATTAATGATTTCATTTAGTTCTGAGGTTAGCATTTCAGACTACAAATCAGGTTTGAAATCAATGCTGCAGAAGAATGTCTCATTAGTGACATACACAGAAGGAAATTTGCAACTCTATTGTTCATGTATTTTTGGCCTTAGTCTTTTGTTGCTTCATTTTTTTCTTTTTTTTTTAATTCTGCTTGCCAGTCATACTTTTTTTTTTTTTTTGAGAAAGTAACTGCTTTGCAAACAGGCTTCTGTATATTGTCTCAAGCTGCACACTCACAAAATAGGAATATAAAAATTGCTACTTGTTTTAAAAATCTTATCCATTATACAGAACTGTAACTGTCCACGTAAGGAGAAAACCATCTAGCTTCAGGTCTTTTAAAATTAATTTTTCTTCTGAAATAAATAAATCTGTGATGCAACCAAGAGACTATAGCTTTAGACACTTGAAACAGATGTGTTTGGTCATTTTTGCATGCTCATTCCAACTCAGCACATGGCTGCTGAGGACTCTGATGACATTTGAAAGACCGAAAATATTTATGTCTTAGTTTTCCTCACTGGATACTGAAAAAGAACTCAGGTTGTTGATGACTCAGTCATGTACTTCTTTCACCTTTTGTTTATGTTATGACTTTTTTCACTTTTCCTCCATCAGAGTTAATAATTTTCACCAATAATTAGACTAATATGTTGGTGAGATTTTTTGTCAAACATTTTTAATAGAACATTGTGGACCTGTCTGTAGAACTTCATTTCTTTGAAATGGGAAAGGCAGAAATTCTTCATCCAAAGAACACTTAAAATCTGATCCCAACTTACAAAAGTAGTATTTCATCTAAGGTGGGTGTAGAGAAAATCCAAAGTAGTCCGTGGCTGTTGAAATGTTGTCTAGGATGCAGAAAGATTTATAGCCATCTAAGAAGGTTGCATCCTTGATGTGAATTACAGACACCTCACTTCAGTCACATCTCTGTACTGCCATAGGTTTGTTTCAACATTTATGACAAAATTTCACACAATTCTTTAGCTTTCACAAAATTTCTTTAGCTTTCTCAGGTCTGTGAAGACTTCTATTCTTGCCTCATTAGAAACAGTTCTGAATAGTAATCTTTGTCTCCTTTGAAAGGAAACATATAGCCAGTGCAGATCCAGTCATTGTGCATCTATGCAGCGTTACATTGTTCTCTTCCAGAACATAAAGCCTTTATCAAAAAAAAAAAAAGGTTTAATACTACAGCTTTTAACAGTAGCCTCACAAACTGTGGGTATAGATGCAATGGTAGTGCTCCACTGCTTTTAAACAATTACATTATGAGTTATGACAGATCCCATTCATCTCAGTGGCTGCTAAATTGGGTGCCCCTGAAAACACTTGTGACATGTTACTAATTCTTTCAGTCCTCATCAAAGCAGGTAGGAAAGGAGATGAAACATTACCTGTTGAACACTTGCACAGTCCACTGAAGGAAAGCTAATTTGAGCTGGATGAGGACATCTGGGAACATCAGTATTTGTCTCTCCTTACAATCAGGAACTCAAAGCCAGAATCCAGTTAATGCCTGAGATTCTCAAGGGAATAGGGAGGGCGAAGCTGACATATTTAATGTCAAAGATCTTGAGAGCCAAACCCAGCGGCCTGGAGAGTGTATTTCACTGTGTCCAGAATAGTTATTGGCTTTACTTTCAACAGCTTCATTGGAAGAATAATATAAAATGAATTTCCTGTCCTGAGCCAAACCTTTGGCATATATTATTGTTCAGACATTCCCTGTTCTCCTAGGAAGTATTGTGACAGGTGAGATACATATTTTTGCAACATAACTTGCTGAACTATTTTGAAGGATCTTTATATATGTTTGCACCATACCTCTGTGAAACCACATACACCTCTGATCACATCATTTGATTTAGCCATCGTTTTCAGAATAATAGACCCAGGTAATCTTTTACTGTAAAGGGCCTCACATGGCCTGCTCTGCACTTGTTCCAAACACAGAACATCCAACATGTTCTATTGCATGTGACTGCATAGAAAAATAGTGGTGTCTGAAGGCACATACAAAAAGAGATGACACAAAAGCACACATCCCCTTGTAGTTCTCCTCCTAGGAAATTGTTGAAACACTCAGTATAGAAAGCAACTATACTAAATTTCAGACATTTACATTAGGGACTTTGAGGCAAACTTAGCATTTCCAGTTTTAATACTGAGGCTTTCACAAGGGATTTCACATCTGAAGCTTTTTTGATACATTGGACTGACTGACACTAAATTCAGCTTAAAGTAAACAATGAGTCAAAGCTCTGATACACCTTTTCCAAATGTAAGAATAATATGTGTTTTTAAAATATAATTAAATTCACATTGCAAATAATTTCATTAAGTAGCAATTGATACATATATATAATATACTCTATATATGGATTAGAGAAATTAATGTGGAGGTAGCCTGAACTGAAAGTCTCAGGCATACAAAGACTTTGCCTGTGTTTTCCTTGAAGTACATGAGCAGTCCCACTGTATTTTGCTCTTTATGTATATAAACCTTTGTAGGCCTGGAGCCACAGCACAGAGGGAAAAAATACAAAAAACATTTCATAGTGTTTCTTTTCATGACTTTGTGCTTGTGATGCTCTTGAATCTGTATCATTATTACTTTATTGTGTTTTGTCATTGTGGTGACAAAAGAGATTTTAGTGTAGCTCTGTAGAGACTGTTGTGCCATGGACATGTCTTTCAGATGTCAATTCTGTTCTGTAAAAAGGCAGAAAGGGATTCTGGAGATAGGTTTTGCAATGCCTGCAAAACATCTGGCATCTCTATAATTGTCACTTTTCCAGTGCAAGAAAAATTCTTTGATATCTTTTACAGCTCTTCTTAAACGTCGCATGTGCCAATGATAGATAAGTTTAAGCTACTTACGTGCTTATATCTGTGTAGAACTTTCCACCAAGGAATGGGGAGGCATAACTAAAAACAGCTACACAATCATGTTTGAGGTTATCAGCTTTCAAAGAGAAGTCGGAGACCCAGGTTGTGTGCTCTGAGATGTCAGCACTGAGCAAAGTGCCCTGTGACATGAGGACTATGACAAACCCTCACTTTACCGAAAATCACAATGTGCAGCTTCCTCACAGGTAAAGTCAAACAAGTACCTAAAGGGGCCTTGCAAGAAAGTTGGAGGGGATCTTTTTACAAGGGCATGTAGTGATGGAGGCAATAGATTTAAGCTGGAAAAGGGTAGGTTAGGTTAGATTAGATAGTAGGAAGAAAATCATTACTGTGTGGGTGGTGAGGCACTGAAACAGGTTGCCAAGAGAAGTTTTAAATGACCCATGCCTGGCAGTATTCACTGCCTGGTTAGGCAGGGCTTTGACCAACCTGATCGAGTGAAAGGTGTCCCTGCCCATAGCAGAGCGGTCGGAATGAGATGATCTTTAAGGTCCCTTCCAAACCAAGCCATTTTGTGATTCTATGATTTTATGGTGATAGTGGGCAGGGGTGTTTGTAGATGGGTACCAATAACAATTTACCCAAGGCAGTGTCTCTCTATGCATTAACTGTACATACAGAAAAGATATTTAATTTTTTTTTCTCATTGGCTTTGTCTTTTTCTGTTTCTTAAAGACTTGATGGCATTTGACAGCTTAAAATATGCAGGACTTAACATTGAATTTAAAACTGCATCAACACTGTGTTTTCAGGCCAGGTTTAAGTCCATCAAAATCTGCTTACCACACACCCTGTCCAGTTAATAATATTTAAGGACTTGGCTGTACACTGAAATTTAGTCCTAGAAACACAACAGTCAGAGCAAATTCAACTGGCTGTGCTAGGCACTGGAAGACAGTGCTGCCAATCTGGTGAGTCATGGCTGGGAATCAGGGATTTCACCTTTCAGGATCAGCCTCAGAAAACCAAGAACTCAACAAACTATGTGCCTCAACAAGCAATATGTAAATACATAAATAATAGATTCCTATCACCTCAAACTGTCCAAGCGCAGACCAAAAAAGTAAAAATAACCAAAAGTAATGAGTCTCTGTCGATTTTTTTAAGGAAATAATTCTTGATCTGCCAGAAATTATAAGTTCACTGAAAATAATCACAATCCAGTTGGTGACTTGTGCTTACACAATATGCTCATTACAGTTTTGAAATATAGCTTAACTTACTTAAGAGCAAATAGTAAATGTAAACATTACTTCCCAGTGATACTTGGGCTGAAGAATAACCCCTCTATTTCCTATTACTTTTTTTCCCACATATGGGTTAGAAATGACATGAAAATTATGCAAATGTGAAATGTTTTCAAATCTGAAAATGTTGTGTCCATTTTTCCTCCATATTTCACTGTTTCTACCTGAAACACAATTGCTGCTAGTCATATCTCCTTTCCATCTGCTTCCTTCTGACAGTTTGCATTATCTTCCTTTTATAGATTTTCACCAGCTATAATCAGGTGAATTACCTCAGAATGCCATAAATATTCTTTACTAGTATCCCATGGCTTCTCATAGGGAAAAAAAGTCCAAGGTAAATTATGTTGTTATGCTCTCATTTTATAAAAGTAAACAGAGAAATGCACAATTGAATTTCAATTCATTGTGAAGCCTAAACAAAGTCTTTTTGACTCATGATGACACCTTTAATCAATATTTTCCTCAGCAATCAGAATAAAATATAAACTGGATAACTACAGTGTCAGTATGCAAGGACCAGGCTGCCTGAAGAGGAACAGTAGGCTTTTATCAAAAGCATGCAGAGATGTAAAGAATATGACCTAAGCTCAGATTCAGTTTAGTTCATCAAATTCTGAACAGTAGGCAAAAAAGTCTCACTAGACTGAAAAAAAGCCAAAAAGCTAACTGGGTGGAACTAGGTTGCTCACGTTTGACTTCTTCAAACACTCTTTTATATGTTTTGAAGCTCCTTGGAGTCCTTGGGCTGTAGCTTATATTCATCCATATATCAATTCATCCATCCATCCATCCATCCATCCATCCATCCATCCATCCATCCATCCATCCATCACTATAGCTTACATTCATCCATTTTTCTATCCATCCATCCATCCATCCATCCATCCATCCATCCATCCATCCATCCATCCTATAGCTGATAGATGTACAACCCTTAAACCACAAAAGACTGAATCATCATACTCTGTGACTGATCCTGTGTGAGATACACCTCCCTTCCTGTGCATGCACACTGCTCTTGAGTAAAAGTAACATGTTCACCAACCTCTTTTCACTGCATTACCCTACAAATATAACAACACTACTGGGAACAAAATTATATTTCACTGGAGTTGGAGACTTAGCCTTGGTGTTTGGAGCAGCAGAACCATTTTGAGCATCATTTGCATATAGCTATTGTAGTTTATGAAGAGTTTCTGGGAGTGTACTAGGTTTCAGCATTTCTACATTTTTAATATTAAAAAAAGTCATGCACAATGGGAAATAAAGAATACTTCAAGATCCCCTGGAAGATTTGTTGAATTTTTTTCATTGATTCAAGCATTTTACTCTTAAACTTTTAGTGTTTCTCATCCCATTCATAATGCAATATATATCTAAAGAAAGATAGATATATCTTTATCACTATATATCTTTATGTCTGTTTTATAAGCAGCCTGTGACACAGGCTAAAACTTGTCTTCATGGCTCTCTGAATCTGGATATAGCTAATGGTCCACACAACTAATTAGACCCTCTTTTGGAAGTTCCATGTTCCTATACAGAAAAAAACAACTCATTAGGCAGATATTTATGCAACCCCTGGAACCTTCATGACAAACCCCAATGGTGTATAATGGAGGCTTCAGTATCCTAGCATTGGGATAAGATCCCATAGTATAATCCTGATATTTATATTCCAGTTGTAAGATAATGAAGATCAAGTTCTCTACAGAAAACCAAAACATTAGGCTTTTTATAACATGGCTGGATGGGGCACGCTGTCCCCTTCCCCTGTCCCTCTCCACGTGGCCAGGCGGCTGGCCACAGGGTTCTCCCCAGGTCTCAGTAAGGAGGACACACACACTCCAGGAACAGGAAGCAGAAAGAGAAATTTATTCACCTGGCTAGGTCCTTTATAGACCTCATGGCCAGGGTCAGAGGGGAGGGATACAAGGGAAACCAATCAGAACACAACCTGAAGGGGGCTTGAATACTAATTAGGAAGGTGGCTCTAGGTGGCTTTTCAAGGGGCCTGGGGAAAAGGGAGATGGCTTTCTAGGGACCTGGCAGAAGGGGAAGGTGGCTTTTCAAGGGCCTGAGAAAAAGGGTAACACACCAGTAAACCTCATGTTACAATACAGTTTTACAAAATGCTTTCGTTGGTTTCTTTATCTTCAGTGGCCCATCTCCTGCAGGATCTGTTCCACTCTTTATATTGTGAATCTATTCCCACATTTTTATACACATTATTTTAGGTGGTAACATTTACCTTCAGATCCCCCACAAGGCAAAATTTCTTTCAAAATTTTTCATAATCTTTCGTGTGGACAGAACATTAAAAGCATGCTCTTTCAGATTTTCAAGTAATTTAGATTCCAGAATAGGTTGAATATAGAAGGGAAGAGGCTGTGTTGAAAAAAAACCAACAAAAAACCCCCAACAAAACCAAAAAAACAAACCCAAACAAAACCCCCAACAAAACCAAAAAAACAAACCCAAACAAAACCCCCAAAACAATAAACAGACAAACAAAACAAATACATCTGGGTCATGCACAAGTCTAGAAATAGAGAGTCTTCTGAAAATGGGCTATGCATCATCTAAATCACTCCTTCAGTAGCTCACATTTTTTGGGTTGTCAGAATGAATATTGACTCATAAGGGTACAGACAATTTATTCAAATGCTAAACACATCTTTTATGCAATCCCTTGAAATTTCCACATGGAAGCAAATTGAGTTTCAGAATTTTTTTAGAGGATTTTGTGCCATTAAAGTAAGTTTTCCAAAAGGGCCATATGTGAATAAGCCTTTTCTAGGCCAAAGCCCATTAAACTTACCTTTCACTTTCAGAAAATTGATCAAATTCACTGGAAGCAGAAGCATACTTCGCCCCATATAAGCCAGTTTAGCCCATGATCACACTGAAATCTCTAGTGCTTCTTTGAAGCTGGACAGTTTTGCATTCAGGATGAGATAACCACTGGAACATATAGAAAAATTAATTGGATAATTCATACATAAATTCAAGCCCTGCTCAGAGTATTAAAGGCATTCCTCACTACAATAGTAACATTTCAAAAAATGAAACCCTCCAGTGGTTTGGAGTTGAAACATCTTTTCTTTCTAATCCTTGGAAACTTCCCCTAATCACCACATATTGTTACATATCTAATTATTAGTTTTAATTTTGATAAGTCATGATGGATGTCTAAAAGTAAATTATATTCAAAGCGCAAGCACTAATTTGTAATATGTAAATCCCATACTGGTCCGCTGTGTTTCTCTTTAGGATTTCTTTTACAAGTGACTAGTTATAAGCGACACAGGTTTTCCTCGCTTCAGAGCACACAACCTTAGTATTGCCATCCTCCCAAGACCTAGCAGATAATTCAGAGAAATGGATGACTGGCTATAACAAAAGACTGATCATGAAGTTTCAGCCAATTCTGAAGATTATTGTTGTCTTGGGATTTGGACTAGATGACTTTAAACGTCCCTTCTGACTCAAACCTCTCTATGATTCCATGATCTTCAAACTCAGAGCTAACTTGTGTAGAAAAGCATCATTTTTACTTCTTGGTCTTCAGTTAGGTTCGCTTAGGTAGTATTCAGGTTGGAGTCAGTCATCTTAAAATAGCCTTCTCTGTCTCTTTCCTATGTAAAGTAGATATCTTCTCCCTCTGCAGGAGTTACTTTTCTAAAACACAGATCAGATGAAGCAGAAAAGTATGGTCCCTTCTTGAGAGGAAAAGTTTACATAAGAGATTATTACAAAGCACTAATTGCTTGAATTTATTTCTGCAGATAACATGAGTTAAAGAGAAAATTTTCTCTTAAATTTGTATGTTTTAGGTGAACCCCATTGCAGAGAACTGCTTATTTCATTCTATTATATAATTTTGTATGTGCATGTATCTCATACACAGTAAAAAGCTAGAATATCTGGGGTTCTCAACAACCCAAAGTGAAAAAAGAGAAAACAAAATGAAAAACTACAACTACTTGCTGCAATTTAGGACCAAACTGATGTGGAAACTAAATAAACATGAATAACATTTGTTAGATATCAGATCAGTAATTGTTGCATTGGAACCACCTTGGGGAGGGGGGAGGGCTGGGTCAAACCTTATGGAGGTGAGGTGACATCATATCACTCATGGCAGGCCCCTGGAGCCTACATGTGGAAGCACCAGAGCAGCTGTCAGTCAAAAGCAGTCCAGGAAAATGATAACACACCACAGATTGTGGAGTCCCTGAGCCGGCTCGGATTGGCAGGGACAGTGAGAACACTGACCCTCACCCTGGCCTGGGACCTCAGAGGGGCCAGTGGGTCAGAGGCCCTGCCTTGGGGGGGTCTTGACATAGAGACCAGAGCAGATAAAACCAAAGACATGTGTTTGCCAAGTGCCGTGGCCCTATCATCTGGACATGTGAGAGCTAGTCTTCCATGAGATTCCAATGATAGCTATGCAGTCTGTTTCTCCCTCTTTCCCCTTCTTCTCTTTTCATGCTCCCCTTTCTTCTCTTTCTTTGCTCCTTTCTTGATGCTTTGGGTAGTTTAATGCTTTTGACTTCAGTGTTGTGGGTTAGTATGTCCTGGGTCAGTATTGTGGTGGTATATTTTGTCTAGCTTGTGTGATGACTTTTTGGACTTTTGCCAAGTTCCCTTATTTTCTCCCCTAAATTATCAATAAAAGTACCTCTTGGGAACAAATCTGTGGCTTGTTCTCTTGATGTTGTCTCAAGGTGTTAAAGAACCCTCTCTATATATTTTAAAGTAAAACTTCTGGCTGAGCCTATGAGACTGAAGCTCTGGGACTGGAGTGCTACAACAATCTATTTAGTTAGAGTTTTACAGTACTTAATACTGTAGATTGTCTCTGTATTTGGTTTTGGTTAATCTATATTTCTTGTAGAAATGTGAGAGGACAGTAATCATATAAAAATGTTGATATACCATGGAATATCATCTTTGGATTTACGTTACCCCAGTGATTTTGCCAGAACAGTAAAATCTGTAGCTCACAGGAGCCCTTTATTTCCTAGGTGTTCAAACATGACAGAACACTACTTGTTCAGCATCAAGCCTTCCAGTGTCTTCCTTCAGCGTGCAGAGTGACTGTCAAGTCGGGTGAACCGATTGATTTTAAAATACATTTTCTGTCCTGCATCTGGTGTCAACAATTGTCTCAGCATTTGTAAGGAGAATAGAATGACAATGGAATGGTAAATAAAGTAAGGAAAAGATGATTTTTCCAAATTCTAGTCATGTTTTCTTGCATTGTATTTACTTGTTTTCTTTTATAAAAGATAGCTTCTATCCTTAGTCTATGCTGGCCTTGGTATCAAGAGGTGTTCTCTTGGGAACAAAAAGAGCTGATAACCCTAAATTAAGTGAATGTTTGTGGAAGTACCAAGCTGACAGCCTTAGGGCTGCAAAGATTGTTCCTCTGTATACAATTTTGTCAAGAAAATTTCTTACAGTGAAGTCATTAGACTGGCTTGAAGAGGTCACAATTCCAAGGGTCAAACTAGGCTACCAAGGTTTGAATTTGAACACACTGGTCCCAAACAAATGAGGAATTAGGCCACTGAAATTCATCAAGTCAGACAATGGAAATTGAAAGAAAGGTACTTAAATGTACCTTAACTATTTTAACCTTGCCATTTGAAAAATCAATGTACTTGTACTGAAGCGGATTAAGCTGTGGTGTTTCTTGTCAGCTGAGGAACTGGTCAATGAATAAGTAACAACTAGATTTAGAAGACCAGCTATTTTTTTTATTTGAAGCAGATAGAGTGACAGCCAAACTCAAAAGTGTGGATTAGCTACATATTCTCATATTTATCAACTTCTTATCTGAAATCAATATTAGCAATAGGCATTATCAGTTGTACTACAAGAACATAATAAAAATCTCTTCTTAAAAAAACGCAGTTCTGCTTTGGTTATATGCTGGAGCTTCTCAAAACACAGGACAGGGCATCCATGATTGATGTAACCATTACAAACTTTGTAAGGAAAGATTGCATTTCAAATTTTTATTTCCCCTGGTCAGTCTCAGGATCTTCTGGGTTTTGAGTGAATATTTATTAATTTAAACAATTTTTAATTATTTCAGTCTAAAATATTTCTTTCCCAAATATATAATTAATAGTTTAATATTCCTTCCCCATAACTGTTGATTATCTAAAAAAACCTTTGGTGGTGAAATAAATAGTTTTACTATAGAGTTTGAAGCAAGGCTCTTGTAAGATTATGTCTTAGTTATAGGGCCCAGGATCAGTTTATCACTATGTGGGTATAATCAAAACTGTGTATTCTGCACCCTCTGTGTAATTTCTCATGAACTGCTAATAATTGATTGTTTGCAGCAGCTGCCCAGGGTACACCTGACTTCTCAGGCTACAAGCTGGGTGCTAAAGAACCTTGTGAGACAGGGGAGCATTTCTGTCTTCACACCACTGACTCAGCTGTGATAACTCCCCTCCAGGGAGGCATCAGCACCTTCACACCCAGCCTGAGGGGTCATGTCTGCTAATAGGCTAAATGGACTGGCATAATAGGCAGTTGCAACAACCTAGACCATCAAGGATTCAAAAAATATCCCATGACAGACACACAGCATTAAATCACCCATTTTGAAACTCCCCACCCTGGGGACAGTACTGGGCATTCCCACCTGAACCAGAGCAAATATAATCTTTGGGGTTTGGGACTTCTGGTGCCACTCATTGGATCCAGAGGAGGACCAGAACCTCAACAGGACTGTGACTGCTACTCTTAATAAGACTACAGTCATTACTTTGACAGAACTGTGACCATCATCCTCACCAAAACATTTCCTTTCCTTTTCTTTTACTTTGCACTCAGGGGGACCACGCAGTGCTCAGCACTTGTCCCAAAGTGCGGGGTTATACATCTGTCTTTGTGGGTTAAAAGCCAGTTTTCTTTCTCTGTATCACTGTATTTATTGTAATCTTTTGAGTAAATTGTAACTCTGACTTGTAATCTCTCTTGAGCTGGGTTCATTTCTCCCTCTGGTTTACTTTTAAATCAGCGCAGACTCTGAGTCAGAGGTTACTTTGTTTTGTTTTATTTTTTGTTTTTTTTTTCTTTTCTCTTTTGTGACATCAAATGTTCTGTCAAATTTGCCAGCTCTAATGCAGACATTCATGGAAACAACCACTGTTCTAATCTCCTGTTTGGAGCTTTGATACCTTACCTTTACTTCAAGTCTCATAAAAAGCAACCACATCTTGGCCTTTGGGGAAATAAAGTGTCTCAAGTCGTACGCCAAAGTTCAATTTGGGTCTTCTTTGTTGTTTGGTTGTATTGCGTTTTCCTTTTCCCCCTCAACAGTATACTTAGGAAAATCAAAATCTAAAATTCTCACTCAGGCACAAATAAACTTGGCATCTGCTTAAAATTTTAATAAACTATGTAGGGGCCTTTCCTTTCTTTTCTCACCCCCTTAGGACCAGGGAGTAACGAGGAGACATTTCCTGATATCTAGTGAACAGTTTTCTGAAAGAACTAATGAAGACTTTCTTATTAAAAATATTTTAAAAAGTTATGTGAGTGACAGTCTTTAACAGTTCAATTTGGAAAGAAGACAGTACATTTTGTCATCTGTATACAAGTGGCTTATGTCAGATAAATTGTTGTTAAAAATTAAGAAGTTATTTAGGTTTCTAGCGCAGCTTAAGCAAATTTCTTGCTATAATTATCAAGGTAGAAGAAATATTTGCAGAGAAAGACAGGAACATACAGAGATTCCTTTGATGATAATTCAGCTTTAAAACCTTCTCCTTAAGAATTGTGCTAGTAATAAAGATGATTCTCAAAACTAGACACTTTCTTTCTGTAGGATGTAATAGCATTTGAACTTCTTCATAATGTAATTCCAAATCTCATTAGGCTATGGTGACATTAAAAGCCTTTCAGAATATGGAGGGGAGAAAAAGGAAAAAAAAAAGAGACTAAGAAAAAGTTCAACAATCTACCACACAACTGAAAACATTCTGAGATTCCCTGCATTTAAGAGCAGAAGCAATTAAATGCCTATTGCAGATTTATTAAGGATGTCTCACCAGCTATGAAACCAACATGTGCAAGTACTCATTCAATGAAAGGATGATTGAAAGTACATTGAGTCAAACTCTAAACATTTGTCTTGCACAACTTCTGCGAGACTCTGAAGAATGCACCATCACTGGAGGGTTAACTTGATTTGGTGGCTGGCTGACATAGTCTGGCTTCAGCAACCTACACTCTGTAATACTCCCCGAGAGTGAATCTTGGGAATTAGCACATGTTGATACCTACACAAGAGATTGAGAAAGCTAACTTGTGTACCTGTATGAGAAAAGCCTGATAAAAACATTGATTGCAATAGAAAGAGTAGCTGTTACGATGTAGTCAGCAATATATTCTTCTTTCAGATTCTGTAACACTTTTGTCTCAGACATTTAACTGTTTCTACACACACCGCCTCCCCCCCCAACTCCTTCAGGTACGTTAACACCATATGGCTTCAATTATGTCAGTATTTTGCAAAGACAGTACAAAGAAAATGTCATAAAAATACTTTTGTCATTCTCTAAATGGAGGCTTGAATCCTATTGTTATTGGAAAGGTGGCAACTCCTCATCTTCCAGTATTTTTACTGTTTAAACTTCAAATTCTACAGAGGTGACATTTCCATGTGAACGGAAAGAAATAGTTGCATATTTCTGAACTTGAGATTCCTAATTTCTACTAACTTAACTGTTAAAATAAGATCTTCAGGATCTTCTCTTAAGAGTTCTTATTGGTTTTGTTGTTGTTTGGTTGGTTTTGTTTTGGTTTGGTTTTTTTTTAAATGTGTTGAGTTATTAAAATAGTCTGTAAGAAGTTGTTGTAAAGTCTTACAAAACTTTGAGTGCCCTTATCGTACAATGAAAACTCTTTACCTATTGATGACATATTCAAGGATAATTGGCTTCTAATTCGGAAAAGAATACACTTTGTCTTTGGATTTGTGGATGAAGAGCTACTCCATGATGATTTCTAAGATGTTATCATTGTTCAAACTCTAAAAGAAGGACATCAAAAAGGCATTCTGACTTGAGACCACTATTGTTTGTTGATGTCTTTAACTTTTTTCTAGTCAGATTTCCTTTTCTTTCATTTATAATTCAATTATGACACTTCATAATTGCAATATTGAGATAGATTTTTAATTTGGATGTTCTTGGTAAGGCAAATATATGTGCAACACTAGATTCTCAAGAGGCATTAAGAGTAACAACAACAAGAATTGTCTGGCAATTTATTTTGCTCTAGAGTTCTATAAGGTGGTAATTTCTGGAATAAATTTTTGTAGCACTCAGTATTTTAAAACATCCCTTCCTTTTGTAGGACTGATCCTTTGAAGCTAGCTGAAGTGCATTTTTTACATTAAGGAATTCATTAAGTTCCAGATCAGTAAGAATTCAGGGACAGCAGCTCTAGTTTGAAAATATATATTTTGACTTTTCTGAGGATAATAAAGTGAGCTAGGAATGTAGCTGGTATTCATTTGTTTAGACTTCTAATGCACATTGCATGACAGATAAAAGTGATTTTGCAAATAAAGTCTCCTGGGATTATAGGAGGAAAAAAAAAATTGGAATGTGGTTCGAAGAAAGAAGCAAGGATCTATTATTTAAGAGGTAAAGCTGGGCTAAAAGGCAGTCATTTGTGTAGCTCATTACACTATATTTGTTAGTGCTTGTTGGGCAGCTCCTGACTCTTTTTCCTAGCAGAAAACTACAGATTTTGTAAATTACATTATTTTGTTTTAAACAATACGTAATTATACATTAGTAACCTAATTTTAGAACCTGGTGAACCTAGATAATCAAATTCAGTGTAAGTTAATTAGGTGTTGAGTGTGAATTTGTTTGATCTCCTTTACATATGCTTATTTTAATGCACTTCTATAATATTGATGGAGAAAAAAAATCATAATATTGTACCTTTTTACTGCTCATCTTCATCTGCTTGTGTTAAAAAAAATAAATTACTGCACAATTTTAACACAATTTTAAAAGTTTTTAAATCCTTTCCAGATGCTAGTCACTGTTTCAGTCTAGTGTTAAACTGCACAACCACATTTGTCTTATATTAGTGTTGAACAAATTAGTCTGCAAATTTATGTTTCACATTTGCAGAAAAAATGTACCTTTCTGTAAATAAGAAGGAAGCTAATAGAGAAGCTACATAAAAATACCTTTTCTTTAATAAAACCATATATCAACAGAGCTCTTACATTGGTTTATAACTATACACACTGTCTAGTTAAACATATTCCTAATTTTCCTGTTTTGATAAATTTGTTCTAAGTTGCCTTAATTTGAAGGAAGACTGTGACTGACTCTTTACTTGATGGAATTAATTTAGAATACAAAGCATTTCAGTCCCAAAACAAACCCATACACTGTGGGAACAGAGAATAGAAGAATGAAGAGGAGGTTATATTGTTGTATTTACAGTGCATCTTCAGCTATGCAGGTAGTAGCAGTTACAAAGTGAAATGGAGTTAAAGGTTCAACCTGGTTGCTTTCTTCCTTAAACATATAATCATAGAATATCTTGAGTTGGAAGGGAACCATGAAGATAGTTGTCTCCAACTCCTGCTTATTACATGCTTTGACAAGCATGGAATTCCAAGTATCTATGATTAGAAAATACAGGGATTTTTTTTTGGGGGGGAATGTTATTTAAAAGAGAAGTTTATATATTAAATGACTATTAAAGTCAGATTTATAGAATTTAGTGACAATCAAGTACTTATGGCGGATAGTCCAAGGACATTCTGAGTAAACATTAATTCAACATCATTTTGGCTTTTTCATTACTAAGTCTGAATGACTTGGCTCAATATAGTCCTGCAACAGGAACATCAGATTTTAGATCTATTAACAGCAAGTAAATTATTTATTAACTTACAGGATATCAGAAGTTATTTGGCAGTTGGCAGGAATCAGTGAGTCATAGATTAACAGAACACCACTGAAGTATACAGCATCTTCTGAGCAATCTATTTCAGACCAGATTTTTTTAACATATATATTCTTATTTTAAATACTACTAAGGCCATAAAAGACCCTTAAGCTGTTTTTATCACTTGCTATTGCTCTGTCTATAGGCATAATACTATGTTTTATAGTGACTGAAAGGAGAGACTGAATATGTTTCCAGTTGTTTCTGACAGCAACATTACATGCAGCTATTTTGCAGAGGACGGGATTTGCACTGTATATGAAAATCAGGAACAAAACTTGAACACATTCTGGAACAGATTTATTGTCTTGTTACACTGGGAGAAAGAGTGGGAGTAATGGAAAGACACAGTTGCAGACAGTAACAGTCCATTTCTTCAGAATTACATAATTGAGAAGTGCATCCTGGGCTGCTTCAAAAAAGGTGTGGCCAACATCTTACTGCAGGTAATTCTCTCCTCCCCTTGATCAGGGCAGGTAATTTCTCACTCAGCCCTAATACTACCTACCACCTGGAGTACTGCATCCAACTTTGGGGGCCTCAGCACAAGAAAGGCCTGTTGGAGCAGGTTCAGAGGATGACCACAGAAATAAACAGAGGGCTGGAGCATCTTTGCTATGAAGACAGGCTGAGATACTTGGGGTTGTTCAGCCTGGAGAAGAGAAGGCTATGGGGAGACCTCATTGGGGTCTTCCAGTACTTAAATGGGGCTTATAAAAAGAGAGAGAGTGACTTTTTTACATGGGCAGATAGAGATAAGACAAGAGGTAATGGCTTTAAACTGAAAGAGGATAGGCTTAGACTGGAATAAGGAATAACTTACTTAATGTGAGGGGGATTGAGGTACTGAAACAGGTTGCTCAGAGAAGTTGTGGATGTCCCATCCCTGGAAATACACAAATTCAGACTGCCTGGGGCTTTGAACAGCCTGATCTAGTGTTTGGTATCCCTGTCCATGTTGGAGATTGGAACTAATAAACTTCAAGATCTCTTCCAACCCAGGGCATTCTATGACTGAGGAGACCAATTTCATTGAAGAAGGGGCTTGTTCCCCAAAGGGCTTGTGCCACGAAAAATTTAGCAAGTGAACAATTTTCATTGTGCTAAAAGAAGATTTTGCATGTTGTCCCCTTTCTTAAACTCTGCACTTTTACTTCATATCATGCAACTGTGAACAAAAGAGCATTTTGTTGCCTTCCCCAGTTGTGGCTGCTTCTGCTCTGTAGAGTAACTAAGAACACTGATAGCTTTTGAGGCTTTTGCTGCTTTCTGGGCTACCTGTCATTTTAGTATCTCTGATAGTCCTGAAATTTTATCTTGACCAACAGTTTAGAAGAAAACCCAAAAAACCTTAGGCATTTTCCTTATCAGATGTGTTCCAATGGAAAAGAAAGGCTTCAGCAGGAGGGGATTTACTCCAAAACAGGAGCTTTCAAAAATTGCCCCATAAATTTCAAAATAGGCCCTGCTCAGGATTCCAGATGAAGCCAGGTAAGAGGAGCAGAGGAAGTTGTCAGCAAGTAGGCCATTTTCTTTAGGTGAGCTAACAATTATAGTATATTGTGTTAGAAATACTCAGTATTGTGTTTCAGTTGCTTAAAATACTTGTATACTTACATTTTTTTCCCATGAAAGCATTAAAAGAACAATTCCCTATGAATAACCAGTTCTGAGTGAGAAATAAGTCTTTTGAACTACCATTGAATTTAGAAGGAAATATCACTGAAATTGTTTATATAATTTTCCTAATTAAAATTAAAGTTGTAAATAAACCACATTTTTTTTCACAGGAAAATCTCACTTGTAGCAAAATAATATTTGGGAATGCCAAAATAATTTTCATTTAAATTAACTTTTGAAAAGCAAACACAAGAATGTTAACTTAGTATAAAATTTTATCTTCAAAAATAAATAAATATAAATAAATAAAAATGCCTTAAATGCATCAACTAACAAAACTGAAGTGGTATGGTATACTGAAGTTCTGGATAAAATTGAAAAAAAATATATTTAATTGTGGGGTTTTTTAACTATCTGAATAATCACTGGCTAAAAATTTTTTTTTCTTTTTTTAATTTATTTTATTGACGGAGTTGAATACATCTCACAATAAAATTATAGTTCTTAGTGAGATCTATTCCATAGGACTGGACATTAGAACGTAGGCACTTCTGTTCAGACCAGCACATCTTTATAACTTATTATATTATGAAGCAGTCAAAATACCAAACAAAACACTAATCAGAAACTTCTTCTGAGTTCTAAGAATTAATAAAATTCATACCCATTTACTTTTGATTCATTCTGGTATAGAAAAATGAATGAAAAGGAAACAAGACCATATAATATTTCTTTTAAAATTCTTAATCCAAATAACCTATGATTATTTTTTCACTATAAAAATCACTATAAAAAAAAACCCCTATGAGACCATTAAATCAGTGTTGGCTGATGTATATTCTAATATTTCAATACTTTTTAGTTGGCCTTATGTCATGGAAACATAACTATTTACTTCTAGTTTAGGGGCAGTCTGTTTCATCCAAACTGAAATAACTGTTTTTGGAAGTAAGTATTCACAGGTTAATGGAGCCAGCTAAATAAGTAATTTTTTAACTAAATAACGTTAAATTAAAAAGACATTTAACTTTTCAAAGACGTAATAAAGAGTTACTAAAAATGATGATTAGAAATTACATTTCTTATCAGTGATACTTTAAAACTTAAAGCAACACCATATTATCCCCATGCCGCCACCCCACCCGTCTGCCTCCCCCCAAAAAAGGGGGGAAAACCTGAAAACCAGCCCTGCCAATCAACATCAACAAAGGATGCATTAAAGAAAAAAACAAACAAAA
>WBMV01002274.1:72960-204356 GCA_013396655.1 Campylorhamphus procurvoides
AAAAGAAAAGAAAAGAAAAGAAAAGAAAAGAAAAAAGAAAAGAAAAGGAGGCCTGCTATTTAACAATGTTGATGGTTGTTGTGGTTTAACCCTAGCCAGCAGTCAAGCACCACACAGCCACTTGCTCACACCCCCACCAGCGGGACTGCGGAGAGAATCGGAAGTATAACAGCTAGAAAACTTGTGGGCTGAGAAAAAAACATACACACAAGCAAAGCAAAACAAGAATTAATTCACTGTTTCCCACGGGCAGGTGTACAACCATCTCTGGGAGAGCAGGGCGACACCATGGGCAGAAGTTACTTGGGAAGACAAATACCATCTCTCCAAATATCCTCCTTCTTCCTTCCTCCTTTTTTCCCCTGCCTTTACATACTGAGCATGATATCAAATGGTATGGAACATCCCTTTGGCCACTTGGGGTCAGCTGTCCTGTATTTGTTTCTTACCAGCTTCCCACAAATCCCTAATTTTCTCACCAGTGTGGCACTACAAAAAGCAGACAAAGCCTAAGGCTCTGTGCAAGCACTGCTCAGCAGCAGCAAAAACATTGCAACATTATCATCATTGTGTTCAGCACAGTCATAAACAAAATACAGCCCCATCCTAGCCACTCTGCAGAAAATCAACTCTATCCCACCTAAAACCATCACAGCGATACACGTACTTTCTAAAAATGTACACAGTACATATTACAGTGTGTACTAGGACACAGAACAAATACCTTTGCCTCAGAGATGCTGAATTAGTTTCTCTCTACCCTCAAACTGACTCAAGAATATAATGGAGGGAAACTGACTTTAAATAATGTGACATAAATGAAACAAAATATCCGGTGTTATTACTGCAATATTAATAAGAAAAGGTACAATCAGATTTGTTATTTCCAATACTCATGATGGGATAATATTGTCTAAGTCGTAACATTAAGACAGTACATATAGACCCAAACATGTAGAATCTGTGCACTCGGAAATAAAAATATTCATTTGCTTCTCTCATGACTATTAGAAGTATCAAAAGTCTTTCATTTACACTGCTTAAAAATAAGATAATGAAAGTCTTCCCCTTGGTAAGCATTCCACATACGTTGATGTATAAAGTATAGTTGCTGCAAGATTAAAAAGCCTTTCAAAACATACAATCTAGCAAGAGCAAATGAAATTAGAAATAGATTTTTACATTATGAATCTAAAGATATCATCAAGATACTTTAAGCGAGTTCTTCTACAGCAACCTTATTGATTACCAGAAAGTATTTGGCTGCACCATTCTAAGAATCAGGGTGGTAATGCTTGAAGTGCATTTTCTGGCACATGTAAGCATATTATGAAACTTGCTTGAGAAGGCACAAAATAAAAATAAACAACCTTTCCCTCTATGCACACAAACCTCAGATAAAAGTCTGACTCAAAAGAGATATTTAGATAGTTCAAATGTGAAAAATAAATTTACCTGAAGTGTAGTTTTACTACTTCTACTTAAGTCTCCTCATGTTCACATTTAACAATTTGAGCATCTGAACTCATGCACAAGAAAAGCAACATAAAGTCTAGTGTCAGGCAGGAAAAAGGACAGGAGCCCAGTGAAACTGCATATATATATCTTGTTACCCTAGTATTTGAAGGTAAAACCTTTTTAGTACTTCTGTACTTTATTGGTTGCATTTACATTGGAGAAAGGAGGAAAATAAAAAAATAATTTTCTACAGAGTTCAGAAAATCAAAAGGTGTGACTAGTTTGTTGTTGTAGTCAGAACACCATTATGGGCAACTAGTAGTCATTACCACTGTCTGCAAATTAATGTCACAGTAAGTATGTACTGAAGCAAATAAATCAAATAATTGAGTATAAAGAATTGTTTGGCCTAACTTTTTTTTTTTCACTCTACAGAGCTCTTCTGAGTTTAATTACATGAGTTTTACCACTAGTTTGAGATTGGTCCATAGAAAGTACTGGAGATTGCATTTGAACCTTCTTTGGACTAAAGTTGAACAGCTTGTCAAGGAGTAAGGTAGGTCATAAGGCAATACAAATTATTCAGAGGTAACAGAAATGCACCTTATTAATTATTAACTTACACTCACTTTAGAGCTAATTTATTTGCTCAGTAATTTTTTGCAAAATAAAGACTCATCATAAGGCTTGCATATTTCCAAAAAAGTAATGAAAACAACAACACATTTTAGGATTTACTTCAGGCACAATACACAGAATGCTGCACTAACTCTTACAAAATATTAACCCATGAGGTTCAATACAAAATAGGTCACTGGATGACTATGCATCACAAGCCAAGAAAACTGACATATCATTTGGATCAGAGGACCAATGAGGCCAGAATAATGTTCCTGCTTATATTCATCTGAAATAGCGGTTTTACAGATTATGGAGTGATATCTAGCTGTTCTTTGACTTAGAATAAACCTGGTGCTGGTCTTTTTCAAGGAGCAATTGGTTCTTATATACAATATTTAAATAAAACAGCCACAGAGCTTGTAAATTTGTAATAAATGACACCAGCATCCATTGTGTTCTGTTATATCTCATAATGTAAGGTCCAATTTTTGTGCAGAATGCTAGTACCAGCAGAAAAAAGGAGAGAGTTAACTTGGTACAATATTTTAAAACGCTTCCAAGTGTTTGTAGCCCTGTTTTGAGACTCAAACTATGCCATATTAATTTAAAATCACAACAATCCAAACTCCTCTTCAGTGCAGATTATAAATGTAAACCATCATCTATCCCTTTGAGATATTTTTACTATTCCATAAATGCCCCAGCAAGTATTCCTGTATATTAAATGAAACACATAAATACAATCAATAGATTTTTACATTATTAATTTAAAATACTTATCAAAAATGAAGAGTCAATTCTATAAATAACCAGGGCAGAGAGTTCATATTCCTTAACTTATGAATTATATATCACCACTGTAAAGCTTAGACGAGCAATACAAAGAAAACATACAACACACCTATCCTTCAAACCCAAGAGACTGACATCCATGGACATCTCCAACACATCATTGTAACAATATCACATTTTGTTGGGTTAGACCTCATACTTTGAGAAAAACAATGAAGACTTGACTTGATTAACTTCAGAAGAAATATTATGAAGTAGGTTGCAGCTTGCACCTTTCATGTCTGAACACTTCAATGTGGTTTCACAGAACAGACACAATATGATGTGAAGTTGCGCATTAGAAAAGGCTGACATGGGTTTGCTCCCATCATCTGCTTGTGTACCCTCTTTAAAGCTGTGTAAAGCAAGAAACCAGAACTTTTACCTTGTAATACCTTTCCCTTTTTCTTCAACGAGGGTTTATAAGCTGAATACTATGGTTCTCGATGGAAGGATGATCATAAAATTCACATTAAGGGCTAGCATCTGATGCCGCAGGGTCTTTTTGGTTTTTGATTTTTTGATTCTTTTAATTTTATAGATATTAGAAATTATTGTAGATCTAATGTATTAGTAATGTAACTTTAGTAGCNATCATTTAGAGTGGTTTGAAGAAATCTCTTCCATATGCTTTCTTCTTCTGACTTCAGAAAGTACTAAGGGCTCAATAGAATGTGGTTTAATAAGCCCCCTAATTACCATGAGCTATATGGACAATTTCTTTTTTTTCTCTTCTCCTATTTCTTTTACTCTAATCCAAAGCACTAGAATTCAACAATGGTTATAGACTTTACATTGAAATATTGTAGCTGAAAGCAGCACAAACTTAAAATAATGGCAATTTACATAGTGAATTAGGGAAAAAAAATCAAACCAAACCAAACAAAAAAAAAAAAAGAAAACAAAATCCCAAAACCCTCACAACAACAACAACCAACCAAAAAACCAAACCAAAACATTAATGTCTATGTCCTTCTGGTATGAAGATGACCTGAGTCAGCATAATACCTTATTTTGCCCTGGAGAAAATTAAGGTCAGCACACCAATGCTCAGTTTCTAACCTTCATACTATATCTGTGGCAGGCAAAAAATGGCACTTTATAGCCAATATAATTAATTCTAAACATCAACATTTAAAAGCAATTGTGTTAATTAAAGACTCTGTGCATAATGTTATTTCTTTTGACGTATATTGTAATAAACCAAATCTTTCCCAAACCGACATTGCTAATATGCAATCTATTTTCTTTTTATTGCTCTCTCATAGACATCAATTTTGATCATGAAAGGAGATGTTTTTAATAATGACAGAAGTGTAATGGGACTTTAGGTAGCTAAATGACAAGGTTCATTAACTGTATCACATACAAATGTTAACATAGTACTAAATGGAAAAAAAGTTAACTGCATGCTACAAGAAATTAAAGAAAACACAGTCTAACACAACTGCTAAAGGTTGCCAGAGATCAGGTTTCCTGAATATCCCAACTATTTCTGGACTATCAGACCTCATGCAAGGTCACAAAGCTCAATTCATTTCTCTCTCACTTCAACGACAGACTTCTCCAAAAAAATATTTTTTAGTACTTTCTCATAATTAACATAGCTTTGAGGGGGAAGGGAGACAGAGCACACTTTGAGAAGGGGCGAGGCAGAATGGCAGTTTATTCAAATGAGACTCAGGGTTATATAGAGAATTGCGGGAAGGTTCCAGAACTTGGGTGGAGATTGGGAGGAACATGCAAATCCTCTCACATGTATGGTAAAAGAAGGAAGGGCAACAACTGTATAGGGAAAATGGGGAGAACATGAGGGAGAACTGGGGAACTATTCTGAACAATATATGTGCATATGTATATAACAACGAACATACAAAACTGAGAGAACATGTAATAATATTGGGAGCCATTGAAACAGTGTCCAGGTATATGTAATTCTTTCATGCTTGGGTATCTCACAACTTGATGGTCTTCATCTCCAGGTCTCAACAAACTCTTCCATGCTGTTTTTTCCATTCTTCATAAGACCATTTTCCGACACATAATAAATAATACCTGTTTCTGAGTCTGAAGTTGAAATGGAAATTATATTTTAGAATAAGTCTGAGCAAACAAGTGAAACCAAAAATTTAGTTTTGAAACATACACAGTTTTATTCTGGAATTGTTCAAATCTCTAGTGACTATTATGCTAAATGGTTATTTATGATGTCTTTAAATGTCAGAAGTATTCAGTCTAGTCAGATTCTAATGTCTGAAGGTACTGCCTATCAGATTTAAGAGTCTACAGAGAGAAACAAGCAAAAGATCATAGCTTCAGTTTCCTTTCGTTTTTAGATTTATCATGCTTCCAATTATTTTTGGCTCCCACAGAGTTCATTTTGGGGAAAAGGAAAAGCAGTAATAACCAGACCATAATTAAAATGCTGGGAGCACAAAAAATAACAGTAAAATAAAAGAACAAAAACTTTCCCTTATGAAACGTTTCATACTGTCAGAGGTGGGCTTCAAAGACTTCAAGCCTGACTTCAGGAAAACATATCTACAAAAGAGGCCTACAAAGCTATTGTCATTTGTTTCCAAATGACTGAAATCACAAAGAACATTTCCTTTGGTCAGCTCAGAGGGAGAGACAAAAGAAAGAAAACAAATACAATATTCAGAGTAAGAATACTGTATTCGGTTTCAGAATACAGCCATTGCACGAGGCGCTTGTGGAATTATGAATAAAATACTCCATACAGTTCTGAGTACACAGGGAGCCCCAGCTGGGACAGGAGTAGTGAGGGAAAGCCATGGTAGGCAACCTAATTTACAAGAATAGTTTCGTCTCTATCTAGATGGAACCTGTAGATGAGCTAATAATCCTCACTGAGATTTTCTCTTTCCCTTCAGAAACATTTATGATATTGCAATACAAACAAAAATGTTAACAATTTGAAATAACAGACCTTTGGATGGATAATTTTTTAATAATAAAGTTTTTTCTACATTGTAATTCTAATATCTTAACTAAAAGCTCTCCTGTAAATTCCTATTCCATTATGGGGACTCGGTTACACAGAAAACATGACTGTAGTGCGTGCTGTAGCAGGACAGTCTCTTCAGCCCCAGTTTTGTACAGTGGAAGCATCAAGATACTAACAATATTGAGTAGAAGGAAACCTTCACATGATGGTAGCCTCTTGACCATTAGGTATATTTTAAACATCCTCTCCAACATGCATGCTAAGCAAAAGTAAAGATATTCAGTAGTACATCCTTTTCCTGAGACAATTTCAAGAAATGAGGAGACAGGCCTTTAAAATTAATTAAAAGTTATAGTGAATTAAAGAAACTACATTTTACATATTTAAAAAACCAAACCAAAACAAACAAAAAACCCAGTTGAATACATATGTGCTTTTGAATGCAAAAGGTTTTCTGTGACTTACAGAATGCAGGCCACAGGCAACGCTGTGGTTGTTGAGAAATACTGGAGAACTACTGAGCAGTGAGACAGGTTTACAGTGAAAAGAAAGTCAGGAATGCTATTCTACAGTGCAATAAAATATTTTTTGCAAAGTCAAAAGTGATCTCATTTTACTGAGAGAAAGAAGTCATATTCCAAAACAGAAAATATGCACCCTGATTTGAAAACTTAAACTTAGCAGAGTTAAGAGATGAGAATAGGCATTTTTTTATGCTGAAGAAAACAGTGACAAGATATCAGATGGATCACCAATTATTAAATTGTATTTCTGTATGTCACACAATGCCATATATTTTAGAAGATAATGATAAAACTTAAGAAAATAAAGTTAATTTGTTAAGTAAAGCTGAAAAAAGTGAAATTACTTCAGTGGAAGTCATCTGCTGAGAACTTGAATGATACCAAATAGAAAACTACCAATTGAAATGTCAAAATATTAATAGAAAAAGTTTCAACATGTAAGACTAGGGGACAGTTCAGGTGTTTTCTAAGTATAACAGGGAGTTAATGGCACTGTTTCACTTTTATGAGTGCATCCTCTTTGATCTAAAATCTAGCTAGAATTCACTGTATTTTGCCCAACTTTTACTGGAGGCTACAGCCTTGTTGCTCCTGTGATTCCTGAGGTCTCTTACACCCATTTGCTCTCATGCCAGCAGTGTTCCTTAGCACAAAACAAGATTGTCAAACATGTTTCTACCCTATCCACCATTTTTTTTTTTTCAGAGCAAATATATCCTCTTAGGATATTTATGCTGGTACATTCTTTAAGGCATGAAAGACATTATAACTCAACCGTATTAGCTTTAACTAGTAGCTGGAAAATGTATGCACAAAATCAGTAGCTGAGATTCAGTATCAAAACATATTTGTACTTTGAATGCTCAGAAATTATCACTTCTTCCTTCCCAATGACACATAAGTTAAATCAAACAGAATTTGTGTAAAGGCATAAAGGGAATAGCACCACACCAGGCTGAAAAACTCAAGTATGATTAGCTAATAGAACCATCCCCCAATAATCCTGACCTTCACTCTCCCGCAGTGAATGAGTGGGGAAGAAGAGGCCCAGGTCTCCTTACCACTACCAAGTTTTTACCCACCTCAAAATTTATTGCCCATATTCTGACAGGCCAGTTTCAGTGAACTTCCTATAACTGGCTTCTCCTTGAAGGCTGTATAGTTTCAGGAATTTTACTACCAAGCCTAAGGTCAAGAGAAAGCTCTGCACAGGAACCTTTCACCCAAACGGCCATTAAGGGTGGCCCACACATGCACAAGATTGTGTCATTCACAATCTGCCATTTACAATCCACCATTCGTTATGATCTTTCTGTTGGTTACTTTTGTGGCTGTTTGTCCTGTCTCAAACACTATATCAGTTTATTCTTTGTTTCTTTTTTTTCCCTAAGCATAAAAAAAGTTAATGACATCAAATAATGTGTGCTACATCTCATGAAGATTTTTCCTCGAATCCTAGGTCAGTCACATTTTACTAACATATTTATCCATTTTAATAATGGATATTTATTAATGGAGATGTTTATTTTATAGCAAAAATAGGCCCCAACCCCAAACTCAAAAAACACTCTTCTGTAACACAAACAAAACCAGACAAATACAAAACAACACCTTTTTAGAATTGGTTGGAGGTTTCATGCTGAGTTTTTTCTTGTTAATTTCAGAATTTGGTCCCCAGAAGTGCTTTCTGTTTCTTGAAGTAATTTTTTTCTAGGGATGGAAAAACTTTGTGTATCTTTTAATTGAAGTCTATATTTTTAATTAAAAAAACCCAAGAGAACTCATCTTCCCAAAAGTGGAAATTTTTTCTGTTAGAAGAAAAGACATGCATTCAGGCATTTGGCTTTTGCCTTTTACCTTTTACCTTTTTCTTTTTTTAATCAATTTTCTCTCAGGCACAATCTGGCACTGTATATCTATACTTTACAGTACATTTGCAAAACATGTGTCCCTTCAAAATCATGGGCAGCTCTGAGACTGGTATGCAGACAAACAAACAGCCGATCATACTTACCTAAAGAGAACCACTGCATCGATTGAACTAATTCATGCACCATATCTTCACAGAATTTATATTCATTATTATTACATCTATTTGGACAGCACTTTGAGAAGCTTAGTTTTGCAGAATCACAGCTCCTCAGCAGCTCCTTAAAAGTCATGTTTTATAGAGCCTTCACCACCTTCACTGCCCTTCACTGGACACAGCCCAGCATCTCAATGCCCTTTTTGAAATAAAGAGCCGAAAACTGACTGTGTACACTTGAAGTGTGACCTCAGCAGAACTAAGTACAGAGGGACAATCGCTGTCTTGGTCCCGCTGGTCACACTATATTTGATACAGCCCAGGATGCCATTGGCCTTCTTGATGACCTGTGCACACTGCTGGATCATGTCCAACCAGCTGCCAAACAGCAACCCGAAGTTCCTTTCTGCTGAGCAGCTTTCCAGACACTCTGCCCCCAGCCTGTAGTGCTGCATGGGGTTATTGTGACCCAAGTGCAGGACCAAGCACTTCACCTTATTGAACCTCATAAAGTTGTTGTCAGCCCATCAATCAAGCCTGTGAAGATCTCAAGTTTAATTTACTAAAGGCTAATACTTTCCACCCACCCACCCAAAACTGTTAAGTACATAAGAAAGACCAAAGAGAAAGCTAGAACATCTACTCTAAGAGGGGACTTACCATCATGGTTATAGATTGTCAAATGGAAAGAAATCCAGGAACATCCATTTACTCAGGAAGACCTTTCTATATCCTTTTTATTTTCTCATCCCCCAAAAGCTAAGCTTTTCCCCCACAATGAAAAATAACAGAGTGCAAAACCAAGAAAACAAAACTCACCCAGAAGCTAAATCTATATTGCCCATTAATTTAATTCAAACTTCAAAATCGTGTAGCCTACAACAAAGTGATACAGTTTAAACAAAATTAGACTGGTGTCTAAACACTGAATCATTTATGAGCACATTACATAAATATATTTACATTTTGTTCTACATTTTTTGCATTTGACCTAAAATGCATCTCTGAATTTTGACACTTTATCCTTTCTTGAAATCAAGGCTTTTGGATAATTAAAGTTACTTTTACATAAACCAAAAATTAACTCTGCAACCTTTTGAGCTAATTTCTAGATGTAATTTTAATGGATTTATTTTGTTACTTTACTTTGAAATAAATGGTAAAAAAAATCATTTAATTTTTATACCAATTTTTTTTCATACAAATTTTTGATTAAGTACCTTCAGATAGATCTGTAAATGTAAATGGATGTGTTTTATTCAAAACTACCTAAATACATGGTGAGGAATATCAATAAAATATTGTAGTAGTTATCCACTTATCATTTGTGCCTGAGCTCATATGGATTCAGGTTCTTGGAAAATTATGCCTGGCTTGCATAGTGGAATTATTAAAGCCCTTCAAAGTTTCCATTTATATATATATATTTTATTTATTTATTTATTTATAGAGGAATACCTTAACACAAAGAAGTAAATGTAGCTGTGTACAGACCACTGTCTTGAATTTTCAGACAGCTAACAGATAATTCAAACATGCAAACAAGATTACATTAGGGTTTTTTTTGCTATTTGAAAAATAAATTTCAGTTATTAAGTTTCGAATACTAACGGACATTAAAAAAATAGATGAAAGCATCTCACTGTAGTCCACTGGTGTCAACTAGATATACACTGAAGGTGTAACTGGCTGTTGTGCCGTAACATCTGTATGAACAATTCTATGGTCATTTTAATGAAATAAAAGGAAATGGAAATAAAAGATGCAAAGATAAAATATAGGCAGAGTTCAGATACACAAAGGTCATAAACAACAATTTTCCTAAGAACGTGTGATGAACTCCTGAGCTGGTGAGAGTTCTGAGATGTTCACATGTCCAGATCTTCTATAGAGGGCTCTCTATCAGGGCAAAGACTTTTAGATTCTGAAAGCACATTTTTATTAGACTATAAATCAAGATAGTAAACTTTAACAAAGAAAATTGAAAGTGACTTGGGCAACCATAGCATGGACACAAGGATTTGTATCCAACTCCCCCTTTGCCTTATATGTCTTTGCAAGTGATCCTTTTTACCAGGCTTGGTTTGAGTCACTCAGTAACCTTCTGTGCTGCAGCAAACTCTGCACAACTTTGAAAATGAATTTTTAGAATCCCTTCCTTCTTCACCAAAATTGACGTCTCCCCACTCCTTTCAGCAGTATTGCTGTCTTGAACTGCCTTTCCATTAGCTCTTCCCAATACCCCTTGCAGTTTCTTCTTTCTTTTGTATTTGACCAGGATCAGTAGTCAGAGATGGCAAGAATCAATCATCTCCCTTTCAAGTGACTCTACCCGACACAGTATTTAAGGAATGAACATAAGGTAATTATGTGTAAAGAGAGAAAAACAAACAGCCTTGCCTCTATTTATGGTCATCTTCTTACTAAGTTTCACTATCTATAGTAAAAATACATCAGAAATAGCAAACAAGATAATAAATAATGGTCAGATACTACCTTTAACCAATAGCCACATTTTCCATGAGCACCAAAGGAATTTCATTAACACTGGAAGCTGACAGGTTTTTTTTATGTGTAATTCCACCCATGACTGAACTGACAATTACTTGAAATCAGTTTCCAGCTCTTCCATACAACATTTCAAACACTTTCATCAGGTCAGAAATCATGGATGATCTACTTAAAATCACTTTCCATACCCCAAAAGCTCTTCTTGAACTTCTATATGCCCCACTGATATCAAGGATCATTTTGGAATTTCCCTCAGGTCTCTCATGTGGCCTCTTTGTCTCAAAGACAAGGCTTTGTGTGATGTGAATGAATCTACAGTCAGTGCCTCGGGAATGCTATGCAAAGCCAAACAGGCAAGTTTCTGCCCAAGTCTGTCTGATTCATTCTGTCACATTCCTAGTAGTCTAAAAAAAATTGCATCATAGTAAAGACAATAAAAAAGTCAAAAATTAATCATTTTCATGTACAATAGAAGTAGTCTGAAACAGATATCAGAACTGTCACCATTTTAGTTGTAAAATATGCAGATTTTCTGGAGGGAATCCTGTACCTACTTAACATGAAGACCCAAGACAGTCAGGTTTCTCAATATTTTTGCAGATTTGGTTTCCTGTGTGCTTTCTGATGACATTCCCAAGCACGTGAGCTCCAGGTCTGACAGGGATTCAAGAGGAATTGAGGGATGGGTTACATTACAAAGCCAGGGCCTGTCACACAAACACTGCAGTGATCCCTCCTGAGTACAACTGACTCCTTGATTTTCTCACTAATGGACATAAGAGTTAACATTTGCCCACATATAGACAATTATGTTCTAATGTATTTCCTCTGTCTGCTTGGTCAGCTCTGATCAGAAGCAGCTGCATGGAAACACCTGACACCTTTTCTGAAAGTGGAAGCAGAGGGGAATGTGGTAAGAACACATTAGTTATGCAAGTTGCAAGTTCCTTCCTGTCATCATTTTGACCTAGATTCAGCAGAGAACTGTGACTAAACTTTAAGGCAGTAAGAAGTCTTATCACATTCAAAATAGGGCAAATTTCATGGTTAAAATAGTGGTGTCTCAGGTGCTTTACTGTAGCAGGCAAATGTGAGCATACTTCCCTGCTGTGTTTGGTTACTGTCAAAGCTACTCACCAACAATCCCAGTAGCCAAGAATGAGATTTCCTACTAATCATAGACACATTTGGCTTCCTGCAGCTCTCAACCTTTCTAAAAGTAAATCACCAGACAATTAATTGATTTATCATTGTTGTCCGGGAAGAAACTAAATTGCTGGAAAGTGGAGATGTCAATAACATTATCTTGGGTCAGACAGTGGCTTGGCATGGGATGTGAGCGGGCATATAAATTAATTTACGTGCATTCGGATAAAACACAAAAGTATCTCACGGTGAAACCATAAAGCTAACTAGTAAATTATTGCAAAGATAGGATGCCACAGGACATTGCAAAGTTTTGATTTTAATTAATTTTCACTTTGTTCTTGCTCCATTTTCCTCTTAAGCTGATTCTGATATTTCTTTTGGGAAAATAATGCCTCAGAGAAAAATCAAATAATAAGCTTATTATTCATTATTCTGTCTACAAAGTGTTTTCATTTGTTGACCATCCCTCTCTCCATTAGAAAATTCTTTCGGAGCTCTGGCTATAGCACAACCTGTCTGCTGTCATGAAGGACCCAGGTGCCTGCTGTACATCCTGCATCTCCCTCTTTCAACTAGGAAACATCAGCCTCTTGGTTAACTCAACAGATGCCTTTTCCTCCTTCAGTATTTTCTTCATTTGTCCTTCATCTTAAATGCTGTAGTTTTTCCCCTAAGCTCGTGTATTGTGTACAGGTGCCTGGGCACTGGAAGGGCTGGGGAGGTCTGCCAAGGGTGGCCTCACAATGTGGAACATGCACTCCAGGGCACAGCTGAACCCCTCAGCCACGAGTGGGGTGCCTCTGAGAACATGTATTTAAGGATAAATAATGCTGCATAGCAGTTGAGAGAGAGAAGTGAGAAAAATGTGTCAGAAATAGTCTTGCAACTACCAAGGTGAGAGAAGAAGGAGGGAGAGAGGGTGCTCCCGGCCATGATGACATGATGAAGCAGATATTTACCCTGTGTAGCACAGCACACTGGAGCAGGTATACATTCCCTGAAGGAAGCTGCAGTGCATGGGAAGGACCCACGCCAAAGCAGGAGAACAGCACCAGGAGGAAGGAGCAGAAGAAAAGAGATGTTACAGACTGACCATAACCCCCATTCCCCATTGCCTTGCACCACTCTGTGGGTGAAAATTCAGAGTAAGGAGTGAAGGAGTGAAGCCGATGTTGGGAGGAAGGTGTTTTATTTCTTGTCTTCATTTCTCATTGTCCTATTCTATTCTTAATTGGCAGTAAATTAAATTAATCTTCCCCAAGGTGAGTTTGGTTTACCTGTGACAGCAATTGGTAAGCAGTCTCCTTGTTCTTTATGTCAACTGATGAGCTTTTCTATCCTATTTTCTACCTATCTCGTTGAGTAGATAGAGAAAGAGAATAGCTAGGTGGGCATCTGGCAGCCAGCCAAGGTCAACCACTATATCCCTACTACTCAACCCCCCCCAAGACAAACAAAAAACAAACAAACAAAAAACCAAACAAAACCCCATGCCCAAAAAAACAAAAACAAAACCCCAAAACATAAAAATAACACCAAAAAGAAATAAAATAGCAACACCACTCTATTTTTCACTCTACTTGACTATTGCAGATTCTTTCAGCACAGAGTACATCTTGTGCAAGAAAAACAACCAAAAATCCAAATTGCGGAAACACAGACTGCTTTAATACAGCAGAACTCTGATTACTATCCCTTTAGAAAGCTCATAATTCATAAATTGTTCTTCCAACACAATTATCCCTTTTCCTGCCTTACTTTCTCTGTGTTTCCTACTAGTGGCTTCTTCGGAGTCTCAGAGAAGCACTAAAGCTGTTTATAATGGGAGCATCTGCAGAAGGGAAAAAAAAAGCTGCAGTAGCAAAGAGGAAAGGGCAAGGGAAGATCCTTATCAAGTGTGTTGCTCTGTGCTATCACACTCTTTTAAATTTCACCCATGCGCAGGTCAGCACGTAGAAAGACAACCAAACTGTGCATATCACCATTAAAATGCTACCCTGAGTATTTGCTGCCTGCTCTTCAAGAAGACCACTCTTAACACATCTCTGTGTCCTCACACATTGAATCTCACATGTTTGCCTGCAGATTTCTTGGTTGTGGGACAACATATGCTTTAACATAGCTCTTGTAAGCAGTAATTCTAATCACACACCTGATCGTGTTTCTGTAACTGTGCCCAGAGGCATTTGCCACACTGCTCTTGATGGCAAGACTGTGTGCTTCATGCTTTGGCTCACTTGGCTTTATGCTCATGCCAGCTGTCACACGGAGACTTTTGATGGCCAGCATAATGCCCAGCACAACCTTCTGAACACGTCCACTCAGTAAATAATATAACACAAATTTATTTCAGAGATTCTGCTTATGAAAGTAACTGGCACCCTCTGGTGGTGTCTGGCCCATACTGCTAGAAAGCTCTCCCTAGATGCCATAAGCAGCACTAAAAGCACCAGTTTCTGACATGATGACAAAATCACCTGCAAGACCTGGGAAAAACACTGGAGCTGCTCAGTTCTAAAAGAAGGCTCTACGACATTAAAGTGCTTAGATTTCAACCCACCATGCTTTCCAGACTCAAAAACAGTTAAGAAGAAATCATTCCTCTTTTTAGTGACTAGATATTTGAAAAATCAGACAACCAACAAACAGCCCAAAATTTTATCTTTTCTTTGGGTTTAAGATGCTGCAAGTTTACAAAAACACTGTGGGCAATTAAAATGAAGTCAAGCAGAAAGGTACCAGAATTATGAAATTTGCAGTTGCTTTCTTATGATGTGTCTCTTCCTACAGGAAATGTTATAGTAGAATCAAGATTTAACTTTTTGGGGTATTCTTTTGGTGGTTTTTTTGTTTGTTTGGGTTTGGGGAGATTTTGTTTTGATTTTTTTGTTTGTTTGTTTTGTTTTTTAGGTTTTACAATAGCGAAGTATAATTTCAATGACAGAGTTAATCTAAATCAAGTTTCAGATTAGCTTGAGTGACATATAGGAACAAGAAAGCTAGCTTTACTGGTGCCTACTTGGTCATGCAGAAGATTATGTAAGCTCCCCCAAAGCACTTGTTCATAGAAAGGGCAACACACAGAACTATACACATCACATGCCATGTTACGAAGGGCAAAAAGGCAAATATTATCAGACCCGAGGCTGTGTGCGCCCTCATTCTTTTCTTTTTGTCAATGGAGCGTTATTGCTGACAATACTGAGAATGTCATGGCCATTACTCTGACAGCATATGAACTAGTGGGGAGAAATGACTGATTTTGCAAAATCATACCCTTTGCAGACAGCCATTCACATTTGTAAAGTACAAGTGGGAGCTGCAGTTTATTGAACACTGCCCTAATAGCCATTTTGCTTGCCAAGTAGTAATTGGGAATGCTCTATTTTCCATAGTATCATTCCAGTCTTGTTACTGTTTTCATGGAAGTGCATTAGATCATGCCTCGCCTTTCCTAGTAAGAAAGGGAACATTGGAGAGATCTAGTGGCAGGGGGATCAGCCATATTTTTGGACTCAGTTTACATATTTCGCAAGTAGGCTGGTATTTAATGATCTCTCAAGTATTTCTATTACCGTGCCGGATGATCACCATTATGAAGAGGAGATGATTGCTATCTCTACCTTATATATAACAAAACTGAAATAAAGATTTGCAAGTTGACTTATGCAAGGTCACATAGGCTGTCTCCATCAAATTCCCACTGCTACTGTATTGTCCTCCCAGCACAACCATCTTCCACTAAGATCTACAATCTATTTTGGTAACTAGAGTAATATTTTCTACTTAATTTTCTTAAATTTCATATCACAGAAAAAAAATAGGTCAAAAAATATATTTGAAAGTCACAAACACCAGCATTCTATTCAAAGCATAGCTAACTTCAAAGGTATTTGAAAACTCTGATTGATCAAGATTCATCCAAAACAGCAATATATTGCAACAGATTTGTTAAAGCAATAAAATATTCATAGAAAAGCTTTTCCTTTTGGACATGTGAGACTCATATCTGACAATGAACTATATTTATAGAATGATTCATAGAATTATTGAATGGTTTGCTTGGAAAGGATGTTAAAGGTCATCTAGTTCCAGTCATCCTGCCCCGGGCAGGGATGCCATTCACCAGATCAAGTTGGTCAGGACCCCATCCAGCTTGGCTTTGAATACTTCCAGGGATGAGGTATCCATATCTTCTTTAGGCAACCTGTTCCAGTACTTCAGCACCCTCTGAGTAAAGCGTTTCTTCTTAATATTTAATCTAATCCTACTCTCAGTTTAATACCATTACCTCTTGTCCCATCACTATCTGCCTGGATAAAAATTCCTTATCCCTCCTTTTTATAAGCCCTCTGAAGGTACTGAAAGACTGTAATGGGGTGTCCTGGAAGTGTTGTCTTTTCCAGGCTGAACAACCCCAGTTCTCTTAGCCTGTCTTTATTGGAGAGGCACTCCAATCCTCTGACTATCTTCATGGCCCTCCTCTGGATCCATTTTAACAGATCTATGTCTTTCTTGTGTTGGAGACCCCAGAACCAGATGCAGTACTTCATGTGGACATCTACTCACCAGGGCTGAGTAGAGTGGCAGTATCACCTGCCTCTCTGCAGGGCTGCTTTCACTGACTTCTTCTCTCAGTCTGTACTCATATCTGGGATTGCCATGACCTGGGTTGTGAAGTTCACTGTTCTGTAGTTCCTCAGAACTTCCTTTCTTCCCTTTTTGCAGTCACCAGAGGCTTCACCTGACCACCATGACCATATTTTCAAATATAATGGAGAGTGGCTTGGCAACATCAACCATTTCCCTCAGGACACTGGGATGCATCTCATCAGGTCCCATAGACTTGTGACTATTTAACATTATCAAGTGATCCCAAACCTGCTATTCCCAAACCTGCTATTCAAACCTGCTATAGTGGTAGGGAATTCACTGACTCAAAACTCACCCAGGGGATGAGGGACTTCAGAGAACTGAGAAGCCAGAAGCCAGAAGACTGAGGCAAAGAACTCATTGAGTGCCTCAGCGTTCTCCATATCAGTTGCCACCAGTTCCCTTTTCTTTATCTAGGGGGCACATTCTCCTTGGCCTTCCCTTTCTGACCCATGTCATAGAATGACTTGTATTTCTTCATGTCACTCACAAAGTCCTGTTCCAGCTTTGCCTGTGCATTCCTGGACCCATCCCTACACATTCAAGACATATCCCTGTACTCTCCCCAAGTCAACTGTTTCTGCTTCCTCTAGCTGTGTATTTCTTTCCTGCCACTCAGCTTGAGGAGCAGATCCTTGCTCAGGCATGCCAGTTTCAGGCCTGCCTTGATCAATTTCCTACACACTGGGATATAGAGCTCTTTCACTTTAAGAAAAGTGACCTTAAAGAGGTGTCAGCTCTGGCCAGCCCCTCTGTCCTTTAACAGCTTCACAAAGGATCTTGTTCACCAACTCCTTTAACAGAGGGAAGCTTGTTCTTGCAAACTTCAGGGGTTTGACTTTGCTCCTCATCATTTATCACTTTTTGGGGTTGGAGGTTTTCCTCAGTTTTGTCTTCATTCTCTCTTCCACTACTGACACCCAATCAGACACAAAATGAGCTGAAATTGGAAGTTCCAACAAAGGTGCAGTGACAAGGTTGCACAGAACTAAAAGTCCTGGTAAGGAGATGCCTGGTAATGAATCCAGTGAGATATCAGCACTACTCCCATGTATATCAAGTATGTTTGAAAAATGCTTCATGAATAATTTTTAATGGTGGGGAAGAAACAACATCTTCTTTACCTGATGGTAGAATGCGAATGTTCGTATTGTCCTTAAATCCTCTCACATAAGTTGTCCAAATTTTATTTACAAAGATTATGTCAGCCTCCATAGTGGTTAGGATTACAGAATTTAAGGCTGAGAGAGGTTTCATCTTGTTACTTTCCACATCAGGGCAATTATTTATAATTTATAATTACTATATATTTAGCAAGGTAATAATTCAGGTATTGACTGCTTAAGGAAGATCATACTTCTAAAAATCCCCTAATTCTAATTAAAACTACTTATAAAAAATTGATTGATCTTCATTTAAATATTTATGATATAATTTAATCTCTGGCATTAAACACTGTCACCATATTTGTTTTGTATTTATGCCAATAGTTTTTAGTCTGGGAAGCTTTCACATGTTCTGCACTGTTGCTTATTATAGCAGGGGTCTGAAATTGTCTCAATATATTAGTTTTCAAGTCTCTATGCAGTATGTGGTCTTTAGAGTCAATTAAGTTCAGAGGGAGAATACTGGAACTGCCAGCTACGATTTTCAAGGTTTGTAATACTGTTTGCTAATGTCTGTCAGTTGTCCTCAGGTCTTTCTCCCTCATCATACCCCCCATGAATATGCATGTATATTTTGTTTCAGCTGGTAAGGAAAATTTAATACACTGTTCATCATATTCAATTTTACTTTCTATTTCACATTTTCTTCAGGGGTTGTTATACTGTTTATGCTTAATACAGATCTCAGCTGTAGTTACAATAATCATTTACTGTGGTTCATCATGTCAGCTACTATCTACTGAATTTAGTTTTGAGCATACAGAAATTAAGGACTAAAAATAAAACAATCTGAACATACAAGACAAAACATGAAATCTTTTTTTTGATGAAANGTCACCAGAGGCTTCACCTGACCACCATGACCATATTTTCAAATATAATGGAGAGTGGCTTGGCAACATCAACCATTTCCCTCAGGACACTGGGATGCATCTCATCAGGTCCCATAGACTTGTGACTATTTAACATTATCAAGTGATCCCAAACCTGCTATTCCCAAACCTGCTATTCAAACCTGCTATAGTGGTAGGGAATTCACTGACTCAAAACTCACCCAGGGGATGAGGGACTTCAGAGAACTGAGAAGCCAGAAGCCAGAAGACTGAGGCAAAGAACTCATTGAGTGCCTCAGCGTTCTCCATATCAGTTGCCACCAGTTCCCTTTTCTTTATCTAGGGGGCACATTCTCCTTGGCCTTCCCTTTCTGACCCATGTCATAGAATGACTTGTATTTCTTCATGTCACTCACAAAGTCCTGTTCCAGCTTTGCCTGTGCATTCCTGGACCCATCCCTACACATTCAAGACATATCCCTGTACTCTCCCCAAGTCAACTGTTTCTGCTTCCTCTAGCTGTGTATTTCTTTCCTGCCACTCAGCTTGAGGAGCAGATCCTTGCTCAGGCATGCCAGTTTCAGGCCTGCCTTGATCAATTTCCTACACACTGGGATATAGAGCTCTTTCACTTTAAGAAAAGTGACCTTAAAGAGGTGTCAGCTCTGGCCAGCCCCTCTGTCCTTTAACAGCTTCACAAAGGATCTTGTTCACCAACTCCTTTAACAGAGGGAAGCTTGTTCTTGCAAACTTCAGGGGTTTGACTTTGCTCCTCATCATTTATCACTTTTTGGGGTTGGAGGTTTTCCTCAGTTTTGTCTTCATTCTCTCTTCCACTACTGACACCCAATCAGACACAAAATGAGCTGAAATTGGAAGTTCCAACAAAGGTGCAGTGACAAGGTTGCACAGAACTAAAAGTCCTGGTAAGGAGATGCCTGGTAATGAATCCAGTGAGATATCAGCACTACTCCCATGTATATCAAGTATGTTTGAAAAATGCTTCATGAATAATTTTTAATGGTGGGGAAGAAACAACATCTTCTTTACCTGATGGTAGAATGCGAATGTTCGTATTGTCCTTAAATCCTCTCACATAAGTTGTCCAAATTTTATTTACAAAGATTATGTCAGCCTCCATAGTGGTTAGGATTACAGAATTTAAGGCTGAGAGAGGTTTCATCTTGTTACTTTCCACATCAGGGCAATTATTTATAATTTATAATTACTATATATTTAGCAAGGTAATAATTCAGGTATTGACTGCTTAAGGAAGATCATACTTCTAAAAATCCCCTAATTCTAATTAAAACTACTTATAAAAAATTGATTGATCTTCATTTAAATATTTATGATATAATTTAATCTCTGGCATTAAACACTGTCACCATATTTGTTTTGTATTTATGCCAATAGTTTTTAGTCTGGGAAGCTTTCACATGTTCTGCACTGTTGCTTATTATAGCAGGGGTCTGAAATTGTCTCAATATATTAGTTTTCAAGTCTCTATGCAGTATGTGGTCTTTAGAGTCAATTAAGTTCAGAGGGAGAATACTGGAACTGCCAGCTACGATTTTCAAGGTTTGTAATACTGTTTGCTAATGTCTGTCAGTTGTCCTCAGGTCTTTCTCCCTCATCATACCCCCCATGAATATGCATGTATATTTTGTTTCAGCTGGTAAGGAAAATTTAATACACTGTTCATCATATTCAATTTTACTTTCTATTTCACATTTTCTTCAGGGGTTGTTATACTGTTTATGCTTAATACAGATCTCAGCTGTAGTTACAATAATCATTTACTGTGGTTCATCATGTCAGCTACTATCTACTGAATTTAGTTTTGAGCATACAGAAATTAAGGACTAAAAATAAAACAATCTGAACATACAAGACAAAACATGAAATCTTTTTTTTGATGAAACCTGTAATTTTTTTGAACACCTATGAATAAAACAACCTAGCTGACAGATCTAGAACCAAATAAAGTTAATGGAAATATTTGTACAGAGGACATGTATGTCATGCATAAGACTTGTTCAGACTCTTTCCCGTGTGGGTCTTTGGACATGGGTATCCTTTATTATGTCTAAGGTTTTGTATGTATATTCTTCTAAGGAATAGAGATGTAAAAGCCATTTTTTAGATTATCCACCAAGTAAAATAGATCAGTCCACATATTTTATCTTCCCCTCAAAACCATCAAACCTCTTGTTTTAGTTCCATGGCAAGACACAATAAGCTCAGTCTAGAACAAAGTTTTTACACAAAATGTTACAGATGAGGAAGAGGTTTTGGCTTGCAGATCTCTTTGTTCCAGAGATTTGATAATTTAAAGCTATAGCATTTTGTAGGATGGACACTAGTACACATTTAACACCAGCATCCACAGGGTCAGCCAGATTTATGTTAGTCTGGCAGGGGTTGCATGGCTGTAATTAAAGGTAAGCATGAGGTTAGGATTAGGTCAATAGACACCTCTGGGTTTAGATGTGTTTACTTCATACAGATCACTGAGTATGAAACCAAACCATTTTTACAATCTGTGTGTACAAGGCTCCCTGTTCAAATTTTTATTTGAATCACTCATTGCCTCTTGACTCAAGTGTTTCCATGTGATAAACACCATAGGATTTGATGCCACTTTTATTAAATATAAAAATTATCTTGGCAAACTGGAGACTTGAAGCTCATTGTAAGGAGGAGACATTGTAAGGGTGGTGAAGAAGCAGGAGTAGCCAACCATGTGTTTTTTTTTCTCTTGTGCAAGCCAATAACTTAAATACGTTAAAGATTTCCCATGCGCTTCTTTCTTTTACAATGTGAAAGTTCAACATGTAGCATTTGTAGCAGTAGCATTTGCTTAGCAAGGCAGCTATTCTAGCTACGCTCTTTCAGGTACTGTCTATAACAGGCTTATACGTGAATCTGATGTGCTTGTTTGAATTTGATCTTTGTCTTCTAATAAACAGGTGAAACCTGATTTTCAGTTATCAATTGATTTCCATTTGCACAACAGCCTTAGAAAGAAGACAAAGGAAATGGGTTGTTCCTTTTCAACATTTGCATTTCTTTTATTAAAAAAAGAATATGCTGAACAAGTTCCTTTACATCTTGTAACTGTCTGGGCTTGTATGAGAAATCCTATTCAATGAAGTTGAAGTTGCGATAAAGCACTACCTTTTCACAGATTGGTCTTTTGAAAAAAATAAAAGGCATATTTCTCTCAGCACTAACCAAGCACTATTGCAGTGATATTTGCACAAAAGACAAGAAAATAATTTTAAGACTAGAATTAGTTGTTTGAAAGGGAGAACTTTGAACCAAAGGAACAGTTGGGTAACAACTATCACCAGCTATGTTCCAGTGCATCATTTTGTATCCTTTCCACATCAATTTATGTTACATCCAAACTAGAATATCAAAAAGCAAATTTCCTTTGCTGCATATCTCATGTTATGTCGAATTTCCCTGAAAGGAATGTTTTGTTCGTAATTGTAGTTAAACAAGTTTCATTTCTTTGCCATTAGGTGTCTCTGTTATCCTTTGTAAAACACCAAATGCTGCAGGACTTTTTCAGTGTTTCCTAACTTAGAGGATTCTTTTTATCCATCTCTCTTCTATGCTTGTATTTGGGAGAACATGTATAAAACTTGCTTTAAAGATAGAATGCATCTCTCCCTACATCTTTAAAGTTTAAACAGTACAACTAACTAGAAAAAATTCTACAGTGTTGCATCCCAATACAGAAAAGTAAGGAACTTCTTATTACTGGTTTGTTAGAGTACAAATAAAACTACAAGCATCAATTAAAATGTCTTCTCTCAGCATACCTCTCTCAGGTGGAGCAAAAGAGAAAGAGAAGGTCTTACAAAGATAAGGCGTCAAATGTCTATTGAATCTCTATGCCCTTACTGCTTATATACTGTCATGTAATTATTGACTGATTTTCTAATCAAGATGCACCAAATTTTATTTTAACTATATTATAGCTATCCATAATATTAAAGTTTTTCTAGAATGTAAACCATTCGGCTAACTTTATGCAAGATGCCTCCATATCACCATGTTATTAGAGAAAAAGAGTTAGGAAAATAGGAAAAGCTGTAAGACAACACCTCTCAGCGACTCCTGTTACTTTACATGAAGACATTAATCCAAACTGTTCAGTCAAAACAGAAATCTTAGAAAATAGCCTTGACGCAGGTAGCAATGAGAGACCATAAGAGAGAGTCAATCTGTATTATCTTGGCACAAGGAAACTTCATCTGCCAGACTAGCCAAAGACACATTATCTGCTTCTAAGCAAACACCAGCATCCCATGGTACTTTCTGAGGAGTGACAGGCATGTGACAGCAGTTCCAGCTGTAGGCTGGTGTGAATTCCATTAAGCTGTCAAAAATACTTCTAGAGGTCTAGAAGGTCTAATAGGAAATTTAGATGTATTCTGGTTTGAATATTTTTATTTTTGGTGAGGTTTTTTTGGTAAAACTAATACAGTTCTGGGGTCTGAGCTAGAATCTGTGCTTGACTGTATGGCATGAACAAAACTGGTACATAAATCCTCATTCCACATCCTTTTTTGCTTTGTGGATTCTGGGACCATTAAAACCAGCTTTATTCTTACAAACCACACAAATTTTCAAGCAGTTGCAAAATCCAATGTATAAATTGTTAAGAAGAGTTTATTTCATCCAAGACTCATCAAGAAATGGTAATGTGGAATCTACAAAGTATATTTTATGAAAACCAAATTTCAGAGCAGAAACACTGAAAACGTCAGCTGAGTGGTTGTTTTATGTTGAACTGAAAATGGCTTAGTGTACCATCTGTTATTTTTAATAGCAAATTGAAAACATAAATTGTAGTTAATACTGTTCATGTAAAATATGAGAGAAATGTTATAAAACTGCTCACTGACATATAAATATGTTTTGAAATATGAATGGGCTCAATAAATTCAATATGCAACTTTTAACAGCCAGCTGTTTTCAAAAGATATGACAACAACAGATTTTTAACAAACCCTGTGCCAGGCAAATGCAAACTTAGTTCTGTGGCCCACAGGATAATAGGAGAAGTATTTCCTGTCTAAAACACATGTAGGGTGACAGATTCTTTTCACTAAACCCTTCCAATCTTATGTGGAATAATTATGCCTTATATAGAATTGTCACACTTCTCAAAATCTGACACAATGAAAATGCCATCATGCCTATGTATATTTATATATATTTATCTCTTTAGAAGAGATTCTGTGACAAAGACTTTTTAACAAAGGTGTACAGAAAAATCCAAATAGCACTTTTTCATTTTTTGCTTGACATATCATGCTACAGTGAGGTTAGTAATGACACAGGTCTTGACCCTGTAAATGCATAGGTACTGGGACATGGTACATGAATAACAGTCAGTCCAAGCAGTATAACAACTGCCTTTGACAAGCTCAATATTTAATCCCAAAGGAGTGGATCTTTATCACATCTCCCTCATTTTAAAACTGAACATTATACACCCTCTATATAAGATGTATTTTCAACTCATTGGATGATCAAGATTATGATTTAAGAATTTTATTTATACCATTGTCATTAAGAATTGTGTTGTTTCCCTTCTGCTAGATGTTATCTTATTGCTTTTAATAACTCTGAAATGTTCTTTCTCATCCTGAATGGTTCAAGAAAACAGAAGTGTTCCTTGACAGAGAACAAGTCACTGAAATCTTTTAAATACTGTCTATTAATATCTGACCTTTTGGTGAGGAACATTAGCTAGTGTTGTTGATCCATCCAGAACACAAACTAGATTATTTTTATCTTCACTAGTATGAAATAATAGAACACTTATTAATTTATTTTTCAAAGGCTCTTCAGAGTTCATTGAAAACATGCAATTTATAAATCATCACAAGATTTGATTCAGTGTCCTAGTGCATTTCTCACCCATGATGAATTATATTTTAGTTTTAACTAGTACAATACTGACTTCTGGCCCCATTACTTCCCCACATTTATGCTGAACACTGGTCAATTATATGTGTAACTATCTGTGTGGATCAATTTAGCACCAAAATGCTAATAAAATTTTCAGGAACAACTAGCAAGGTCATCTCACGGAAACTAAAATTTATGTAGCCTGAATTGGTCCCTTTGATTCCCTTTATACTATTTGCCTTGGTTTGTCTGTTGTTGTTTAATTAAACTTGTTTGAAAATGTGGATGCAAATTGACAAATTAGGCCGATGGTGGTAGTGTTAGATTTGCATATAGCACTTGAATTTACTCATCTGGGAGTAGAGTGTTAGGAGGTTTGTGAGAGTGCATATAAATTTCTCTCGTTTTGTCTGCCTTACATATACCCTGCATTTAACCTGCTGAATCTAAACTGTAAATTGACACATATAAAGCTGCTTATCTCAAGAGAACTGTTCTTGGAATTTCATTTTGTCTTTTTGTTGTGGCAATTGTGCTTTGTCCTGCTTTGTCTTATTTTCATAGAGCTTTCAATTACCACAGTATTGAACAAATTGATATTTCCTTGACAGAATTCCAGGGAGACCTGTAATGTCCTTGAAAGTTCCACTGCTAAGAAAATTGTTTCTTTTCAGATGGCAAGGGCTAACTTAATATCCTTAGTGGAGGTATAACAGGACAAATAATAAAATGGTTTTTAATAACACAGCACAGTATTGCATATTATAGCTCCATATCCATGAATAGGCAGCCATAGAAACAATAGCTTAAGCAATTAACAATTTGGAGATGTATTGATGCACAAATGTCTCATCTTAAATCCCATCATCAGTAATGACAGCGATCATACTCTATTTATTCCTTTCAGAATTTTATTACTGTAGATGATCACACCACATCAAAAGGAAAACAAGTAACTAACCTTAAAGGAAACCAACGTGCCCAGAATTCTATTAACATTACCCAGCTTCTGTGTTTATGTAAATCCAGTTATACAGATTCCTTTTAGGAACTTCTGCTTTATATGACAAAAAGTTTGCTCATGATGTTTCAGATCTAAACCCGTTTCTTTACCTGACCACTGTGGATGATTTTTAGATTTCAGTATTACACAGATACAATTTACTGAGTACAGGTGAATGTTCGTTTTTCTCAATAAGCTTTTAAAACCATACTGAGAAAATTTTCCACAAATTCACAGTTACCAGACATGCACAAGATTTTCTTGGGTGTTTTCTCTAGTGTGGTACCCAGACATGTATCTCACTAAAGCAGTAACTATGACAAAGACTACAGAGAAATTCTGTAACTAGGCTTGCTTAAATATGTATGCACACACATACGTATTAAATTCTGCTGGGAAGCAATTCCTTAAAGCAAGTGAAATCATCCTTCAGTTTTGAAAGAGGCTTTCGATTTACTGAACAATGCTATAAAGCAAAAAGATTTATTAATTATATAGGACAGTAGCAATAGTTTCTGATGGAAAACAAGTCCAGAAGTCAATGGTGCTTGAATGAATAAATGGATTAGACTGTGGCCTGCATGTTGGTTAATTTGCACACCATAATATGCTTTTATACTTCATATAGAAACATAGTTCTTTCTTCGTAATAGAAAAAAAAAAAGATGAAGTTTCTCCACTAGCTAACAGAAATTGCCAAAATTTAGAAAGCATTGACTGATAAATAGGAATAAATGATAAAGGCAAAAACAAGTTTAGGCAGTCTGACATAATGAAATTGAAAGTAATAGATTTATGAATTTGATTTAAAAATAGCAAAATATTTCTAGTAGCTACTTCGTGTATATATATGCATATACATACATATATGTCAGATTGACATTAAAGGCTTATAGAATGACAGCCATTTTATTAGCAAAGAAATGTAGAAGAGTAGCATACCATAAAAATACATTTAAAACAAAGTATCTAATTTATAGACAGCAAACATGGTGAAACAATGGCTATATAGTAAATTTTTGCAAACTTTTTATGGTTTAGGTATGCTGAAGTTCTGTGGTTGAGGTCACAATTTAACCTTTCCTCTTTCTAGGAAAGAAGGTTGCAATGAATATTGTAAAACCAGAACAAAATTTTCCCGAGCTAAAAGTGAAAGTCTGATCATGTAAAGAGCTGAGGAAGGGAGTAGTAACAGTGCTGCAGAGCCAAGCTTGCTGCTCAGAAGTTTATAGGGTAAGAGCCAAGACCTACTTATGTAGTTCCCAACCCCAGCAATAGCTGCTTTGATGCAGGTGGCAGGGCCACTGCCCCGGTAAGCAGTTAATTCACTCATGGCTACAGTCTTGTAAGAAGGACATAATTATTTCCGCCTTTATTGTAATTCACATCATTCAAAGTTCTCCCTTATCCAGGAAATAACTTTCTCTGTTTTTCCGCTTTGCCCAGAGAATCACAAAATTTGTTGCATTTCACTCTTCATGCATGGAGATGTTCCTGCTCTTGTGCTAGAAAAGATTTATCAAACATCTTAAATTTAGTCCAGTTTGAGAATTTTTGTAGTGATTGTGCCACTTCTTCCATACTCATATTCAGGACTACTGAGAATACTGCATTTCCTTGATTTAATTTAGTATCAAATACTGTCAAATACTGTCAAGGATTCTCTTTTTACTGCTTTTAAATTGCAAGTCAAACAGTTCTGTACCCAGTCAGTTTCTCAGGTTTTTCAGGTCCTTACAATTTCTGTTGAGGATCAGAGGAAAAATATTAACAAAAATATCTTAGAGAGATATAAATCTGTGCTAATTAGAGTCATATTATTTTGAAAACATTTGGCCTCCAAAATATTTGGCATGTATTGGTACTTTTCATAAAAATCTATAAAAATATTGTGTAAGATTTTTTATGTATGAGAGAGAAATCTATATAGATTTGTAGAGCATAATGATGAAGATATGAGCCTTAGCTTTCATTTTGCCTCTCATTAATAAAGATTGTAATTAAAGCTGAGATAACAACCATTCTCTTCCATCAATTCATGGTTTCTTTTAACCTTTAAGTACAAAATTACCTTTCTATTCCTAGGCTTAATATAATTAAGTCAAAAATTCCTTGGAGGTTCTGTTACCATTCACTGCATTACTGATCCTGACCAGTTAACTGCCAAAACTCCCCAAAATTTATAAACAGCAAGTTAATGGCTCAGATAGTGTGGAACGAACTAACCATCTGTGAAAGTAAACTAATCAAATAAAAAAACAACAAAAGACCAACCAACCAATCTCCACTCCTCACCCTCCCCAAGGGGAAATTTCTCTTCTTGTCCATGCAACTCAGACTTAAGTCATTTAGGACTTAGTATTGGTAAAGATTTTTCAGAATTTTTTTTTGGGAGGGAGGAGGGGAGAGGGGAGCTCCAGATATACTTTAAAATTTTCAAAATCTGAAGCATTCATGCCTAACTGACATGTTGTCTTAGGACTGTTGAGTTCATGTAACTTCTTATTGGTCTGATGTCACCATTAATAGCAATCTAGAGGAAATTAACAGATTTTATACGGCCAAAAAATAAAGAGGTCCTTTACAAATTTTCAGAAGACCCTATTTAGAAGACTTATTAGGGATATGATTATTTGGCTTGCCTATATTAGTTATGTTTTAAATTCTCCTCCTCCAAGTGGGTGGGAGGAAATAGTTCAGGTGAATCATCCTCCACATACTTAATCCTTGCATTTGGATGGAGTGAAAATGAAAATGTTCCTCAGCAGGACACAAGCCTAGTGTGTGGAAAGGATTATTTCATTTGCGTTCTCTTTCAGCAGAACAATGCCAGTGAATACTCTTCTTTACTGTGAGTTCCCAAGAGATGAGCTGCTCCACTCATCTGAATGTCTCTTAACCCCACACCAAACACTGCCAAGGGTGCCTGCAGATGAAAGGCATATGTTGAATTTATGTTGCTGAACAGAGGTATTTTCCCGATGGAGGACACATATCTGGGATCTACAATAGATTTCCTTTTCTCTTTTTACTCACCTACAAGAATATCTTTTCCTTTCCCTGTGCAGTGGTCTTTGCAACACCACTGAAAACTAGGGGCAGCCTTTAGTCAGGATCAATTTCAAATAATTTCTAGTCAACATTGCCACAGACGTGTATCTCCCTAAAGATAACCATCACAATACTGATATGAAAATTATTTTTTTTTAATTAGAACCAAACAAGCCATACCAACATGTTGGGTAAGCAACGTTTTTATGTAGATTCTTAGGTCTATTTGCTTCAGAGACAGCAGGGAGGGATAATGCCTGCTTTTATATCTCTCCAGCATTATAAAGCATATGCCTGCCCAGTTTGGTTGGTAGACACCAGTGGAGTTTTGCCCTTGACAACTCCTGTTTATACAGATGGTTTAAAAAATGCTACAGGAAGAGAAAACAACCTGCACTGCAGGAAGCACCTTATATAGGAACCAAGACTTAAAAACGAAACCTATTTTCATCGTTCTCTCCTGCTCATCTGGGAAATCTGAGCAAAATTTGACTGTCAGTCTTCAAATTAAATTTGAACTTATTTTTTTCTGTTATATTTAGACATGTCAAGATTTTCAACATGATGTTTTGAAGATCCTGTGTAGAAGATTTATTAGAGATCTGGTTATTGACGTGCCTATACGAGTCGTGTTTTTCATTCCCCTCCAAGTGGATGAAAGGAAATAGCTCAGGTGAATCACCTTCCACTGCTTCTTCACCCTTGCTTTTGGATGGAATGAGTCATTGTCTAGAGATGCCTATGCTTTCCTGCTGGCTGCAAGGGGATCTGAGCAAAACCAGATATAGATAAACTATACACAGAACCAGTATTTCATTCCAGAGTCACATTGACTTTAGAGCTAAAATTCCCATCACTGTCAGCTGTTATTGGGCCTCCATCCCTTGTCATGTGAACTGCCAGCTGTAGTACTGCTGCCACTAATCATCCAGTAATAATGTGGCTCTGCAAAGTATGCATTTCTTTTAAAGGTGTGGGTGGTGGAAATTCTAGTAATGTTTTTTTCTGATCCAGAATATGATTCACTCTCATAGAGTATGATTCATTATCATTCACTAATAAAAACAGTTCCATCCCAGCTATCTGTATCCATATCTAACTTCAAACCCTTACCCTAAAAACAAGCAGAGCTGTATAGAAGAGCTGTCACTAACTTTTAGCTTGGTCTACAGTAAATGTAAACTCCTGGGATGAAATCTGAGCCTAGTGAACCTTTTAAAACTGACTTCTGCTGGACTGAGAGTACCTCACAGAAAAGTTCCCTATTCTCTTGGCTAAAAGTCTACACACACACACGCACAAAGTATATAGAATAACATTACAATATGTGCAAATAGCTAACTGCCCATCTTGCAATTCCTTTAACACCTGAATGTTCTCACCTCCTCTGACAATTCACAAAAACTGTCCATAATACATATCTTGCCATTATGTTCGAGATGATGATATGACACTGCCGTTTGCTGATAGTACTGTTATTCAACAGCAGCAATACATATGCCACATATAGGAATAAAGATAGATGCATTGGTCTGTGACTAAAACAAAAATTAGAAAGAAAGAGCTTTCAGAAATTAATAGTTCATGCTATTAGCTGGGATAATGGAACTATAAGGAGTTCATGTTTTCTTCATCTCTATGAATTCTAATGATAATATTATATACTTAAACCCCCTTATTGTAAACTTGTAAACAAATGAAACTGCTATATGTGGAAAAATTTTAAGGGAGTCATCTAATCACTAAATAGACATGATATCACCTTCATTAAATTACAGAAATAAGAAAACAATTATATCTTATCTCAAAAGAGTCAAATTCAGACCTTGAAACAACAATCAGCCTTGGAACAACAGTCAAAGAAAATTTTCTATATGCTGGTGATCAGCAGTGTACAAGTTTAAGGAGAACAGAGTTGTTATTTAAACTTTTAAGTACTTATTTTTAGATATATTCTCCAAACAACTTTTTGCCTTCACAGGTTTCACAACCAACACAGCAACACAAATACCTTTAAAGTACAATTTTGTGCAATCTATTCTATGAAGCTAATCTTCACTGAGTAGAATTTGTTTTTGAACCAAAGTTCAGTCAACTTTAAGTGAAATGCAATAATAACTTTGCATTGGCAGTGCTATGATGAAAGCTTTACCTAAGTAAATGTTTGGGTTTTTTTCATTGTTCTAAGTAGATTTTTAGGCACAGTACCTATAGTACTTGGATGTTATTCACTTCTTTAGGGAAGAGAGTATTAACCCTGGGAAAACTATAATGAAAGAGATGTAAGAGGTTGTTGTGCTAAAGACAGAGATTTGTTTACTGGGGAAGGGGCCAAAGCCCTGTTCTGAAAAATGATGTGAATGTCCAGTGTGGCTGCACACTGGAGCCACAGTGTGTTCATTTAATGGGCAGGCAGCAGACGAGTAGCTACTTCATTGAAGATACTGTATAGAATTGGAGTGTACAATTCTGACCCTACTGAAAGTGTTTTGTGAAGCTATTGGGTACATCTGAGAACCATTTAAATGCAAATAGAATGTGAGTTTTTCAGTGACTAAAAACAATCTTCCAGGCAATGGCCTTAGTAATTAGAAGCCATCTGGTGTTATGAAAGCATACAATACTTTCAATATTTCCACAGGCCAAAAGGATGCAATTTGTCTCCTACAACAACAGAAAAACCTATATGTTTATATGTTAATGCTCTGACAATTAATATGCAAAATCATATTCATCTTTCTATTTTTCCTCTGGGTCAGTCCTAAATAAATAAATGAGAAATCTGGAAGAGAGAGTGCCATAAACTTCACAAAGGAATTTTAAAAGAAATGTACACAAACAGATGAATACCTAAAAAGATGAAGGAACCATTTTGAAACCTTTGCTTCATTTTTACCCAGTAAGATTACAAAAGACATAAAGCAAAAGAAAAGTTTGATATCTCACTGGTCAGGTCTCCTTAAAAAATTATATTCTGTATTTTTAGTGCATGGTATGTTGAAGTGGATTCAAAATAAATTAATTTATATAAAACATCTCTCTTTTTTGGTCCTTAGAAGCTTGGGGTTTAGAATTTTCATGCTGTAGAGAGCAAAATAAAAATATTCTAGTCTGTCAATCTAAACCTAACTACCCCTCATCATCTTTGTTTCCAACCTAGTACACCCTACAGAATATATGGGCAGGTTATCCTCTATTAAAAATGAAGCAATAACATTACACCTGCAGTGTTCATCTGGGGGATTAAGTGATAGTTGTATACTGACAAAAGACAATTTGAAATTTAAAATAATAATTGCAGTAATTATCTTCTTCAACACCATATTCACATGGCATTTATAGTCGTCAGCTTCATTTAGCAGTTTGTAAGAGTTGACAACAATACAGAACTTCAGCTCCAGAGTTTATTAGTGATGACCATTTATTAAGGATGTGGAAGAAAGAAAAATTAAGATATTTTATTGTGAGAGTTTCAATAGTTAGATAAGTAATAGGACATGCCCACTGTAGCCACACAAAGGATGCAGTTTTTATGCACAATGAAACAGTTAAAATATCCTGGTCTCTGTGTATCTATCAAACTTACAAGGTTGATCCACAGTAGTTCTCATATGAACAATGCAGGTTTCAAGGCTGAACAAACAACATCTGCAGACCATCTTAGACCCTCACCTTCATACAGCTGTGTTTCTTCCTTCATTATAGAAACTGTTGCTATTCCTAAATCTTATTCTCACATGTATCAAAGTTATATCTCTATTTGATGTTCTTATTATTCGTGTATTATCTTCTTTCACAAACTTTTCTGAAAAATAAAATACAGCAGAAGTACTGAAACCGAGCCATAAAAACAGTGAATAGCAAATGTATCAACTATGTGTGAAGAGGGTGTTTGAGTGTCTGCCTTTGTGTGTAGCGCATTTCCACAGCCCAGCTGAGGAAAAGTATATTTTCCTTGCATAGGCAAGTATGGAAACTGAGACTTTCTTTCAGGTTCTCAAGATGCAGGATTCCCTCCCTACTAGTACTTTGAAATAAACCAACTCTGAGCAATTAAACTAATTTCCAAGGACATAAATCTATTTGAGACGATCAACTGTGAAATGGTTTTCTGCTTTCTAAATATAAACTGCCAGATTAAGAGCTCCTGATATGTTTTATCTTCTAACATGCATGGCTTCTATACAAAATCAACATTATCTCTCTCTACTACTTGTAAAAGATGTCTCTACACATTAATGGATTGTTTTATACCCTTATTTCAAACATTACATGCAGTATAAAAGATCAAAACCGTTTACCAACAACCATGTTTTATTTAATATGCTTGTGTGTAATAGCTACATAATTAATTAGTTTTCATATCAGCATTCATTTGTTGTCTTTTTGTATATGAGAGGAGTTATTTTCCTGTGTGCTTTTGACTTACTATGCTGAATAAACTTTAATAAGTGTTTAACAAACCTATATAGATATTCAGTTTCTATGCCAACTTGTCCATCATCATGGTTTTCTAATGCTTAACCATCTCACCTCTATGCTCATACATTGTTTTGAAATGAGAAACTAACAATAAGATACTCCTGATATATTTGAAAGAGTGATAGTGCCATAAATACCTACACAGCTAACATCACTTCAAATATTCTTAAAAATGAGTCCAGCAACTCTTAAGTGGTCTGTAGATAACAAAAAGTCCTAGAGATAACACATAAATTTTCTGCAGAATACTTTGTTTTAACTGGGTCAAAAATAAAGAAAAGATAAAAAGGATTTGTTTTAGACAGACAAGTGAAAAGGAAGTTTATTGACATCCCTGTAATTTGGTCTCTTTGAATTACGACACTCTGTAAAACATATTCAGATTCTTTTTCAAGCTGAATATGTAACTTATCATCCATAAAGCTAAATAAAGACCTTCTTTCATAACATCACTAGCTCACACTGATCCTCCAAATCCTCATTCATACTTTTCTCTCATGACTTTTCTTGCCAAAGCTTTTGAAAGGTTTATGGTCTGTGTCGTTCACAGTTTGTTAGCTGATCTTTACTGAATTAAAATCTAATAATGTAAATGACAGAAATAATTTACAGAGTTCAAAAGAAAGTAATTCCAAAATATTTCAGTAGTGTTATAGTACTTTTTCAAGTATATAAAGAGGCATATTACCAACACTCTCTTGCAAGTTAGGAAAAGAGATTCATTGCATCAAGCAATCTATTAACAAGCTTAATTAGTGTTCTTGCATGAAGTGCAAGAACTAAAAATAAGAAAATATGAAGTGACTATATAAAATAAAAGAATAAAAGACATTTTTAACATTTATAAAAAACCCCTATACAATATAAGAGCAACTTTCAAAAACTAGTAGCCCAAAGTCAACCTCAATATTTACAATTTACATATGGAGTTTTACAGTTTATTTGCATTATAAACTACATTCATACCAGTGTGACTCATAGAATACAACTTTTCAAAATGTAATGGTGTACCATTCCAAGGTTCAAAAAAAGTTTTTGACTTATAGACATTTCTAAACTGCAAAAAGGGGGTCAAATAGGATCACATCATTCAAGACAGATAAGAACTATGACAAGAGTCACCCACTAAGACATTTAACTTTGTATAAGAAAACAAATGCTTGGGTGAAATAATAGTTGCAATTAAAATACATACTTTGACCATAAAGTTTCCTGAAAATTTGTGTTAACTAATAAGATTAAAGCGTGCAATTTCTAACGGGAAAAGAAATTTGGATTAGATATAAAATCAACAATTCTTGAGGACTTCCACTGTATCGTTAAATCTGCCAAACAGATTTTTCCACAGAAGTTCTGTTTCAGCCAACTAGGGAGTTCTGCCTTTATGGTATTACTGTAGAGGATGTAACTACCTCAGAAGCACCAACAATCTGCCCTATACTATTTGTTCACTAGTTTTGACAAAGAATATACTAACTAACCATAACAGATATCTCTTTTCAGAGGTATGAGATAGAACAAAAATTTTATTTCTCTCTCTGTATCTCATTATGACTAGGAAAGGAGGACAAAATACTCTGTTAAAAAATTTCAGTTTGGGACAGAATTTTCTGCAAGTACCAGACAGTAATCACTTCAGGCAGTTGACCAGAAGTGGAAAACATGGGCACGTCCACATAGCAGGAGGAAAAGAAGAATGTATTAAGGGTGTCTGAATTTAAGATGTCTCTGAACATCTGGTAGAAATCTTTCAGGCTCTTCTTCCCTTTGCAAACCTCTTGTTTTAGAGCTGTGAAAATTACAGTTGGCAGTGTCCAAGTCCTCTGTTACAAAAAGGACTTCTGGAAGTCCAAAGGCTGTCTCAGCCTTTTCACTCTCAAACCTCTAGATTTTTGTTGGTCCTGATCACAATGTTTTAAGGTTCTCAGTTTTTACCAACTGAGGAGGAAGACAGAGGCAAATTACGTGCTCAAATATACACATGTATTTTTGAGTCATCATATTTATTCCTTTCATAATGAGTATTATCTCTTTCATAATGAATATAGTGATAGAATTAGGTCATAATTCACCAGATCGACTTTAAACAACTGTATTAGCACAATAAGATTTCTGATACAAAAATCCTATCTGTAAAAGAAACTTGGAGCAACTGTCTCAATCACAGAGACAGTCCTGCAGATGTCCAAGTCAGACACAATGTAACTAATCAAGACTATGAAGCCAAAAACCCTGACGCTATTGCTCAGCCTGTGCTGTCAAGCATTCAGGATTTCAAATATTTACATGACTTAAACATTTTTTATTTGGAAAGTACATGGATTCAAGAGGCAGGGGAGAATTTAATTTTTTTGTGTTTGCCCTTTCAATATGGGAAAATTCTTTAAACTTATTCAGGAAAATAAAAAAAAAGACAACAACTAAACAGAAACCTTTCAACTCTCCTTATTTTTAAATAAATCCTTTAGATTCCTTCAGTTTTGTAGTATATTGAGAACTCTTTTATAAATTTAGAAATTTTGAAAATTGTCACTCATCATGAACAAATTTATTGATTTGTGTTGCTACTACTATTTTTCATTACTATAGTGACAGAAAGTGAAGTTTCATTATTATTGTTTGGGTTTTTTTCAATTTCTGAAGGTCAAGAATTCATATACTTGTGTTCTGGGAGTTTTAAACTTAAATACTGCCCTTTCCCTTGGAAACTAAGAAATACTTAGAAATATATCTGCATTGTTTCTCATAATTTACCAATTTATTTTATGAACATAAATCCTTATTTTCTGGAACAAGTGTTCTGAATGTGACCCGCAACACTTAGACTCTTAAGGGTTTTCTTTTCTTTTAAGATACCGTGGGTGCTTCCCGTGAGCAGTGAGCCACACATAGGGCCATACTCATGGGAAAAGTATGAGTGTACTATTGTCTTCAGTATCTTCTAAGATCTCAGGGGAGGATGCCACTTGTTGTAGCAGACTGTTCTGGGAGTTTATTCATTTTAGGAAGTAAAGGCCTGATCCAAACCCCGATGAAGTCAATGGAAAAAGACTCCCATTGACTACAATGGGCTCTGGATCATGCCCTAAGTCCAGTTTCTTCATTAATGCAGGATTAACAATAGGATGTCTTTCCAGTAGCCTGGAGTACCTATGATCCCAGCAATTTCAGCTGAACAATTTCACTTTAGATTGCCATCCAGGGGAATTTGAGACGTGAAGTCAAAGTCTTTTTCAGTGATAAGAAAACTTTAAATGAGGACATTTTCAGTTCCTGGTTATAGTGAATCCCACCAGTTCAGTGAAAATCCTGAGTCATCCTAATAAGAAAATAACAAGAACAAGTGAAGTCAAAGAAATGTATGTTGATCAGAGCATTCTTCAGAAACACAGTATGATTTGGTCTGATCAATGAATAGGTGCATGTTGATACTTTTGGAGAGACCAGTTTAGAGCCTAACTACACAAGACAAATTAAAGGATTGCATCACAGTTAAATATATAAGTGTTTTGGTTGTGCTTTTTTACATTAACAGACAAGGATAGAGTGTTTCTCAAAGTGTTTTATTAGTTTGCACAACATAGCACCATCAGTTCATAAATAATGAAAAGTGGCAGAAAGATATTAACATTACAAATAGTAATAATACTTTGAAGTTCTCTGAACTTGTAGATGTGAATTGTGAATGCTATATTAGTACAAACTTTGATAGACAGAGAGTGAATGGATAGATTTACTATACTGTTATTAAATCAGATATAAAAATATATCTGTATTATCAGTTTCATCATCAGTTTCATATAAAATAAAAATCTGAAGCAACCACAGTTTGTTATTCTACTGTTTAAAATTTATATTTCTGATAAACCACTGGATATTTCAAAAGATCTCTGGTGTTATCCATTAATGACATTTCTCTTTATTATTTTACCTTATTCATACTGACAAGAATGGCTCAAAAGATGAAGCATTATTTTAAAGCAATTAATAATTGTCCCACTAAAAATATCATCCAGGTTTCCATGCATTTTAGGATAAAGATATTTCTAAAGTTATATTCTAGCACTTAGAAAATTCAATGAAAGTTTACCATAATTTCAATAGAATTTCTGCAATACCACTCACATTTAGTTTTCAGCAACTTAAAAGACTGCTGACAACACATACTATTTAATTCTAGAGATAAAGGAAGCTGATCTTAAATCTCTACATCAAATTGTGGCAGGTTTATTTTGCACATGCAAACTTGTTTATTCAAGGACTCTACCAAAATATGGAAAAACTTCATGATTGAATCTATGGTATGAATCACCTCAGATTCATGTATTTCCCCCCACAATACCTGAACATTATAGTAAGATGATGCAGTTTGAATGTCTTTCTTTGTCTTGATGAATTATACATATATATATATACGTATGTGCCAGCTGATTACTTTACTGAAAAACAAACATATAATTTTTCAAATCTTGCTAATTTCTAGCACAGGAAAACTTGCCTTGCACTACAGGATAACTTTAATGACATCTGGAACTCACACAGTCATGAGCAACATCAAGGAACACCTGGTTTGGGAAAAGTATCTGTGACATGTATGCATTTTTCTTCTTCATCTTACCAAATTCTGGCCAGATACCCACTTCATCTTAGAATACAGTATTTAGTAACACAACGGTCACCCCAACTGCAAGTCTGTTGAGCAAATCAATTACAAATCCTGTTCTATTTTAAGTATCTTTTCTTCCATCAATTTCTTGTTGCAATTCATTATACTCAATACTACTTCATTCAAGCCATAGTCTCTTAAACTCGATGGAGAAAATAAAAGTATCCCACTACCTAGATCTGGTGAAAAAAGGAGAAAATTCATGCACTTTATATGCTATTGTCTGGAGCAAATATAGACAAAATTGTTTCGTATCAGTTCGTTTCAATCAAAGACATTAATTTGCTTTCACATGGTTTTCAGTTTATCTGAGGATGTCCACTTATCACTTTACAGATGAAACGTATGACTACAATCGGTAAGATCAAAAGACATCAAAGCTCTTTAAGTAAGGTTTAGCATGTGTAGTTTCACTAATAAAATTAGCCTGTGCCATTGGATTATAAATAACATCTTGCTCTCTGGTTCCCATTTGATTTAGTTAAATAAATATTAAATTCCTGCCCCTAGAGTCTCACAGTGACACTGACCAGACTTCAAACCCTGGAAGCTGTCCAGGATGCACAGTGCATAGAAAACATTTCACACTGATTTTTGAACAGAAGAAAAAAGATGTAAGTCAGGATAAAATGCTTTACTGGAGCGGATTTCACAGCACAATGCTGTATTGAGAAAGATTTTTTCTTGCCCTTACTATATCTAAAGTAAGGAACTTAAAGTGTGCAGGAAAAGGCTCAAGCACAGTCATCGGAGGGAAAAGTTAATGACATGGTGACATCCAATATATTGTTTGTTTTAGGGTTATCAGTTAGACAAAGGTATTTGTACATTAAATAGGTTCTTTTCAACAGTTCTAGGTCTTTCAATACATATCTGAGACAGATATGTATTATTCCCTAGGAACCCAGATAAATCAATAAAACAAGGCAATAATGAATATCAAAGAGACGTTTGTCATCAGAAAATCTTGTAAGGAGCCAACAGTTTATATCATACAAGGAGTGGGAATTTCTATCATGCTTCTAACACCCAAGAATCTGTAATTTCATTTTTAGAAATAAAAGGTTAGTAGACTTAATTACATTGCACATCATTAGAAATAACTTTTTACTGACTTGGTATGTCAGTACATTGGATGGGATTTTGCTTTCACCCCTTCTATCCCCCTATTCTTATCAAATTCAAGTAAAAAATTAAATTTTTCTTTATTTCAGATGCTGTACAAAGGTCTTCAATTATCATCTTGCATCTACCAATATCTTGCGTGTACCTGCACAGAAGAGAGAAAACTAGCAACATTTTGGCTTTGCACATAAGGCCCAAATCAGTCAGTGTAGTGCAAAATCTTCCCTTAGACCAAAATTACGATTTTCAAATAATTACCTGAACGGAGGAAAATGTACATTTGTTCCAGTATTACCCAGGAGGTACTACTGCTGCATACACTGCAACCCATTGACGCCTAAGGGTCTCTTTGATTTTTGATATTTTAATTTTATAGATGTTAGAAATTATTGTAGATCTAATGTACTAGTAATATAACTTCAGTAGCTGAATGTTTATACATACTGACCCCATCCTATATCAACCCCTTAGAATTCCTTTAGCTGTTTAGTCTTTATTTCAGGGTAGAATTGCAGGAAAGCACCATGAAGCCTGTACCACAAGATAAAGGCAGGGACAGAAGGACCTCCAAATCTGAAGCTTTGGAAGGCCTCCAAGGACCTGACGTGCTGTGAGGAAGATGACGAAGATGAATTGGGTCCTGAGACCCCAGACCCAATTCCTGATGGGGTGTGCCGAGAGTGGAACGGGGCAGGACTGGGGGAAATAACAGAATGGGATTGGATGGACACTATTGTAAAATCTTGTAACTTAGTTCTAAAGGGGGGATTCCCGTGTGAATGTATTCCTGGAGCTGGTGTTGGCTCCTTAAAGCTTCTGCTCACTTATCTTATCTCCTACTGAAGTTGCCTGAGTTTTTTAGCTCGATCCTTTAAGGCAACACCATCAAGTACATGGTCAATAGAGTAAATCTGAATGAAAATCAACCCAAATCACAAAATCACACAAAATCCTTAATATTGTAAGAGGTCCTCAAGATCTTGTCCAATCATCAACCAAACAGCACCACAATCATCCCTAAACCACATCCCCAAAGTGCAACACCAGTCATCCCTTGAAAACTTCTAGAGATGATGGCTCTGCCACCGTGTTGGGCAATTTATTTCAATGCTTAACCACTCTTTTATTAAAAAAAACCCCAACTTTTTCTAACATCTAACCTGAACCTCCCCTGTAACAAGTTGAGGCCATTTTCTCTTGTCTTTTCACCTGAAATGAAGAAAAGGCTGAGCCCCATCTCACTGCAATCTCCTTTCACATAGTTGTAGAGAGCAATGAGGTCCCCCCTGATCCTCCTCATTCCCTTTTTCTTTCCCTTCTTCTCTCCACCACTCCAATAGCTTTCTTCTTTACAGAAGAATATACCAGCATTCAAGTATGTTTTTAGAGATGTTGTTTTGCTCACATCTCCTTTAAGCTCTTATCTGAATCTGTAGTCCCTGATATCACATTCTTTTCACCTGTATTGTCAGACGTAGCAACCAATGCCACAAACTGTATCAACAGGCCTTATTTTAAGTTGTCTTTGATATAAAATAATAAACACTGACCTTATAGGTTTAAAAAGAAGAATGAATGGATAAGAATGTAATGAGGCTTCAGAAATTTATCTGACTATCAGTGATATTAATCTTATTTTCACAGTGGACCTTCTGTGAAATATAAAGGAGGTTTATTTTCTCTGAAGAATCTGATGAACCAGGATTCTTAATAATCAAATGCATTCTTTCTCTTTTGTTTATAATTAAAAGAGGAAACAGAGTGCATGTTTACTCTGATACTCCTTATGCGTCATTTCATTTCTCCGTTCATCCTCAGGCAAGTGCTTTTGGTATATTAGGCCTCCATCGGAAAAAAGAAAAACAAACAACAAAAAAACAAAATAGTGTTCATACTTTTTCTCTCTTTAGAAACCATCAAATTAAAGCATATCCTGAAAAGTTTTAAAATAAAATGTCCTCCCATTACATACACACAAAAGAAGCCTTAATTAAAACTTACTGAAGGACAGAAGAAAAAAACCAATAATACAATATCAAGGAACAGGTAGACAAGAAGGAAGCATTCACCCTGAGATATTTAATATTTTAATTGGCTATCTGGAAGAAATAAGAAACTGCATGTTATGAGTCTGAATCTAACCTTATTAAAGTGAGTGGCAAAAAGCCCAGTGAGTTCAATGGGGCCAAGATGAAGCTCTAATTAAATTAGAAACTGACTTCAGATAAAATGTGTTACCTCCTTCCCTTCATCTTCCCATTTTAGCAAAAAAAAAAAGAAAAAAAATAAAGATTTATTGAAATCTGTCACAGAGGAAGGTAATTCAGTTTGTTTTGACCTGGATCAAAAGAAATAAGTACTCATTAGGAGAGTAGTTTTGACTATGAATTCATTTAAATAGCAATACTAGACATTGAGCTTGCCAGCAGAAATTGACTGCCACACTGAAGTGTTTAAAACTTGTCCTGCATAAAACTTAAGTTGTAAAACACCTTGGAGATAAGGTAGCTCTACTTGAACACAATATATAATGACGTTTTCCCTGAAAAACAGATAAAAATGCAGAATTAGTTTATAGAAAAAGGCATATCCCCTTGTCCTTATCGTCCCCTCTGCCAATCAGTACTTGCTGTAAGTTCACATAAGGTGTAAGTTCACATAAGGAGTGGGTGGCAAATGAAAACTTCACTCCCTTTTGCCAGATGCAAGATGACTTATCAGTTATTACTGGTGAAAGAACAGCAATAACATGCCAGGAAATACCTCAATTTCTCTTTCCAACACCACCACCTCAGGGTCTTTTTCCTCCAGCTACTACCTCTGCTACCTTGTTGTTCTCACTTCTTTTACCTTGGTCACTTGTGAGAGTGACTGAGCTGAGAGGAAGGAAAACTCTGCTATCAGAGGCATACGTGATGGAGTATCTCTTCTTCTGTAGGGATTTTCTTCCAGCCCTCGGAAGCAGGAGCTTCTAAATTCTACTGGAATAGTGGAACTGTAACATGGAAAGACAGAAGCAATATCAGAGCCTCCCTTCAACTTGGTTTCAGATAGTGGTACCTGAAGTTGTGAATTCAAGTAACTCAGTGGAAATAATTCTAAAACTAATTGCCTGCAAGTGCAACACACTAACTGTTCCTGCACAACTCTCTGTGAAACTGAGATCAGTTTCAGAAGGAGAGAACAATTCTATTTCATGAAAATGAATGCAGATGAGCAATCACCTAGTGATAAATGAGGAAAATGTCAGACAGTCTTAATGTGCCTCTCATATGATTTTTGACAGCACAAAAGCAGTACTTTTACAGAAGAGGAATTTTATTTACACTGCTTTGGTTTCTGATGGGTTAAAGAGTCTAACGAGCCTTTGGAGTTTTTCAGCAGTGGCTGTTTCCTCCCCTGCTCTTCCTGCAGTATCGTAGGCTTGGGGAAATGCCAAGTACCCTTCTTTTCTTTGGCTTCTGTAGTACTTAACCCAGACAGGGTCAAACCCATCCAAGATCTTGAACCAAGGTTCAGCTTTGAGACATTACAGATCTTTGGCTAACAGCTTTTAACATCAATCAAGAGTGATTGAAAGACATAGAAACCAATAACAAATAAAGTTAGTGTGTTGTTTCCTTAGTCATGATATGGTTGAACAGATGTTTCCTAAGCATTTTAACTGCAGCTTTTTTTTCCCCCAGAACACACTACCAGAATCTTCAGAAAGTGAACAGATTCTTTTTGTTTTTTTGTTTGTTTTTAATATACATTCATTACCAAAGCAATTGAAATATATCTTATAATGTTAAGCATGAAATATTCTGGAAAGGGATGAAAGTCTTCCTTTGTATCACTCTGTCCAACTACTTTGTCTAATATCAGTCCAAATACCTGTAGCATTAGCTTGGGCACATTTGCAGTTTTCAGCAATCCGATGACTGCTTATTGCTGTCTGGGGACATATAAGCTCTTGTGTTCATAATGGAGTATCCATGTACCTGGGAGATAGGTATACTAAGTGATGGAAAGCAAGCCACATGAGAAAATTGATTGCATATGTCAACATATGCACCACATTTTTACAAATTAGTCTGTGTTAATCTCCACTATATGCATGACTTGGAGGGGGGAGAGATTCATGACTTTTGTTCAAACTTGACCTTCCTGCAAATTTTTTAATCTAGAATGTATTTCCTGTTGAAAACAGCAAAGGCAAAATACTGTAATATTCTCGTATCATGTTTATTGGATTTATGAATTTTACAAAACTTCAATAATAATCTTGGGTGAGACTTGCATAAACATCAGCTTTACATGTCATGATTGAATGCCTGTATCAGCACAGGATTCTCCCCAAACAATACATCACCCAAGCAGTGGATGTAGAGATAAGCATTACTATTATCATGAAAGAAAAAAATCTGGTTTATGCTTTTTTTCTCCCATTCTGCTTCACAATGTTTGTTATTATTTTAGAAATCAGCATATGAAAAAGAACAAAGTCAAGCTCCTCAGAAATTACTCTGCACTGCCTTTTCTCCAAAAGGTCCTTTTCTAGGGTTCTGTGGTTTGTGTCCTTGAATGTGGCCATATATTATGTCATTGCATTTTCCCCCATTTTACAAACAATGCACAATGATTACAATACTGTCTAGATGTTGTAGATATGCAATGTTTTTCTAGGCTCAACAGGAATTCCATACTTTAGATCCTTTTCAATGATTTATGAAATACATGGAGCAGAGAAAGTTTCTGGAACTCTCTGGCTAACACCTTTCAGAAGTATTTAGGAATGTAGAGAGTTCCTAATTCTTAGTACTAGATGAAGACAACATCACTAAAAAGTTAGCAGAGAATGCCTGATCCATGTCTAAATACAAACTCCATAAACTCATTAGAAGATCTGCGAATTATTCAAAAGGAACAGAAGAGGCTCCACTCCATGGTATGCTGTACATTAATTCTATGCATAAGTGTACAATGATTTATTACTTACCACTGTCAGGGTTTTGGATGATTTTTTTTCTTATCACCTTCCTCTGATTTCCATTTTCTCCTGTATGCACTTTGAAACTGAAGATAAGGACTATTTTCACTTGGCAAAATTACCACCTAGCGAGTTGAAATTTGAGTCTTTTTTCTCCCTAGCACTAGAAGGGTCCATTCGGCTCTAGTATTCAGATTGATCTTCTCATTGAGAAAATGGATTAGCAATCTTCAGGTGCAAAGTTTTTCTTCTTTCTTCTGACCCAGCTGGTATTCAGCACCAACAATAGTCAGCTCCAAACTGGATAACAGTTCCTGTGAGGCTGGAGAGCTTTGAAATGTTAATAAATTTCAGGAGCCCAGGTGAGATACCAAAATTTAAATCTTCAGAACTTCATGCTCAAGCTAAATGTCATTTGAGTCATAACGTTAAACTAGAAATACTTGACAGGTGTTTATCAATTAACATGTCTCAGGAAGGCTAAAGAAAATCCAAGCTGTGATTGAATGCATTTTAGAATGCAATTAGCTACCTTGTTTTTAATACTTTGATTGCTAAAACATGGAGACAGATAAAAGATAATATAGATATATAGCTAAGACTTAACTAGACCAAATTCTCCACCACCCACTAACTTCTGTTATTACTGTCATAGCTGAAGGTGGGTTTTGTAGTCCTGACAAAAATGACAAGAGGTCTGTCACGAAGAGCCTCTGCATAATCAGCCCATTTGATGTCGTTGACAACTGATCCCACCCTCACAGACTGGATGACAAGATTATAATTCAGGAACTCTAAAAAAAGAAATTCCCTATTTACTTAATTGGCTATTAGCCCCTTGGTATGTCACAGCTTTAAACCATATGCTTTATAGTAAGGAAACCAAAGGGAGTTGTTAAATTTTGCAGTACTTGAAGGTGTGTTTACTTGGTACAGAATGACACACCATACTTCTGAACAGTTTCACTACTATGATCTACTTCTGTTGCTCCTTAAATATTGCATTTTATACCTCCCATTTAAATGGTTAGTTCATCATTATGCACAAATTCTATCCAAAGAAACCTGTGCAAAATCTGTTTGATTAATTCTGAGACAGAAGCACTCATTTTCTCAAAACAGTAAAAAAATTTATAAATGTTCCCTTTCTTTTCTCCATGTATTCCAAACAGATGTGTGTTTAAAACTTCTTTTATATAAACTTTATGTACCTGTTGAGATTTCCATAAAAGTTTATGTCTGTTGAGATTTCTGTCTTTTGATCAAAACTAATTGAATAATAAGATTTTAGAGAACTAAAATTGTGGAGAATTTTGGAGTACTTTCCTATTTTGATTTTTATGCATCTTGAATCTAAAAATTTTCCAGCAGCACGCTGTGATCCAGCTAAACTCCAATGATATTTTTTAAAAAGCTGTATGTTATATGCTATCATAGCAAAGATTTTTTTTTTCTTTTTGAGTCCCTATAAGCTACTGAATTGGAAAAGAGATGTTAATCTGATAGACATGTCGATAATTCAAAGTTTGCATTACAAAGGGGAGTAGTAAAACTAAGAATTCTAGCTGAATTCAAGGAAAAGAAATCACAGATCTGAAAATCCTAGGATATACAATAATAATTACAATTGTCACGTTATTTTTGCCCTCTTCAACTATGAAATGTAAGTTTTCCATGGTAACTTCACTCTCTTCTTCAGTCACCAAAGAAAAGGTGATATTAACACATGGAGATGCCATTATAGTATTCTAAAATTTTCTATTTATTGTTAATTAAATGATATTTTTCTAGATAGGTGTAGACTTTGAAAGACACTGAAAGCTAGCAAGATACTTTATTTCACTAAAGTTACTCTCATAAAACAGCACAATTCTCTGGCCCTGGATCTTTGCCATGCAACTTGGGTAACAGTTGAAGAAAAGCTGTAATGTACTGTTTCACTACTAAAGAGGTGCCAGATATGCTCAGAATATCAAACCAAATCACCCCATGAGTGTATTCTACACCAAAACTGTCAGTAGAATGTGGGAGTGAAAAAGTTAGAAAGGAATTAAAAATTTCTTTCATTGGGCAAGGAAAAGCCATTGGCTCTGGAAAAATAAAAACAAACAAACCTGCAGTAATTCTTTCTGACCAGCAAAATCAGTCATATTTGAAAAAGAAAAGAAAAAAAGATAAGGGTATCAGTCCGTTGATACAGACTTTTCAAAGTTAAATTTATAATTTGAAATTGGTATACAAATATAAAGTCATTCATATTCCTCACCTGAACTTCATCTTGTCATAATATAAAATTTATTACAACAATTGAGGTTAGGATTGGGCTTGTAGAGTAACCAAGTGTTCAGCTGTTAGTCCTGTAACCACTGAAAATATTACTGCTGCATTGATCATTGGGAAAATATGCTTACTTTAGATTTCTAGTGTTCTCTTTTATTGTTTTACTTCTGTTTCCAAACTTACATGGACCACTTAGGTATAGAGCATTAATTTTTTTTTTTTAAATCACTGATTTTTTTCAAACAGAGCAAGTTATGCTGCTCATTTAACCAGTTATATTTATCTAGGACCCATGCAAAAAAAAAAAAAAAAAAAGGCACCTTATTCCTTTTTTTTCCCGTGGATATTTTTTTGCCATGGATATTTTTCACATCCAACTAAATTACATACCAAACAATTGCTTTCCTGTAAAGCTACCATTTTTTTCAGTAGCTGAGCGTGTTTATTATTTATCTCACTGGGCCTGAAGATCAACTGAAGAATGGAAAACTCAAAAGATCTAATTAGCTAGGTGTTGCAGATACTGCTTATGGCAGCACAAGGCTACCCTCATAGGCCCAGTAAGTCCTTGTCCACTTACACTTACACAAGAAGTTGTTATGCCCTTCCAGGGCTCCAAATAGAATCAATACTCACAATTGTGGCATCCTTCTCTCTGGGAAAAAAGGCGTCTTCCTTCATCTGAGAATGAAGGGATGAAATGCTGCCACACGATGTTGGTCAGGCCTGCTACTTTGGTAAAGAAACCTGAGCAGTGTCATTCTTTCCATTTTTCATCATGGGTTTCTTAAATTGTCTCCCTACTCCTACTTATGATTCATTGCTTGAATGGGAGAAGCGCTTCCCTTTTTTCCCATAGTGACCTTGTTGGGACACTGTAAATGAGCACATTTCCTTTTCCTGAGAAAGAAAATGGATGGAAGCAGCAACTCCTGCTTCTTCTGGTAGTGATGCTCTTACCTTGCTGATGATAGCTCTACCACACCACTGGCAGGTGTTTGCCAGGCTGCACTGTTTCAATAGGTACGTGAAGGAGGCTAGGACAAGGATTTATGGTGTGTGCAGGTACACACTAATACAAATACAGCACACAAGAAAACACCGAAGTGCTGGAAATTATTTGACAATGGTGCAAACTGGAAGAAAAAGGGTGGATGCACATTGAGGTATGGCTATCACAGGAGCAGACATGCCAACCCAGAGGTAGACAGCCCAGACAAAACTGATGCACAATCATTAAAATACAAATCCAGTACCCCCAATGAGGCCATCCTCCAGTAAATTCCAATGCACCTTCATAGCTTTTGTTGTGCTATGGGTTAGGTGAATTGAGGGTGATCAGGGGATGCTGAGATTTCATGCTTTCATTTTGCTGTTTATAGGCAAAGTACTATTAAGATGGCTCTGAAGTGATAGATGGGAAATGCTGGGTGGATGCAATGGTAGCACAGGGTCAGTGAGCTGGTAGAATTTCAGCATTTTCGGTGAATTTTGAGGAGAGATGGGAACAGAACTAAACTCACTGTGGACAGAAATGCGAGGCACCAGTGATAAAGATGTAAAGTGATCATGAAAGAGAGATGATATTAAGGTAATGATGAAGAAGAGCAGTGGAGTCATGAGTCTGAGACTTCACATCAAATGCAGAGTCAGGAGTGAGGAGATAAAATATTTTCAGATCAGATACAGACTTCTATGTTCAAAGCAGCTTTGCAGTTTTTGTCCTTTGTATTCCTTAGGATTTCCGCTCTGCTCCTTCAGCTGCAATAACTTTGTGGCAGAAGGGAGATTTATACATCAAGTAAAACACAAAATGCCAGCTTCTTATTTGCAGGACAGTGTTCTATAAAGCACAGGTATTCTATCTCCTGGAGATGGACACGGACAGTATGTTTTTAATTGATGGCTGAAGAATTAACTGTCTGAATTGAAAATGGGTATGAGCAACAATCCTTCATACTCTTTCTCTAATTATCATACCTTTCTGTATTTCTTTTCTTTGTTTCTTTGTTTGTTTGTTTGTTGGGTTGGGTTAGGGCTTTTTTCTGTTTTTTTTTTTTTTTTATTTGGTTTGTTGGGTTTTTTTGTTTGTTTTTTTATTTGTTTTGCTTTTTTTCTAGCAAGTTGTCTGGAGCAAGAAACCTTTTTACTTTCTATTATTCCCTCTCATTGCTTACATTATTGTTAGGTTCAAGAGAATATCTCCATCATAAAAGATGAGAAAAATAGAAGAATAAGATACTAACATTTATTATTTTTTTCTTTTCCTTCAATCTGTTCGTAGAATTATGAAGATAAAAAAGCTTTAAAAGAGGATGGTTTTCAAAATGGACTTCCTGAGATTTTTAAAAGATACTGCAAAAAAGACTTCACAGACTGAAAAGGCCATACTTCCTGGAGCAGAGAAAAATGTTTGGGACTGGTTGGTAAACAGCTATCATGCAAAAAGAAAAGTTTATACATAACACTATCCCCATGAGGGGAAAAAAACCCAAAAACAAAAACACAAAACTATGAACAATATTGCAAGGCACTATGATAAAAAACCCCTAATTTTTAAAAAGTGTGTAAGAAATAAGCATACTGTCAACATGGCTGTAGATTTAACACATTGCATCAGTCAAACCAAAATGATCTAGTAAATATCGTTTGGAGTTTTAGCTTAAGCAAAACACAGTAAAAGGCATGAAGCTAAGACTACCAGGTCAGCTAATTCACTGGAAGTTACTGTGTTGTTACACTGTATTAACACATGGCTCTGTTAATTTAACAAGCCAAACTTTCTTTCCATTAGACGGAAAGCTGGTTTGAAATGACCTCTGTTTTTAGAAAAGCAGCTTCATAATAATAAAAAGTACTCATAGGAAAGGAAAGCTGTTTACTTCTGGCGACAACCCCTTTTATATTTCAATATTTTGAGTTTCGTAGATGACATTAAGATATCTTATTGTTGTGTGGTATGAAACAAATTTTTTCTCTACTGTTTTCAGTATAATGGATTAGACTATTATTTACTGACTATATAAAGCATTTAATCACTTGAAATTAAATATTTCAATTATAATATTTTAACTAGGTTTGAATTTTTCATTTATATTTTTAATAGATGTAAGTTGACCCTGTGTTCCCAGAATACAGATATTTTGTAATTTACACTGTTGTTTTTGTTTAAGGGTATACCTATATATTAGATAACATATTTCTAAAGGAGTTTCTAAGATCAAGTAAGTATTACCATTCTCACTTTGCTTGACTAGCTCTATTTATACTGGTTTTAATGTTTCGCCCTCCTTTTTTGTGACACATTTAGGTATTTTTTAAAAGAAAATGAGGATATGTATGCAATGTAGTTATTAAAATCCATGTCTTCTCCAGTTAAGTTCTTTCAGTCTCCACCTCACTGGAAAAATCTTAAAATTAATGTTATTTTGTGCTTGTCTAGAAGGAACTAGACCAAGTCTGTGTTTCAGTAGGGTTTAGGCACTTAAATATGTAGGAATTTTAAAAACCAAGAGATCAACTTTTTTCTGTGAGACCAATATAATTCACCTGTAGCTAAATTCATATTTAGATTTATCTTTATATATTTATTTATACACTATCTCCATTAGCAAATATTTATCAATATACATAAATGTGTGTGCATATGCATGCATTTCTTTTAACAAGTCTTTCATTCTTCCTTTATTTTATAATGGATGCATAGATACATCCATTTTTAAGTATTTTAACATAATATACTTAAGAAAGGGTGATGAGCTGGGCCTTGAAAAGAGTAAAGAAAAAAACAGTGATAAATAATATGAACTTGTAAAGAGATACTGATCTGAAAATGAACTGTTAGAGCATGCTACAAACCCATGTAACTGAGGGATGATTCAAGGACTCTCAATGACTGCAGAGCACAGAGGAGTGTTTTTGCAGCTAATATGTGACAGCAAACAGATTAAACAAGCTAAAAACAAGTGTTGTAAAATATGTCATAAGTACAGTGCACTAAAAAAGTAGTCAAATACCTGGAACCATTCTTTTTATGTAATTCCTAAATCACCCTTGTAGAAATTGTCTGTATTTTTAATTATGCAAATTAAGTCTTATATATTTAAATAGCTTATATAGATGACATTTTTATATGTCAGTCTTTTAGGTTTTCACTTTTCCCATCTATTTGTACTTTGGGGAGATACACTGAATTCTTTTACACTTTTTTCAATAAATCTAGTAAGATTTTTATGCAGAAAAACCTAACCACCATGAATGACACAAGATATTTAAAAAGGAACTGGGATTTGTTTTAAAACAGAATTTGGAAGACAACACTTTAAACAGATAATGAAACTACGATTTTATATATGCTCACTGAGTTCTTAAATGAGCGGGCTTTCAACTTTACATAATTGTAGTTTTTCAAGCTATAATAATGTAAATTCTCAGGCGTGATTTTGGTGCGAGTTACTAATATTTGTATATTGAATTGTGAATATAATTTTATCTTGCATAGGGAAGTGGTTTATATCTGTATTTCTAAAGTTAGAACCCAGCCATAATGATAAAAATCTGCCACTCTACTATACTGAAGCAAGCTTGCTCATAATTACCACGTAAATAAATTAGTTAAGAGTTAAAGAACGTAACATACAGGTTATCACAAACCTTTGAAATGAAATTAAGTGATCAGCTTTATGTATTATGAGTTCATTTAAATCTTAAAAAAATAATGCATTCTGCTTTTCAGTAAATGAGGAATGAGAGACAGATGATTCTCTGCTGCCTCTGGGTTTCAAGTTCCTAGAAGCTACTTTTTGAGCTTAATCTCCTGAATGATACAAGATTGGTAAATTAGGTAAAAGAAAACATTGCCATTAAACTCAAGGTACGAAATCATTATACATTGTTTATGTATTTTTATATAAAAATTACAAGTAGCAAGCATATGACACAGAAATGGAACAGTAACAGCAATAATTGTGAATGCATGCTTTTTACAATGTATCTAATAAAGGGATTTTTGCCAACTCAAGTATTCAGTAACAAACATGCAGATTAATTTATCAATGTCAAATTCAGTCATATTGCTAGATGCTTATCCAACAAACGTTTCTATTGAAGTGATTATGAACGGCTAAATACCTGATTTCAATAAATTGTTCCTGAAATTGGGAATTTAACTTGCAACGAAAAGAAGAGAGAAAAAGAAAAAAAGAAATGACTGATAAGCATAATAACCAAAGTCTTATTGCCTTCTAGTAATTTCACTTAACACTGTTTGCTGAATTTTGGCATGACATGAGAATAGCTGGTCAGAGTCCATAAAACCTCTAGCTGGTGTTTCCAAGGACGATAGTTTCACATTTCATTGTAGTATGTTCAAAATCACCCAGGAGCGCACTATTCTCAAGCAGTCTATATAATGAAAACAATGTACATATAACAAAAGTTCAATGTAAATCTTCTTCCACATGTCACAAAAACATACAAGTACAAAAACAGACAAGAAACATATAAACTTAAATAAAACTATTTTTTAAAAAAAAAAAAAGGACAGTCTCAGGAGCTAATTTCTTCATCAAGTTTGCAGCAAATCTTCATATATATTTAATAACTAAGGAGCACTTGGTGGCCATCAACGAAATTGCAAAAGAAATGTATTATTTTGCAATGGGATTATCTTGCTAAGAAAGTAAGGTATGTTTATACTTCTTAGATTTGCATAAAGGCAATGGAATTAAATTGGAAAATTTTCCCCTCTATCTTTCAGACAGCTGAGATAATTCATTATAGATTTTTCCAGAGTTGTTATGACTGTATGGATAGTTGTCTGAAAGCAAAGCAAAGTTAAAATACACTCTCTCTGAACAAAAAAAAAAAAAAAAAAAAGCAGAAAAATATTTACTTAATCTATCTACTAGCAATAAAACCATTAATGTATTCTTTCCCTGTAAAATTGCTTTATACATGTATATACATAAAAATGTGTATGCACATACCTATGTTTATATATACACATATAAATTGACAGACTAGCAGCTATCTACAACATTATAAACATCTGAGATTATGTTTCTTGAGATTAAGTGCTGGTAAAAAATTACACAAATTGAAAAGTCTAGTAAAAGACTCCAAAAAATGAGTTTCATTTGAAAACATTAACATTAGTGCTAAAGAATCTCTAAATTTATCAGTACTAGAACATACTCTTTCCCCAGCACTTCACATACTCCTCCCCCAACATTTCTTGAGGTTGGATAAATAAAATGAATCAAAACCAGATAGTTCCACATCTTACTGACCTGAGTTAGATTGCCAAGTTTTATGTACTATTTCACATGCTGGGACTCTAAATTTTCTTTTTATAAATAATAATTAAAAAATAAATGAAACACTAGAGCCACACAAAGCACCTGACTTTATAATGTGCTTGGAATGAAGATTGTGTTTAGCTGGGGCTGATCATTACCACCAAAAATAAGGAATTTACAGATTTTGCTTAGTTTGCAATGCTAAAGTGGTCATTTTTCTTTCATTTTTTTTTAGTATTCAAATCTGACTCTTTTCATACAAGGTGACATAAAATTTGAGATCTAATATGCATTTTAGCAATATAACAAATAAAATGGAAAGCAACAGATGGTTCAATTGCTGTATAGATATGTTTACTTACCTCAGGTTTGTCTCTTAGACCCTAGTTGTGTTGTACTCAGACTCATGTTTGCTTAGAGACCCAATGAGGCAGAACCTGGAATGTTATGGCTATTTCATTCAAAATAATAGTGTTTGCATAGAAAAGAAGAAATATATGCATATACATACTTAACAAACAGTACACTTTGATAATCTGATCAATATTCATGAAGTAATTTACATAGGCATGCAATTAGATTAAAATAGTCAAATAACTTTCTTTTAAAGAGACAAAAATGTCTTAATGTGCAAAGAAAATATGGAGGGCATGTAAACAGTCACAAGAATTGCATAAATAATGCATGCGTAAGAAAACACAAATATATAAAGAAGGTTATGTGGGTTTTTTAAAAAAATAGTGATAAATGTTTCTGGGGTTTTTTTTCTTTTACTTGTAAATTTTTAATCATTCATATTCACAGTCAGTCAAAGTGCAATATACAGAAAAAATAGCTCTTTTAGTAAAAATATGCTTGATTTTGCTTTTTCATTGATTAGAAAGATTCCTTTTAACTTCATTTTATATGCAAATATATGAGTTCACTATGGTGTCTCAGGTTCTGATCTGCCTATTTAACTTAGTATGACAAAAATACTGTGATTAATAATAGAACAGATACATTAAACTTTGAAAAGATTGTCATTCATCATATAGAAGTTAATATTTCAGGAGAAAAGGGGTTTCCTTATCCCAGGATTGTGTTCCTGATTCTTGTGTCATGCATGAAAGTGGATACATGTATTTTTTATTTATTGATGTATTGTTTTAGAGATGGTTAGACCAACAGTGGATGATACTCAAGGCCACCTCAATTACAAGGAAATCACATATATGGCATTTTTTCAAAAAACTAAATTCATGCAATCTTCTTTGGTTTTTAATAATTGTACCTGTTCTCTGTTGACCTGTGTGTGTGTGCGTGTGTGTGCATGTGGGTATGTGTAGATTAGTAAAAGTAAAAGAAAGAAAGTAGAAATGTAAAGCTGAAATATGAGATCCTTCAGGATACAAGAGCAGAGATGAGAGAGAGACAGGAAGAGAAAAAATGTAATGGTATGTACTATCAGGAAACAGAAATTTAAACAATAAGTAAAGGAAAAAATGGGTTTCTACTAAAGAAAGAGTGAATATATTTGGGCAATCAAGTCCTTAAACTATAGTCTTCATCAAAAATCTATTGATACTGACCGCTGAACAGCTTTATCATGTCTGGACAGCCTGTGACTTGTGGTTGGTACCTCTTCAATTTCGTCTATCTCACACGCATCTGCAGCATCTTGTGAGTAGCTATGCTTCATGACAAGGATATTTCTCCTGTTCATGGGCTGAACAAGTGGTTTTACAGGCTGGGGTTGTATGTCTGTCAAGACAGAAGCATCTCTTGTGCTGAGGTTACTACGGCTGCCCTTAATGCTAGACACTTGTGATCCACAGTGATGGTCATGAATGCATTTTGAAGAGGATCTCCGCAGTTTATGATAATTTTCAAAGTCATCTGCAACATCAGCAAGATCAGCTGTAGTCCCTGTTCCTCTGAGTGTGCATAACTCATAATGAGGAGGCTCAAACACCTCCTGGAACACTGTTTGATCAAAGTCTGTTTGCCTTTGGACAAATTTTTTACGAGGCTGCTTGATCTGTACTATAATAGAGATAACAATGAGGATGATCACAATGCAAGAAGTCACTCCAATTATAGTCCCACTGGTGTTGGTAAGTTGGTCCAGTAGGTTAGCTTTTCTTTTTTCTGTGTGGCAGAAGAATAATTGCAGAAAGAAAAAAAAAAAAAAAAGAAAAGAAAAAAGAAAAGCACAACGTTAATGGCAGTTCAGGAATAAAATCAACCATGATGAGTTCAGAGATTACCACAAAGTCGAGCCTAGTATATGTCTGAGTTTACTTAATCAATCTCATCAACAAAAGAGAAAAGATGAAGAAATCAAGTATTCATGAAAGCCAAATAAACAAAACACAACTTCTCTGTGTGCCTATTCACTTGGAAAATTATTTGTTCAGGGTTTATTGCAAGCTTAATTAAATGAAAGAATTATTTAGGGTTTTTTATAAAAAAACATCCACTGTAACAAGCAGATGGCTTCAGTGTCACCTCTGAACTCCATTTGCCTGCTAAAGTCCACAAGACTGTTACAGATGTTCTCATCATTATTTTCTGTCCCTTCCAGTAAATATATGCAACTAGGACACTTGGACCAATGAAAGAGTAAGATTTTACAGGATTTAAAAAGAAATTCTTCTTTGCATTGCAAACTGTGTTGAAATCCTAATATTTGTGAGCTGACTGGACTTTTGACAGCACTCAATGAAAAAGCTAAATCAGGAGAAAATAGAGAAGTTATTTAAATTGAGATTTCAGAAGAAAAAAAAAGGTGTAATTTATTTCTTTTTTTCTATTATTACCAAAACTTTTGTAAACACCCATAAAAACACAAAAGCTTATCATATCTACTACCATTTCCTCAGAGGCCTTTAAGTTAGCCAGCAAATTCTGCATTGTGAATAAATATAAACAGAAATATTATGCAGGAAAAAAACCAGCCAAAACCACAAAAAAACCAAAACCAGTTTCATTTGACTGCTGTGTATCTTTCTCTGTGATTTGCTGTCAAATGGCTGCAGTCATATGAGATGGCGACTGAGCCTTGTAGAAATTCAAGCCAAAAGCATTTTCATCTTTCTCTCTCAGGCATAGCAAGACTCAGCAACTGTGATTAAGTTTCAACTCCCAGTTTAGTGTAATTTTTCCTGGCAACTTAAAAGATCTCAAAGGATTTAACAAAAAGCCCTTAAAATGAATGTTATTGGCATCAAAACAGTAACATCCATCTCTTCAGAATCTCCTAGATACCAAAAATTAACTTTTCAGTACTCCCCATTGCCTACGCTTACCCCGTGTTTTTCTAACTGACTGACAGAGACTCTGGAGAAAAAGCAGACTTAGAAAAAGCAGCACTGCAGCAAACAACCTTTTTGCTGGAATCAGCAAACCTTTTTTCTGTAGTCAGAAAAAAAAAAAAGAGATGATAAACGCATAAGACCCTATTAAAAGATACTTGGCAAAGGAAAGATGAAAATCATTCTCATAATTAAAGTGGTGGAAGTTTTCTGTTTTCCTCTGTTCTGAAGATGAATAATTATTTCCCAGTTGTATGTTTAGTTTCTTTGAAGCATATTATTCTTTGTCACATTTTCGCTGTGTTCTTTTGAAGTATATTTTCATTTGTGTTTTACCCTATTTCACTGTTTGTCAGGATTTTACAGGCTTCAGCAGACTTATGGGCTGACTGCTAATCCACCTCATTCTGATTTTTTTCTTGATTGGTTCCTAAATTTGGCATATCCCATGTTTCCAGGAACAAATCTGCAGTGGGGAGGGGAGTAGGAGTGGATGGGGGTAGGCAGGAGGGAAGCAAACTGCTTCCCAAGCCTGCAATGTAAGTTAGTTAAGCTCTTTTCCCTGAAGACAACACAGATGCTGACCTTTTTTTTTCTTCCAGAAACACAGCAATATTTAGAAACTATTGCCAACACATGGTTAGGAGCATCCCTCCCTACCTATGAAACAGACATTACACTTGATTTCCTGCTCTTGTTCCTTGATCTTCAATTTCATTTGATTATAGGTAGATTTCCTTGCTTTCTTGCAGTGTTAATTTCACTTCACCTTGGCTTTTAAGACCACCTGGGCTATTATGGACAGAGCATGCAGCTAGAAGACACCTGCTACCCATGTTACTCCACTAAAAAAGTAACTATGACAAAGGAACTGAAACATTATTTTTATTAAACTTTAGATTGTATGGGAAGCAGATACCAAGTGATCAAAAAGCCTCCCAGAAGGACATAACCACCCAGAAGGATGTAAGCAATGCAACACTACACAAAATTAATGCAAACCCTAAAAGTAAAATCCATCAGCATTTTTTACCTCCCTTCATTTTCTCCATTGGTTAATGCATGCTCTTCCTGAATTACTCTTCCTGAGCTTTCACGCATCTGGCACATACTTAACAAGAAACTGAGGATCATTTGCTGTATCTCATGCAGTGTAAATGATTTGTCTTTTTCAATTCCACACATTACCTTTGCAGTGGTTTTCATCCCAGGGATACACGCAGTTCTGGAGTCCATTGCAGACCAATGTATTATTTATACACATATTACTGTGGCAAAAGAATGTGTTGGCTTCACAAGGGGCTAAAAACAAGAGAGAAAAAGCTGATATTAAGTAGCAAACTATTCAGTTTTCCATAACAAACACATCTAGTAGTGGTCGTGTAATCTGTAATAGGAAAAAACTATGCAACACAACTTTCTTGAGCATATTAAATATTTGACATGCAGCATTGACTGCACTCAAGTCACAGAATTATTCTGTGGCAAGAGATTTTCATCTTGTCTAAGATGACTGGACTTTTCCTTAGCCTGACTGTCATGGTTGCTGTGGGTTGGCCCCCCATACATTGACGGGAAGTCATTGGTGCGTTTTCAAGAATGTTAGCCATAGATTCAAAACCCATCCCCCTATGGACTGATGCTAAAAGAGTTAACTGCATCCTAGGCAGATCCAGCATATAGGAAATAATTTCTTTTAAAGTTCACTGATGAAACTCCAGTTTTATAAGAAAACTTATGTGATTCAAAGAAGATATATACTTTAGGGCCCCTATCAATGTTATATACTTTATGGCCCCTCTGAACATTTATACACAAAGAACATAAAATTATTTTAAAAACCTTGTAGTCATGAGAAAGCCTATAGTTAAGAAGCACCCTTTTGATCACAAGAACAAAGATTAAAAAAAGCAACAGTCTTGTGTCCCTGAAACCCACAGTCTTGAAGAATCATGCAGATTAAAGCCGTAGGAAAAAGGCTTTACTGATGTCCACATATTAATACTGTGAAGAGGCTGCTTGGAAGCCTTCAGAAGGAACTATACATGCTATTAAACTGAGCTGTTTACAGAAGTGTTGGGAGATCATTAGGTGTTGGGGTTGTGAAGCTACTACTTCAAAAGTATATGACACAGTAAAGATAAATTGTTGCTCATATTTCTTTTATTAAAAGCAAACCAGAAGACCTTCTTTCATTTAAGAGATCTACAAACTCTATCAGTGCTAAATCAGTAAAAATTAACTCCTTATGTATTTTTTTAGTTCAAACAACCCAAAAGCTCTATTATAATTATTTTGAAAGGAAAGTTAAAAAATAAACTAAGACCCTTAACTAATCAGAATGGAGTTATGATGTTCATACTATTGATACTTTGAATTTGATGCTTCATAGCAATTATTTTCCTCTGCAACTTTAAAAGCAGTTCCTATGACAACATAAATGCATAGCACAGAGGCTGGCTCAGAGCAGATGACTGCTTTAGTGTTTTTTGACCTAAGGACTGTACAAAGGATTTATATTGTAGAACGCAATGACTCCATATATCATGTCCAGAAATCCACTTCTCAATAAGTGTTTGAATTCAGATATCCATAACTGACTATAATGGCTTATTCAGAGCAGTTATTGTCTGTTAAACAAATAGTAAATGCCATAAAAAATCAAAGTGTGCATTCCCAAATATGCTCTCACTCAGATATAACAGTGCATATATACTGTATCTCTTAGCCAACGCAGAAGACACCAATCAGCCTGTTTCTGTTTACTGTTCAACTTTTTTAAAATTCTGATATACCATCTCCTAAGCTGCAGTGAGCCTGATCAGGTTTTAAATTTCTTACTGAAAGGATTCTCCTTTAAACTGAACAGAAAGAACAGAACAGCACATGCATATTAAAAAGAGATGATACTTTGGGACAGTCCTTATCTATCTGTTGCTGTCATTTGGGGACAGTGAGGGCTGAGCCTGGAAGATGTCGTGTTACATCATGATGTGACACCTCATATAGGTAATACATCAGAGGCATAATCAGCCTTTCACACTCTAGCTGTTTCCAGGCAAGGTGAGTGCCTTTTTGGACTGGTTCTTTCCAACATGCAGAAACAGCGTCACTGTCTACTCTAAGCAAAAAACCAGTGAAACAGAGGAAGAGAATTATGAAAAAGGAAAACCTAGAAAGATCTAAGGACCCTCCAATTCAAAATACATGGCAATAAATAGGAAGTGTAGAAGACAATAAGACCCAAATGACAAATGCAAAAAGTACAAGGAGTGATATGGGAACAAGAGAGGAAAAAATTAAAACCAAAACAAAGAAACAAATAAAGGAAACAACAAAAGAAACAAACAGATACTTTATGCTAATAATGCCACAAAGAAGAAAAAAGGAAGACCAAAATACCAAAAAAAATCAGAGTGGCCTGAAGGATCTAAGAAGTGAACTGGGGAGGACAGAGTGCTGTGTCTGAGCAGACAAAACCTCACAGATGTCTATGACTTGGTTTTGTCACTTTAAAATCAATCAGATTTAATCCTAAATGCAACTGCAAAAAAAAGGATTAACAGTGAGAAAAAAAATCCCAAAAGAGAGTAATTTAAGGGAAGGAAGGGGCAGTTTTGCAAGGCAGAAATAAAGGTATTCAGAGGTATAGTGGTGGTAAGTAGAAAAGGAGAACTAAAGGAAGCTAGGTAGAAAGTGAAAGGAGGAGGAAGAAAGAGAGAAAAAAAGAGAGAAAAAGCAGATGTCAATTAAGGCAAGATCAAATTAAAAATATTAGGAAATATTTCAAAAATTAGAGAAAAAAGAGCAATAAAAAAAGACTTTTTTGCAGATTTAAGGAGAAAATTATGCAAAGAGATGGCAGGGAGATCTGAAAGACAAGACAAAGGAAGAAAAAAGAATGAAAATTTCAGTTTTTCTAAATTGTGCTGTTGAACTATGGAGGAAAAAAGAGTATGTGAATAAATGTCAAAACAAGATAAATAGTGAGGTAAAGCAATTTCAGACAGGTACAGCAAACTTAACATGAGAGTAACCCCAAATGTAAGATTCATAAAACTAACAACAAACAGCCCCCTCTTTTTCCTATTTACAAAATTAATATAGTCAAGTTCTCTCTGTGGTCCCATGAAGCTGGAGTAATTAAGCTGGACAAAAAGTCAAAATAATTCCCCCACTCTAATTAAGGTTTTTCACTCGAATGAATGAAAATATCAAGGGAAACTGAACACTTGTAACTCCTATTGTTCTTTGGAGGAATTAGTTTTCTTGCCCTTGAAAAGGCACAGCAAAGGTGTTTTGGGATGTTGCATCAAAGACATTCTAGTAATAGCAAAAACATATATGAACTGAATAAAGGGTGTGCTTTTATAGCAAGATGGATCTGGTTCTGATGCCTTCCTGAAGCTGTCACAGAACTCAAGACGGGAGTGGAATCAAGAAGTCAAGGCATCTGACAGCAAGTTTGTGGAATTTTTTCACAATAGGAAGCTATTGCTATCATTAGAACCTGTACTCTATCACTCTGTGGTTTTCTCCATGTCTATACAGATGCCCTTTATATGAAAGAGCAGCAGAAATACAAGAGAGTTCTCTCAAGCGAGGAGCCAAATGGGGTCATTTTGGGGTCATGATTACTGGAAAGCTCAGTGCCAGGCCACAGCTACAACATAATACTTTGTGTCTGGACTACTTGATCAGGGACAAGAAGCCAATGAAATTTTTAGGAAGTTGGATGCAACCTCATATTCACAGGGCCTGATCTTTTTGGGGATTTTAACTGTGGAGTACAACACAGCAGGGCACAAGCAATCCAGGAAGTTTCCAGAGTGCGTTCATAACTTCCTGACACAGGTAATCAAGGAGATGATGCTGGCAGCTCTGCTGTGCCTCATACTTTTATAAATAAGAACCAAGAAAGGATGTGAATCACAGAAGCAGCCCTGGCTGCAGTGATCATGAGATGGTGAAGTTCAGGCTGCTGCAAAGAGGGAATTAGTTGGCTAATGTGATTGTGAAGACACTCATGATTATCTCTGAAAAGTTATGCTGATTGGTGCCTCAACAGACTAAACAAACAGGAACATCAAGCAGATTAACAAAAGGGAAAGCAAGGTCCTGTGTCTGGGAAAGAGTAACTTCATGAATCAGTAGATGCTGGGAACTGACTGTCTGGAAAGAAAGTTTGCTGAAAAGGTTCTGTTATGCAATAAGGTGATCATGAGTCAGCAATGTGCCCTTGCAGCAAAGAAGGACACCACTATGCTGGCATGCGTTAGAATTGTCAGCAGGTTGAGACATATGATCCTTCCCTTCTATTCAGCACCGGTGAGACCACACCTGCAGCATTGTCCCTCGTTCTGGGCTCCTCAGCACAAGAGAGACACAAATGTGCTGCAGTGGGTCCAGCAAAAGGTCATGAAGACCTTTAAAGGCTTGAGACATCAGACATATGAGGAGAGGCTGAGAGAGCTGGGACTTTTCAACCTGGAGACGAGAAGGCTCGTGCAGCCTTTTGTCAACGCATACAAAGTATCATTGAGAGGGAGTAAAGAAGCCAGCTCTTCTCAGACTTGATCAGTGACTAGGCAAGAAGTAAGGAGCACTAAATGAAATATAAGAAATTCCTTTTAAATGCAAGAACAAACTTTTACTTTAAGGCTGGTCAAACACTGTGCAGAAGCCTGTTTACTGGAGAGATTGTAGAGTCTCTGTCACTGAAGATTTTAAAAATGCAACTGGACACACCCCTGAGTAACTTGGTGTAACTGACTCTGATTTGAGCAGAAGGATTGGACTAGACTGTATCCTGGAGTCCCTTCCAACACCTCTGTGACTCTCTGAAAACGTGACTTCGTAATTAGATTAACAGTAACAGTTTGGAATACACAATTATGTTATTTCTCCTGTGTCCCAAGGCTGACTTGAGTCAAGTTCTGCCAAGGTACCAGCCTAGAAATAAGTGAGATAGCATATTCAGCACAATGAACAATTCATAGAGATTATAACACAAGTGACCAAATTAGAACTACACATATAATTCAACCTGATGTGTTTTAATAAATTTAATTTTCTCATAAATTATTTTTACAGCATGAAAACACTACAATACAAATTAAACATTTAATTAAGGAAAAATATTGTTAAAGGTTCTTTTTCAAGTTTGGATTTGAATTGGTAATTACTTTTATATAAAATTATAATTTGTATAAAATCATATATACCAAATGAAAAACTTTTTTAATATCCTGATGATATTTATGAATGTGTGTACTATGTGAAAGAACATCTTATACCTTAATATACAAATTTTATAGTTATTGAATTCATTGTAATGTAACACCTGTTTGCAACAAGTATTTATATTGAACACAAGATGGTGCCCTTATCCTAGATGATACATAAGCAAGTGAGTTAACAGGAATAGACCTGATACTCCAGTCTTTTTCAGGTTTAGGAAACTTAAACTTTAAAAAAAACCCAACTATAATAATAACAACTCTATTTCTGTTATTGGGCATGTAAATATATTTTGTTTCTAGTAAAAATTGGGAGATTGTTATATTATTTATGTTTCCAGAAGGTTACCCTCACGGTATTCAAAAAAGCTTATGTTTTGTACTGTTTTCTGTTACTGTAAAATGTAAAATGTTTACTGTTAATGTAAAATTAATATTTTAATCCTGAGTTGCCCTAAGGCAACGAAACATTAAGTGTATTAATGGTTCTTCCATGTGCCGTTTTTACGAAGCAACATGAAATAAAAACGGTCATCATTATTTTAAAAAATAATTATACCACTTTCACTCAGAAATTAAATAATCGCAACTAATGCATTCCAATATATACTGTAAAATGAAAATATTTAGAAAGCAGTATAGAAATTAAATATTCCATGTTAGTAATAATTATAATATTATTGTGATATTATGACATTAATAACAAAATACATTATCTCTGTATGTCGTGTATAATTTTGTTTGGCATTGCAGAATACTTTGGATACAAAATGCAAACACAGCCAGGCCAAAACATTTTTACAAGATGGAGTTAAAAGCAGATTTGTTATGGAACTGGTGTGAAGCCTCATTGCTCCACTTTAGTGCAGTGCCTTCCCCAGTGTATTTACACTGTTTCTCAGCACTGTGCAGAGTTAGTGCAACTCCTTTACTTCTGGGTGTAAACTAGCTCTGAGCAACCTTGCTTGGGTGTCTATGCTACACTTCACTGAACCATGCTGAACCCTTTAACCCTGTTTCAAGGTGGGGATTTCAGGCCAGGACCCAATAATCTTAGACAAATGCCCTACACCACTTGTTATTTTTAGTCTTACCTCTCCTCCCCCCTTTCTCCCCTCCCCTGCTTGTCATAACATTTTTGAGTGGTCTTACTTCCTCCTACAGGCGAATGGGAAAATTCTGAAATTTTAACAATGGTTAGATGTGAGAAACATTCTACACTGAAGTCATTAGACATTTCACACCTACTGCTCATCTACTCAAGACAGCTCATTGCATCATCCTTTGCACATGAATTCTTAAAAGTACAGATCATTTGGATTTTCCTATTGTTCATTCCTGAAAAACAGAGTTCTATTTCCTCCACAAGAGAAAGAAAAATTAAATGCTTCAGATGTTCTTTGAATCATCCTTGAAACAGAGGAAGAAGTTTTCTATCAGTCTCTTCAAGGAAAAACTCATCAGTCATACTGGGAGATTTTCAGTTGTTTTATTAAAATTAGAAAATTATTAAAATGGTTTTGTACTGTACACTACAATTTCATTACCTAAAGTAAAATTATTGTCTTTTCATTTGCCACATATGAAAAAAAAAAGCCTCTTAAAATACAACTATTAGAAACTTGAAAATGAAAGTTGCTTAGCACTGAATGTTCTTTCTCAGCCACCTTCAGACAGCTCTCTTCAAGATAAATACACATTGATAACCTAGTCTTTAAAAAACGTCTATAGATGGTTATGTGGGGCTTTCGGTTTTTGGTTTTTTTTGTTGTTTTCAGTTTGGCTTTTTTTGTTATGGGTTTTCTTGGAGGGATGGGGTTTGCTTGGCTGGTATTTGATTGGGTTTATTTTTTTGATATACAAACTCACCAGAGAATGGCAGCTCATGAGCCTTGCTCTTCCCTTTTTCAGTAGCTCCCTTGGCTTTACCACAATAAACACAGTCCTTAACATCGCATACTCTTCTGCATTATAGGACTACCCATGCTGGGTGATCACCTTCAGATTTCTAGCCAAGGACTTGAGTGCTGTTATTTGATAAAGCTGCATACTGCTCTTCTGATCATGGCTTTAGATTTCTATCCAAATAAGTTTCTAGTCAATAAAAATAAAATAAGAATGATAGAACTTTTGCTCTATTAAGAAAGCCACATGTGACAGGGCTTTATAAACAGGCTGTTTAAAAACAGCTCAAAGGGACAATAAAATGAGGAGTTATGTTTTTCTGATCTGGGCTTTCTGGTGCAGGCGTATGGGCTACTGAAGAGCAATCACTGGTGAGAGAGTAAATATCTTGCCTCCTGTGCATACAGAGGTTTTTTTCTTATCCCATATGCCTCGGTTCTACAAATCTTCTTTTAGGCTAAAGTGTAGGTGTGTCTGCTGAGGAACAGCTCTTTGAAGAAGCTGTAGGTGTAACATGTCTGTCATTAATCAGACTGGAGATCACTCTCCAATCATGGAAAAATGAAATGAACAGTTAGTCAGTGGGTGAAAAAACAAGACTCATTTTTCAAGTCTTCTTACCAGATGAGCAGACACCTTTTGATGATACCAGCTTTCTTGCTTTCCTTTTCTCTGATTCTTATATTAATATATTGCATATTTAAAATCTAGTGTGGCCAGAGACTACCATACACAAAAATATGATTGTGATTAAAAGATATTTAAAATATTAAAAAGATAAGGAAATAAGCCGAGAAATTCCACAATGATGGTTGGAATAGCTAATAATGCTGATAATGAAATATCAGATCATCACTATAAATTATCATCTAGCAAGACTTAATTTGTTATTTTTACTTATAGGTCTATGACTATTTTGATGATGTGAGAATCATTCCTGATTTTCTGGCATGGGAAATTTAACAACTTCATGCATTTTATGTCTTTCCTTCAGACATATTTATAGCACTACTGCTCTGAAAACATCACTGCTAGAGGTTTGGAAACTTGCAAGACCACTTTTTAAATGTCAATAAAAAGCCCCACGCATATTTCAAATATATTTGGGCACATGATCAAACCATATGAAAATAATCATATAAGAAATCTCTTTAAGTTTTTTCTGTTCTACACAAATGTCATATTCCCAGGAAATGTCTCTAAAACAAGAATTAACCCTGAACAGACATACAGTGAAAGAAAACCTTGCTCAGGCTCAGTAGCCTCTTCCCAAAAAATACCATTTCCAGTTCACAGACCTTGTGCAAGGGAAGACTCACAATCACAGCAGTTTAACTCCACACTAAGGAGAAGAACTCGAGGAGCAACAAATCACAACACCTCCTGCTCATTCTGACAGGAGCAGTAAATACAGGAATTTTACTTTGTCTCTCTTTCCCCTGGACATAACACAACATAAATATAATCTTGTTTTGTTCCTTTCTCAGTTCTAGATGAACAATCCAGATTTTTTCCCCTTTTTTTTGTCCCCAAATAGAGACACAGGTCTCTGTTCCCCGATGCACATCTTCCTGAATGAGGTCTGACATTCCTTCTCTTCCATGCAGATGATCTAATTATTCCCACATGCTGCTGAAAGCCGTTGCAGTTTACATGATATGAACTGTGTCTCACAGTGTGTCTCACTGACATCTGTTCTAGCTGACTCCTGATAGCCAGCACCAGTATGCACCATAGGGCAGGACTTACAGACCACTGACATGACACAGAAAGTACCATCTGCAACACCTTTAAATCTTTAAAGTCAATTTCCGGCATTAAAACGCAGTTTCTTCCATTATTTATGAGCAGGCTGTGTAGACATATTTCAAAGAACAATTTAGCCTTTAATAGCTTTTTGGCCTTTAGTGAGCAATGAATGTTCAGAGTAAATTCATGAAAAACACATCATGTCAGTATTTTAAATTTCCCAGTCAGAATACTACGTAGTATAAACTATCATCTGGTTACAAGAATGGAGTAGCTCATAAAATGTAGCATGTCAAGTAAATATATTAAGAATACTGCAAGCGAAAATATCCCAGCATTTTTCCTTATCTTCCTTTAAAATACGAGAGCTTTGCAAACACAGACTTATTCAAACCTTCATTTCAAGTTAGTCATCATAATGCTTCACTCTCCAGTTCTTTATATTCCGTGAACCTCCAGTGTCTATGCAGTTGTTTCTAAGGTAACAGATCAAGATGCCTTGTGAAAAAAATGAATCAGATCTTGAATATTCAAGACATCTCCAGTTGCAGAAATGAGAAAAGGGCATCATCTAAGCTGAGGGTTCTCAATATCCTTTAGACCCTGGCCTGATTTACAGGCAAGAAAAATATAATCCACCCTAAGGCTGCAGGTGTGAGAGTACAGTGGTGAATGCAGTTTCAGTAAGTAAACTGTCAGAAATTTTTAATAGAGCCATAACTAAGGAATTAAAAAGGCTGTTCTCAACAGAGTCTCATTACCTCATTGAAGGGTACACACACAGAGAATACAGATGAAGAATGTGTTTGGTAGGATTGAGCCTTCATTCTAACCACTGACAGCTGCATAGAGACATTTTTTGTCAGACTTGATGCACAAACAAAGAAAAAAACCCCATTCAAAAATAACATGAATCTGCATGTGAAAATAAATGCATATACACCTTTATCAAGAGACCAAATATGTGTTATTTCCATAAAGAAAACAAATTGATAGCTTTTACAGGTCTTTCACAGAATTACCTGGGTCAATCATTTTCAGTGAATGAAATTATTTGGTTTTGCTGAGGTTCACCTTGTGGTTGGTTTGATTGTTTTCTTAAGCTGGCTAGAACTACTTCTTTTTTGTTTCAAAGGCTGTTTTACTTATTATCTGAGTCCAGAATTCATATAAACATATGAATGCAAGTAAGGCACATAAAGAGAATATTAACTGAAATATGTAAGGTTTTTGGAAAGCTTTTGTTGATACAAAACACCTGGAAATTCTTTGCTTAACAATATCTGACATATATGTTTATTGATGTATATGCACACACCCAGGAACTGTGATAAAAAATAATCGTAACATATTTTTCAAATGTATATCATAATGAGATTTAAAAAATCAGAGATCAGACTTGAAAAAACACAGGCATGGCACCCTGATGACTTGGGGGTCACACAAAAGTCACAGTTACATGACTAGAGGGGTCATGACTACTTGTGCCTCTTCTCCTGGTTTTGAATCTGGTAGTCTATCTGCTGCATTTCAAATTATTACTCACTACAAATGCTTGGAATAAAAATTTCCCTGTTTGGCAAAATTCTCAGTGACTACTCTGCATGAAGAAAATATTAACAGATTTTTGGGACTTGCATCATTTAACAAACTGAAAGGCAGATGGATTGATTAGGGTCTTACGTTCTTGGAAAGATGTGAAGAGCATCTGGAATCGGCTGTTTCGACTGCCTTCATCTGCCCACATGCGAATTACACCAAGACCTGTCCGCAGCATTACATCATTAGCAACAGTGCTGCAAAACTTCGCTTTCAAATCCTCCACAGAGCTGCTTCCGTCATAGACAGCTACAAAATTCCTTTTGCATTCATTGGAATTCTGCATCTCGTAGTCCAAGAATCGCAAATAGATCTATGAATCAATCAAACAACAAAGGCAACATGTACAGACATTTGAGAATGACTGAAAAAACCATTAAGCAACTTTGTTCTACCTTGTAGGAGAAAGAGTACACAACATCACCATCAGAATAATTTTTTCTGGAGCAGGTAATCCATAGAGCATTTTCATGGAATAGCATCAATATGCAAACCATGTACTGTTTGTACTTCTTCATATTTTGTCTTGCTTCATAGTAGACTCTATCAGAAGATCAAGATACCTTTTTGTTCTTATTTCCCATAAAGTCCTAATTTCAAAATATATCCCTTTCTTTCAGAAGTATGGACAACAGTTCTTCAAGCTGAAGAACAGGTAAGCTAGAAATTTCTTCTTTCACTTCTTGGCACAATATTGCTCTATTACATGCCTGGCATGGAAAATAACAAAGCAAACCATTGCTGTTCCTCCCCAGAGTCAATACGTGTCATCTTTAGATGTCTCTGCTACACTGGTTCAGGAAGTGAGAATATGAGAGCCAGGCAGAACTCAAGAATTACTCTTTTAATGTTTCCTCGAGCCTTTTTCCATCATCTTGCTCTTCTAAACAAAGCATTAGGGTATATATCTTCATAATTTAAGAGGGTTGAAGTCAAATGTACTTTGTGGAAATGTCTAGAAACACAGAAAGTTTTTTAGGAAATGTCATTTGCATGCAAGCTAAGTTGTATCATAAAGTAATGGATATATTGCACTCTGCAAAGAACTCTAAATCTACCTAAAAAAAAAAAAAGCAGGGGTGATGATAAAAGGCTATTATTTTATATTCAAGTGTGTATGGACTTTAACAGGGAAACCCACTAATTTTAAAAGCAGCTGATTATACAAGAAACATCAAATATTCCATCAACAAAGAAGACAAGTAGCATTTGCAGTAGATACGTGATACGTAATAAAACTGTCAAGGGTACCCAAAAGACTTCAGGGTGAATTAAGGCAAAAATAGTATAAAGAGACAACAAACATATCCAACATACAGCTGTGTGCACCTTCACTTGAAAAAAATAGCCTAAAAAGAAACCCCATTGTATTGGACATAAAATATCCTTATTTTCAAACAATTTTATTGACTTGAAGTATTTTTTTTTACCATGCACAAAACAACTGCTAAATAAGCTTCTGTGAATTTGCATTGAGTACACAAACCCAGCATATTCGAGTAGCAACAGGACTCGAATTTCACTTCATTAATGCATTAAAGCTCTTATGGTTTGAGAATTATGTCCTATTAAGCAGTCTGTTACTATTTAATAATAGTTCAGATTTTTTTTTAAAAAGATACTATGGTACATTTCCATTCTTTGTTAGACTTTGCATAAGGGTTTCTCTAAAAAGAGTATTTGTAGAAAAAAGTTTTGCTGGAAAATAAAATTTTGGATACTAAGTTTCATTTTGCTTTCAACACATTTTTTCTAGCATGTTGTTTCTTCAGAAACCCTTGCTTATGTTCCATCCTTCTAATCACTCAGAACTCAGAAGAATATATTTCAATTAAATTGCAGTTAAGTGAATTCTACTTTCACCATGTATCTTGGGTTTTGCATACCATAAATTAAGGAAGCTGTTTGTATTGACCTCTATTAAATGGAACTGTTGACAGCAATACACAAAGAAATATTCAGATGGAAATATCTTATATCAAGGCATACATTTCATAGTGTTTTCCACTTCACATATTGGTTGTTCCAGTAAAGCAGTGGAATGATACATACTATTGTTCTGACAAAGATTACAGATGAGGGAGGGAGGTACGGGAAGAGGCAGAGCCATGCTACCACACCCAGCAACTAGCTCATAGCTGAGACACACCAAAGAGCTGCCTCTGTGTCCTAGAGTCCAGTTGCTCCTGCTCAAACTGGAGTGCAACAGGCACTGTGCAACCCTGGCATGCAGCCTCTCCTGTGAAGCTGCTGAAATAGTCCATCCCTGCATAACTTAGAACAGGGAGTTGAATGTGCACCTTGCTTTTCTTTTCTCTTTTAACAGAACCAGTTTGCTTCAGACAGGTACTTCAGTGTTTGCCAACTTTGTCACAGGAAATGCAAAAAACCCTCCTGCAGCTGATTGCATGCAATATTGTGTACACCTGACTGTTTTCCAGGAAGCAAAGCATGTCAGACCACTGTCTCACAGAGAAGAACAGATGGCTTCCAACATATTGTCATGAGTCGTTACTTTTATGCTGTATATGCCTATCATATGTATACCACTTATATGTTACAATGTACTATATATATGTATATATATATATATATGATAGACCAGTCGTAGATAATACAGCGTATCACGTCACATTTTAACACATTTTTATCTATTCTACTCTTCAGAAAAGCTGTTATTTATTCCAGAAAAAAATTATCCTATCCTGACAGCAGAATTAGAGTAGAATTATACTACTGGGTGTGAAAGATCTCTCAGGCTTGTTCATGTTCTCTGTTTCTTCCCTGATCTCATATATATGCATTTGTATGTACCAGTGCATGTGCATATACATATATATAAGCATATGTGTATCTTGTAAAGGGCATCCCGTTTCACTACTGAGATGTAATTTTTATGAGTTTTCATTCTTACAAGAACTGTGTGTTAATCATCACTGTGATTGCAAAATACCAGCTCTCACAGCAATGTCCAGCATTCATCAATTATTCCTGATATGTTCAAATATCCTATTCATACAACAGTACAGCCAAAATCTTACTTCAGTGGCCTTTTTGACATTCTCTAGTTTCTGACATCTCACTAGCCTTATAAAATAGTAAAATATTTCTCAGAGTAGCAGTTATAAATGATGAAAAGAAATCAAGGGAATAATAACTTTGCATTTTGCCTTGAGTGTTTCAGTGAAGAAGTCAACACCTTCAGTTCTACCCAAGCCTGAATTCTGCTGTCAGACATACCAGTTCATTCCTTTGTATCAGAAATTCAGCTAACATTGTAACATATATAAACTTCATAGGTACTGGAACCACTGGAAAGAAATATTTGATTTAAAAATCCATGTTTATCCTTCAGAAGAAAGATACCACCTTCTCCAATGGCATGAAGTTTTATAAATTAGTCAAAATGAATTCCTGATATTCTGAGTTGGAGTTTCATTTTCGTAATCTCATTTGGAGATGAATACTCTCAGAACTTTATATAAAATAATGAGGACTTGATACAACTCTTACTGAAATCAGTGGGTATTTTTCCATTTACTTATCTGGATCAGACCTTTGGATTATAACAGCAGTGAATTTTTAAAAACTGGAAACTGATTACACATACTGACAATCTGATACTGGATCAGATTTTATTTTAAAGAGCTGGAATAATTTAATTGCATCTGCACGCCTCTGCCAACTTTTATGGTTTTATTACTATATATTTGCCATTGTTCCTGTCACTGGCTGTAAGACCCACACTGGCAGAAGAAAATTAGTAATAAATTGAGTTTCCCAAGGAAAGAATAAAACTGATTATATGACAAACTCTTACCCACTGCAAAATGTTCCCTATACATAGCTTTTTGAAACCAGTGTCAGTATTCTCATTAGTTTCAATGGTATGTGATTCTCACTAAAAGAAATTCATCAGAAAGTGAAAGAAAAATTATCAATATTTCTGGTTATTACATTTACAGAGACTGTAGCCATTTTTTCTACCAGCAGTTGATAAGAAACTTCGTTCCCCTGAAAGAAAACAAGTGAACTAAAGATGAGGTCACAAACTCAAACACCATCTGCTTTCATTAAGATTTTTTTTCACTGATGCCAACAGGAACTTTTGGAATGAACATTTCCATAGACACACATTATATTACCATAATCAGGGCATTCTTGTTGAAAAGAATATCTTGTTTGAAAGGAGCATAACTGCCATATATTCTTTCATATTTTTGCTGCAAAGTTTTAATAAGACACTTTTCTCAAATCATAATTTCCACATTACCTAGAAGAGTGGGCTGTTCAAGTATTAGATTTACTGAGTTTTGAGATGTCACTGCAAATACCAATGCCATTAGCAACAAAACTGATTAAGCCTCACTGCAACTGTGGCATATATAATTTTCACTCACTCACATCATATTTTAAATAATTGTCACCTTTAAGATTTGTATTGTAATCATGAACAATAATCAGAAAGGGAAATGCTGGATGAGTTTTATTTATTTATTTAATTTAAATTTGAAAACAACAGAAATCTCTTACTGTATATATTAGAAAAAAAAACACAAAAACTATTATAAACTATGACTAATATATCACCTCAGTAAAATGGTCAGGTTATAATCTCTTCATAGTGAGTCACTTCTGATGAGTTCTGCTTTTTAATCAATCACTGAATGTTAGGGCTGACAACATGATTGATCAGGCCAGTCAGGAAAAGCTTCAAACCATATCCTAGCATATCAGACTTAATATATGTGCACAGACACTCAGTCCCCTTAAACAAAACCAAACCAAACCAAACCAACAAAAAGCCATCATTCAGCTGCCAAAGTAATTTAGATGTAAGAGAAAAACCTCAGCTCCATCCAAACATAATGTCCAGATTTTGCATATTCAGCTTCTGGGTTCAGTCAATTCACTTGCAACCACAGTACTGGATTAAAGCATCCTATGTCCTTCTCCATTGCTCAGTGATCAGTTACAGCACCTGCTTTATTCTGCATCTTTTTCAGGTCTATGTGATTAGCAAAGGACTTTCAAGATGTTACAGTATTCAGGCTTCAGAAGCTCTGTTTTTTAAAGCAGATTGTGCAACACTAATTCATCTCTTTCAAGGCAAAAAGGTACCGAGTATACCAGCCTAAAAAGCATATTACTAATGATGCTTAAATTTGTTTTCCAAAATGGCTTAGCCTCTTTCTTGGATCTAATTTTTTTTTTTTTCAATCAACGTTACTTCAACCCAAAAGTGCTAACAGTACATGTTCTTTATGGTTTTTGTTTGTTTGATTTTTTGGACCTTCTGTTACCATCTGAGACCATATTGCACAAACAGAGAACTCTATACCTTATATTTTCCTCTCCTCTGGTGCTTGGAGAATTCTGTGGGTCTGAGGTGACAACCTTGTATGATACTTCTAAGACCCTGTGATTCACAGGCAAGGCTCAGACGTCAAAATACTGTTTTCCTGGACAAGTGAAGCTCTTTGAATTTCTTTGGTTTGTCCTATTTGTTTCTTCAAACTTCTGTGATTCCTCAATAGCTGACATTTATTCTAATTGTCAAGTCATCCTCATTTTTCTCTACTACAGTACCAAAATGCTTACAAGTGACAACCTTTACAGCTCCTTGTTGCTGTTCTGCTTTTTAACACTGAAAACTATTGATCAAATTCCAGCTCTACTGTTCTCTGGCAAATGCTTTATTACTCTCAGTAGCTTTTTTTAATCACATTTCCTACTAACTATTTGTTTTGAGGATGCTGAAGTTGATTATATTTCTACACCTGAATGGAACAGATTCATGGTAACTTAAAAGTGGAGGTTTTTCCAGTGTTACTCTGGCATTAGCATGCCTACTAACACTATATAACTACTAACAACTAACTATAGAATCACATTCTATACATGTGATTCTAAACATGTACTTGTCTTGCACCATCATCCGAGAAAATGCTTCAAATAAGTGATTTTAACAGTTTAACATAGGTTAACAATATCTTCTACTTGTTTAAACATAATTTGTTTACCTTGTTCCAGGGATGCCATATACATATGTTGGGCTTTTTTTAATTCATACTACTATTCGCATTTATTGCATGTTAGCAAGTTTCAGGGCTTCTTCAAAGATAGAGCTCCTCTGAAGCCTGCAAAAGTGTCTCTGGCTGTTAGGTTATTCAGTATTTAAGTTTCATTTTTCTGTAACATTTCAAGAATCACAACTCCAATGGCTCCTGTTAATTTTTAGTGCACTACTTAAAGCTTCTCCTCTACACCTGATTAAGAAGCCTCCAAAAATGAGGGATATGGTAGTCTGCCAGTGCTGACTGCCTAAACTGCTTTCCTTGTAGGCCTTGTCTAAGAGCACTAGTTTCCACTTCACATGGGAGAACAGAAGATGTTTGGGTTCAGTAAGATCAGTGCTTACAATAGCGTCCTTACTGTTTTACTTTTTGCCCCAGGATTAGAAATTTTATTACTCTTAGTGTCAAATCCTGCTGTCTTTTTTTAATACAGAACCTCTGAAAGAGCAAGCCTGACACAATGGTACCTTTCTGGGAAACTTAGGGAGCACTACCTGAGCACTAATATGTGTTCTGTCTTCCTGAGGGGCCTTGCCAAACTCTGCTGACACCCATTGTAGATATTAGCCTCTATCATTGCACCCTTAACAGAAAGTAAGAAAATACTACAATTCTTTTCCTTATTTTCTATTCCTAAATACAGAATCTTTGCTTATCCACTTCATGTAGCCAATGATATTTATGAAGTTTTTCAAATCCTTATGCAATAAGCTTATACACTTCCTCCATTGGTTTTTCTTCTCCAGCGAAGAATTTTCAGATGCGGACATTCCTCCAGCACTTTAGTGTTATGCATGGGTTGGCACATTCAGTCAGCAGCTCTCTTCTTAATTTTCTGTTCTTGCTCTGGTTAAGTCATCTTCTACACAAACTGTAGAATCCCCAATACTGGTGAACTCCAAATTCACAGCTATCTTACTCAGCAGGAACTGACTTTGAATGATTACAAGAAACACACACTTTTCAACCAGTCACTTTCAAGTGAAAGACTCCAGGTTTGCATACAGATTGAAGTTGTGTTTAAACTGTCTTCTACTGTCTTCTGTACTTACAGAAAGTTTCAGTTCTGCATTTTCAGCTTGCTGCTTTTTTTTTCAATTGGTGTGTGTGTTATAAAAGGTAATCAGTGATCACTCTCTTTTAAGTGTGTGGAAGAAATTTGCTTCTCTATGCCTCATTCCAGCTCACTGAGGATAGCAACACTAGACCCCGACTGTCAGTTTGAAGCTCAGGCTCAGAGACCTCAAGTTTCCCTGGCTGATCTCACTGCTCATACATTGTGCTCAGAGAACTTGGCTTGAATCTGGACTTGGAAACCAAAGGAAGGACTTGCATCTTGCTTCTGCAGACAGTTTAGACTGGATGAGCTTAAGCCAAATGAAATTGCAGGCAACCGACATTCTGGCACAGTTTAATTAAGAAACTAAAGATGCAAAGATCCAGCACAAATTCTGTCTGAGAAACTCTGGCCTTTTAGGCATAATTCCCAGTAACAAACTGTGCAGCCTGAGTACAGGAACACGTGGTTTTAAAGTTGTCTACTGAGTTCTCACTGTTCTTAGCAGGAGAGCCTGTTTTCATAGATGCAAGCTGACATAAATTAAAATGATGTCACTAAATAATTGTACTGAGTATGACATTAGTTCAAGGTTAGATAAGCACAAAGGGTGGTAAAACATGGACAATAGAATCATGTTCAATTGAATCAGCCTCATAAATAATGTTACCACAAATCTTACTTTGTACAAGTTTTTTTAAAAATTTATCCATTTATTCCTTCCTTAATATCCAAAAATTTTTCAACCTGTCCCAGTATGGTGAAACTATAACCATATGTGTGTCTGCATTTATACATCTACATACTAGTGTGCATATATATCTGTTTGAAAACCTCATTAAGAAAGTTCATACGGACTTACCCCTCAAGATGGGACTAAGCTTGAAAACTTTTTTTCCAAGCTTGCTGTGGAACTCCACATGTTCGGAAACACTGATCTATGTGTTTTTATATTGCTCAATCTCTACAACTGTAAAATGGGAACAGCAAGATCAATCAAGAGATGACTTAACCCAGCTCTCTGCCTAAAAGTAAGATTAGCACTGTTTCTCCCATTTTCCAAATGTTGTTATCTAACCTGCACTCTAAGACCCCTAGAAATGCTAGCTGAACAAACTTCCTCAGCAAGTCATTCATAATCCCAACCGATCATAATCTCCTCCCTACTGTTTGAAATATTCTTCCTTAGTATCTAACTTGAAACTCTCAGAGTGTGGGACCATGAGTTATCCTACAGACGCAGACTTCAGAACATTCCTTCCTTGTTGTAAAAGCTTTTTATTACATCATGCTCCTTCACAAAAATCTTCCAAATGACATTAAATAACTTTTAGTATTACTTCAATTTTTCTAAAACTGTATTCTGTCTCTCCCTTGCAGATGCCCTTTAGATAGGATACTCTTCTTGAAATGCCACACAACTAAATGCAGGTATGGAAGTTTATGAAGAATTAATGAACTTTAATCCTCTATTAACAGTGGTTGTGTGGCATTCTTTTGTGGTTATGGTTATGTACACAATTTGTAGTTTTACATCAGGACTGAAGAGTGGATAAATACTACATGTAAATATGGGCATTTTAGCAGGGCTTTGAATCATATAGAACTTTAGAGTTAGATGAAGTAAGAACATGACAATAACATTATCTGATCAAGCAATTATAAACTTGAATAAAGAGACCAGGACTATTTTGTTGGCTTGTTTAATTCTGCTGATTCTAATAAGTACAATTCTAATTTTGTGTTTACCTGTTCTCATTCTACTAATATCTAAGTACATCACAGAATAGTTCAGGTTTGAAGGGTTCTATAAAGGTCAGTTAGTCCAACTCCCCTGCCATGAGTAAGGATATCTTCAAATAAATCCAGTTGCTCAGAGCCCTATCTGACCTGACCTTGAATGCTTCCAGGGATGGGTCATCAACCACTGATCTGGGCAACATGTTCCAGTGTTTCAAGACCCTCCCTGTAAAAAAATTTCTTCTTTGTATCTAGTCTAAATATCTACTCTCTTTTAGTTTGAAACCATTACCCCTTCTTCTCTTACTACAGATCTCATTAAAATGTTTGTCCCCACTTTTCTTATAGGCTCCCATTAAGCATTGGAAGGCTTCTATAAGGTCTAGCTGGAGCCCTCTCTTCTCTAGACTGAACAACCCTTTTGCTCACTGTCTCAGTCTTTCCTCACTGGAGAGATGCTCCATTCCTCTTATTATTTTTATTTTTTTGTTCTTCTCTGGACCTGTTCCAGCAGGCCCATGTCTTTCCTGTGCTGGGAGCCCAGAGCTGGACACAGCACTCCAGGTGGGGTCTCATGAGAGTAAAGCAGAGGGGTAGATTCACCTCCCTCATCCTGCTGGCCACACTGCTTTTGATGCAGCCCAGGATATGGTTGGTTTTCTGGGCTGCAAATGCACATTTCCACCTCATGTCCAGCCTTTCATTTACTTCCAAGACCTTCTTGGCAAGGCTGCTCTCTGTCTGTTCATCCCAAGCTTGTATCAATATTGGGAGTTGCCCCGAATGAATATAAACTGCATATAAATGTATGTAGTAATCATTCATCAGTCCAGTCATCTCATATCACTACTTAGTGTAGCAAAGTGAGAAACTCATCTACTTAATTGAAAATCTCTATCAATATTAAATTTCTCCAAAAGTAAAAAAAAAAAAAAAAAAAAGTATGAGATTAAAGTATATTCTGGAAATAATTTATCTGTACTTTTTATGAGCCAACTCTTGTCCTAAAACTTTCCCAATAGAAAAATGCTGATACTAATGACTTTTTCTCTTCTGGAAACTGTTCCTGAAGAGAATCCTTCAGCATTCACCTATGTGTTATACTAATGAGGAAACAGTTACGTATTCAGTACAACCTCCTCTCTGAGATTATACACAAAACCCCTTATCTGTTTCAAGATGGCAGAGATTAGTTCATATATAAATTCTACCTTGTAAAACCTTTCCTGTCCAACACATGACAGCCAGAAAAAGTATACTGTGGACTCTCTTTAACACAGTGAATGAAAGCAAGTGGGAGGCATAAGGCTGTTCCAATTGCAAAGAAGAGAAAAACGGTAATGTAATCAGTAACAATTAATGCATATAAAAACTGATAAGCTATGGGTAAGAGAGGAAATCAAGCAAAATCCAATAAAAGTATTGTTAAATTTATTGTAGCCCTCTCACGTTTCTTACAAAGGCATGGCTTGCTGACTGTGATGGGAAGGAAATGAGAACACACTCTCTTGCTGTTTGTAGCTCTAAACCAAAGGAACTAAAGGTTTCATACAAAGGAACATGAATTTACCTTGGGTCCATTTTCACAGTTCACAGATGAGTAACAATGATGACCTTAGGGAGCCAACAGTGTTCCCTTAGTAGTCTCTATGTTAGGTATTTGAAATACATTGAAAATTAAAATTATAAGATTATTTCCAACTTAAGAAAACATGTTGATTCTTTAAAAATATGAGCAAAATTAAAGATGAATTTAAGGAATTACTTATGGCACAAAAAGCACATTAGCACTGCCCACAGCATCATTTATAGAGAAAGGTGGTTATTCTGGCTGAGATGACAAATTACCCTTCCACAGCAGAAGGAAAAAAATAGTTTACAGTTCAAGCTGTAAAGTTATTAAACAAGGCCTGACTGTACTAAGAAATGCAACACATATTAGAAAAGTCAATTTCTTAAATTAAATGCCAAATCAGCAAGGGGATGAAGGACTGACCTTGGATCGGGGTGGTGCTCGGATGTACCATTTACAGTCTACTGCTTCAGTTTCAGAAGCTTTTCCTTCTTTGACAATTTGTACAGATTCCACAATTCCTTCAGGTCCTCCCATCTCAAACTCACAAACTGAATAACAAAACACCAGAAAAAATGAAACCTGAACAGCAAACAAAAATATTTTCTACAGCAGAGTATAAAGGCCTCCAAATTAGAAAAAAAAACAAAACCAGCATACCAACCTGGCAATGGTTTCAAAGCGCCAAGGTCCTTAAAATCTGGATCTTAAAAATAAAGAAAGACAAAATTAGTTTTGCTCAATAGTTAGGTTGTAATGTCACTAGGTTGATAATGCACTTAAGTGACATAATTATACATATATTTCTTGGAAATGAGAAATGTTTCAAAACTATGGCAACACACTAATTATTAATGCAAAAATTATTGATACTATCATACAAGTTATTTTCTTCTGCTGTAAAATCCTGTTTTTCTCTGTCTCTCTCTTTCAGAAGAGTGAGTTCAAAAATATTTCTGCATACATTAGCAAGGGAGAACATCACACAGCTAACCACATGATATTTTAATACATCAGCCTAATGAAAGAGGATGTATTCACAGATCATTCAGAATATTTTTGCCTATTTTGCATTTTACAGTATAACGCTCAACTTAACTAGAAAACTGTGAACTTCATTCTATGTTTATGGATAATATGTCATCCCACTGACCAAGAGGAGAGAGTTCTTTGTCATATTCATGTGATCTTACTGGGAAAAAAAATACCATAAGGATTTACAGTAGAATTCATTATGCTAACAGGGCAGTAAGTCTAATGCGTGTGCTATTTTCCAGATAAACGTGATTATATTTACTGTCGGAGAAAGTTTGTATTGCGTTTTTATAGCCAGGTATAATAAATAGAAGAAATTAATTGATCTTAGACCTATGGTTTAATACAACTATCCATAGGCAAATCATAATTTCACAAAATTTGGACCAGTTTGAAGATAATGTCCAAAACCAGAAATGTGAGAGACTGCAGCATTTCAAGATATGATTTCTTAGAATAGACTGGTCTTGTCTGGCAAATTTTTATCACTTGAACTGGTTATCTACCTAAAGTAGATGTTGTGTACTGTTTTCCTCATTTACCATCCAAAACTGCCTTTCCCTTTAGCCTTAGCCTATTCAGGATAGTAAGAATCATAACCAAATAATGCAATGAAAAAATCTATTGTTTTATAACCAAGATCAGCCATTTTAACCTGAATGGTCAAAATGTGTTGACTTCAAAAACTGGAGTTGTAAAATCACTTTTTAAATTTTCCCTCTATAACCAGGCTGCTGTTGTTCTTCCCATTTATCTTTTACAGTTGCACAATATAAATCATGAGTAAATACTCATGACCTTTTGGAACTTCAAATATAATTGAGTAGGTAATTAGCATTAATTGTTAAGCAGTTTTATAGATCAGGAGATAGATATGATAATCAACAACATGTAATCAAATATTTCGGCTAATGTACTTGTATGTTGATATCTAGAGCTGAAAGCAAATACTTAAAGGAAACTTACTTTGATTTCTGGTTCAAATTAACATCCCAACTGTAATCCCATGTAACCACTGCATTTCTTCCTTTACTGAGTTTTCAAGGTTCACTCTGATTTACTGACAACGTTCCACCACATTAACAAAATACAAAGGCGGAAAGAAGGTGAAAAAGGTCCTGGCAGGATTTTCCCCATATGAAGAAGTTTTCATACAAAGCAGTTCTAGTAGCAAGAATTCAGGCTGAAGTGTAATCTAGATCATGCAATTTGCTGCACAGAACAACTCTGAAAGGATGTTCTCATTCAGCAACACAGTAGCTTTAGTAACAGTGCACACGGAAGTGCACAATCCATTAATGTTCCAGAAATATAGTAGATCTTATTTAGTTTTGAAAAATTTTTTTTGCAAGTTTTCAACATTTCAGAAGTGACAGTGAAATAAAATTTGTGACACCTGAGGTGATAAACATTGCTAATATATCAATACTATTATAATAAAAACAAAATCTGTAAATAAAGTATTATCAGGGATGCTTAAAATTCAACCATGTTTAAGCACATTTACCCAGTAAATATTTGCTTTTTAAATAGTCTTCCTTTAAATAGATTAGGCTTTAGCAGCTTTTCTATATGTAATTCAAATTGTTATTCTAAGTCTAGATAAGTGAGAAGGCTTTTAATGATAACACTGACTGGCTAGGTCTTCCAATAGACAGATGACAATCATGTTTCCATGAGGAAAATCTTCCAAGACAGGAAAACTCTGCTGCGAAAAAGATGGATCACCCATAAGGAGAGAGAAAAATAGGATGCAATAAACTTTGAGAGCAACGAAATACATGCAAATATTTTAATAACGATCTCCTTTATGGTGAAATTAAGTATATAAAGAAAAAACAAAAAAATTTCATAAGAATTGTGAAAATATGTAAAGGATATGTAAATGGAAGACCCTACATGCAATAGAAGTTCTGTGGCTCTTTCCTGAAGTGTTAAAAGTCTCTTTTAAAACAAAGCAAACTCAACAAAATAAAGGCTATTTCCTCTGATGATATATTACAACTCGCTCCACAATAACAGATTACTGCAATGTTTAGTTATTATAAACTTCACTGTAAAACATTTGAAACTACTTATGTAAAAAACCATGCCAGGTTATTTGGAGTTGTTGGCAAACAAACAGAATGTGAAACTTTGGAGTGGCCTAGGGTGAAAACACTAGCAATCTGTTATTTCCTTAACTAGTAAAAATATGCGGTGAATGAGCAGAGTGAGATGTGCCAGGCGTGTGACGATAATGATCAACTTAGCACAAAGTGAAGTTGGAGGCCAATGATGCACCAAAGGGGTCAATACTGGGGTAAATCCTGTTTCATATAATCATTAACAACCCTGATGATGGAGCAGAGTGTACCCTTAGCAAGTTTGCTGATGACAAACCTGGGAGGAGTGGCTGGTATACCAGAGGGTCATGCTGACATCTGGAGGGACCTCAAGAGGCTGGAGAAACAGACTGACATGAACCTCATGAAGTTCAGCAAGGGGAAGTGTCAAGTCTTGCACCTGGGGAGGAGCAATCCCATGCACTAGAAGATGCTGAGACCACCCAGCTGTACAGCAGCATTGCAGAAAAGGACCTGGGGCTCCTGGTGGACACCAAGTTGAATATGATCCAATAATATGTCCTAACAGTAAATAAGACCACCAGTATCCTAGGAATGAATTAGGAGGAGTGCTGCCAGCAGGACAATAGAGCTGATCCTTTTCCTCTACTTGGCACTGGTAAAGGAACACCTGGAATGCTGTGTCCAGTTCTGGGCTTTCCCGTACAAAAGCAATATGGAGCTGCTGGAATCGAGGAAAGGGTCATAAATCTGTTTAAGGGGCCAAAGCATCTCTCCTATGAGCAAAGGCTNAGCACTGGTGGCCCAGAGAGGTTATGGAGCCTCTGTCCTTGAAGATATTTGATAGCTGTCTAAACATAGTCCTAGGCAAGTAGCTCTGGATGATGCTGATTGAAAAGGGTGTTGGACAAGACAACCTATAGAGGTGCTTTAGCATGAAAGTTACTTTGTGATCCTATGATTTTCATAATAAGTAAATACCAGAACTGAATAGTAGTGAAATAACCAGTAAAAAGACTAGACTTATTAACTAAGGTATAAGCAGAGGTTAAGCAAAGGTTAGAAGAATGTCTATCACAATGCAGAATAGTTTTTGTGGAATGTTTTGAGTCTTGGGTGCATATATATATCCAACCTGAAGAACACTGACATATTTAGGACTCGTTTCAAAAACATCCACTAGGTCTTCTTTGGAGACTCTAAAGATTTTGGATGCTGGCTTTTGCAATCTATTCCATATCTCTCCCATGGAAACCATACTACTTTTCTTTATTTTTCTTTTCACTGTTGCTATACAACAAGTCTAACTTTTCTAAGCATATAGCAAATGTGGAATTTAAATGCAAAACCAGGAGGACAATTTTAAGGAGTCAGGGCACCTCATTGTTCAAAAATCTTGTGAAATAAATAAAATCGTAAAGAAAAAAGGATTTTACCTTAACTAGATTAAGTCTTCAAAAAGTGTTGTTTATAACCACACCACATCATCTTATATTATTACTCAGATGTGGTATATCCACACAGAAATATGTTTATGCACCTCTACATGCATGTATGCATGCAATCCCTTACTCTGTGTCACTTGCCCAGAAAATGAAATAGTTCAAAATTCTATTACTTGAATAATTTCTGTAAGAGACAGGGAAAACACTTAAAATTCAAACTATTTACTAGCAACAAGATGTGCAGCTCACAAGTATTATTATAAATCAATTTTAAAAGATCATATTTTGAATAAAAAACCCAGTTATAAAAACTGTTCAACTTCTCGTCAAAGACAGACTGCACAAGGCTTATAAAAGTAATGTTGCAATACAGAAGAAAATTTAGTATTTTCTTTTTTAAAAGTGCACAAATTTGTGAGTACACTTCTCACATTTTATTCACCTATTTCTTTAACTTTTCATATAAAGTTCATTTGGGCACTTTCTTACTCTGTCAACCTTAAACCTGCAGCTTTTACTGATAAAAAACAATAAATAACTCACCTCTGGAAGTCAAAAGATTTAAGTCAATGTTTCAACATCTCTTAAACAATAGAGAATGGAATTAGTGTGTTGCTGAGCATATCTGAACTACAATATACTTAATTGCACTTTATATATATATCTGAAGTACAGTATATACAGTGAAGAACATTAGTAATTATTACATGGTTAAAAGTCATATACTATGACATCCTGGAGCTGATTAATTTTTTAGGTATTTTTCTTTCTTTTCTTCTATAAATGAGAAATAAAGGAATTACTTGAACAAACTATACACTACAAACGGTTGCTGTTTGAAACATAAAGGAGTTTTTGCTGTTTGTCAATACAAAAAACTAATTTTTGATGGATGCATACAGAAAGTAATCACAATACACAGAAGCCATATTTCCTAATTATACATAGGGAAACTGTTCACTTTTGCTCACTGAAGAGAAAGCTCTAGATATGTCTTTACACTTCCCTGTCTTTGATTGAGTAGAAATAGGCATTCAACTTCTATCTACCAATATTTAAGAAGTTTTAACACCTGTACATGCTTCTCTGTTAGAGAACTTATTAGAGACCTGATTTTGCATGTGACTGCTTATAGAAAAGTAAAGAGAATTGCAGTACTCAGCAAGTCACCAGTTATTTATCTTCAGGTTTATGAAGTCAAGTTCTTTTACAGTGATTTCTTGGAGCCTAAACCAGTACTGCCACCTTGAAGAGTGAGGTATACTTCTCTCTAAAGGCAGAGTTTGTAGAACTCAGTACTGAAAATTCTGATTATTCTAAAGTATTTCACATAATTGCCTTACAGTATTTGAATATACAGTAAAAATACTGGAATATGATGGCCAAAAGATTTTAAAAGCATAAAAAAATCTGTTCAAAGAATCTTTAAAACAATTCTAAAATTGAAAATCATTTCTGGAAGTAGACATTTTTGTGAGGTACACAAACAAAGGGGACTTAGCTATTCTGCTGGAGAAAGTAACGAAAAGTACTAATTTAAAATATATGTTAAATAGCTGTGAAAAAAATCTACAAACTAATGTCTTAAGAACCCAAAATGAAATTTGTTCTGATGAGTTTTTTCATATTTGTAGCCTTCTTGAAACTTCCATGTGTATGTCTATATCTGTATAAATGATACCAAATGATCTTCAAAGAAAGCCTATTATTTGCTAGACCCTCTGAAAAAGTTCTACAATACTTATAGTTGACGTGCTATATTCACTCTTTGTTTTCTGTGTTCTTTGTTTCAAGGACAATTTTGTGATCAAGGGCGGCTCTTTTGGAGACTACATATTTATAATCTAAAGCAATGCTTCTCAAAGTTTTCACTTCATAGCACAGTCATGAAAGAACTCAAAGCTGATAAGTTCAAATTTAGAAGTGATTATAGCTCTTGCTATTTCATCTTGAAAGCCTATCAGATGTTAAATCATCAAAAAGTCACATGAAGACAAATATTGTTGAAATAACAGACTATCACCCAGAAGTTTGATTTCTACAATATCTTCTTTTTATTTTTTTAATTTTCTCATGTTATTAACCTCAGCTCACACCCACAATCAAAGTATGTCTATAGTGTAATTAGTATATTTAGGTGATTTACAAACTGTACTGCTATGGTGACTTCATTAACACGAGGTACGTTAGCCATAGTTAGACATTTGTATGTTTCTTTGTCTCTTTGACATCTATTTGGAAATAAAAAGCCAGAATTGGCAGGAAAAAAAAAAAGAAAAAAGAAGAAAATCTATGTATCCAAGTCTTATCCACATCTTTGCATAACTTCTTGCTGAGATTGGTCAAACTGAGCTGACAAGAAGTACCTGAATGAATTCCATGTGAACAGAACATGCGACTACAGCAGTCACACTTTCTCTTTTCACACACACAATGGCAGGCTTTGAGATTTTATCCTGCTTGCCTTTGCTGTCTGCTTTGTAAACCATTTAGACTAGGGACTTTCCCTGCTGTAAATTTTGTATGGGTGGGAAAAATGCTAGAAAGTAAAAGGTCTCATGTGAACATCATCCTCAAATGATGTTCAGACTATTTGATACATGCTCCTAAATCCCAGAAGTGAGGATTGCTTCTTGTAACTGACCTAGTGACAATGGAGAGCAAGAACAGGCAACAAGACCATACTCAGGCTGATAAGTGGAAAGAGGAAGTCTGGGAGCCTTGATTCTAAGTAGGATTATTTGGTAGATTATTTTTATTATGTTAAATATTTACACTGACAGCTGAGTAATGCAATTAATCATTATATTCCCTTTATGCAGCACACTGTGTGTGGAAATGCAGGGGAAAAATGATCCTAAGATGCATACTTCAAAGGCTGCATGTACCTTCATCTGCCGGTTTCCTGAAAATGTGTGAAACAAGACTGAATGAGCTCAGGGGTCCACTTTATCTGAGCAATGCAACCTTGCCATGACAGTGCAGCTGACTTGGCCACCAGGACTATCAGTCAGGGGCAGCACCTTGTATGTGTCTCCCCAAGATAATATCCCTGAGGCTTTCTTTAACTGATTGATGGTCTGTGAACTTGACTAGGAAGAGAGATGTGCAATGCTATAATGCTTTTCCTGAATAATGCTGAATTCTAAGAATTCTTAGTCATGCAATTTCAGTGCAAAACTACCAAGGCTGGGGATTTGTGTCATTGTTTTTTATGGATGACTCCTAGCCTAGTCCAAGGAAACAACACTTTAGGTTCTTGGCAGAAAAGTAGGGTTAAAAATCATACAGGGAGTTTAGCCACAACTGATTGCCAGGCATTACTTCTGAAGATTGAACCTATTTATACATGGTTATTTCTTGCTATCATTGAGTGCTGAATCTGCATATTCTTTGAGAATCTGATATGCTCTATCAGTCTACAGAGTGGATTTCTCAGGACTGAAGGATCTTATGGGAATATTTTGGTTATACAAAATAGCCTTTGTTGTTTTATCATAGGAGAAATTCTTTTTCCTAGATCTACCTCAGAACATTGAACAAAATTAATACATTTACTTCAGTGTACTTTTGGATAGCTACATCTTTTATATCTAGTATATTCGACAGAATATGCTGTGCTACTTCAAATACTACTGCATAACCTGTAGTTGGCTGCACATTGTGGCATTTCCAATAAAAAAGACACATCAACATACTGTATATACCTACTAATACTCTCCTTGGCCACTCCAGTGATGATATCTTTTCGAAGTTAACTTCATCTGACATGAGAAACTCAAATATCTCCTCTAGTTTCCACACTTGAATAGTTCACTCCACTTTAACAAGAGAATTCTTGCACTGTCTTCAAATATTTTTCTCTTACAGCCTAGCAAAGCACTAGGTGGTCTCTTGCAAAAGTGAAGAATCATGTCAGAGAACAGCAGAAGGGAAGAAAGTTGTATTTGTACAAACACCAGCTTGTTTAATTATCTGGTCAGAAGGAGATGAAACAGACAAAATACTCCAGAAAATAAGAACTTTAGATTAAAAAAGTGAAATAACCATAGACCAAAAGCCATACATTAATTTGCTGTGAAGCTGCTAGATTTTTGATAGTTACTGGAAGAATTACAATGTAGTATTCTCCCATAACAAAACCTCTGTATGATTCAAAAACATCAATGTCAAGTTTTGTTTTTTTCAATGTATTCTATAACCAGAGTAAAAATCTGTCAATGTTTAGGATCAAATGGAGAAATCTAGGTTTTCATCCCCGCTGGAGCCCAAATGTTCTATTTCTAAAGGAAATTAAAAAATAAAAAAATTAAAAAAACAACTAAACAAAAAAATCCAACAACAACAAACCCCCACTAGAAAGTATCAAAGGAAGAGTGAAATTCATTTCTTAAACCAAATTGTCAACTCTAATTGCAGTATGTGCCCATCACAGACACTTTCAATGAGCAAGAAGAGGAAGTCTAGAATGCACATAGCTCAGTGAATTGCTGAGGAAGTCATATCAACACCAAGAAACACATCAATACCAGAAACAACTGTGGGAAAAGTAAGTCTTCTGTCCTGTTGTTTTAGAATTCTCCACACGATAGATTTCAGTGACATCAGAACTTTCCTTCTTCTGCTACTTTTAGGATGTTCTCTGCCTAGAGATTGTTCTTTCAGAGTTCATTGAGCTGTTGAATGGAGCAGTTTCCTCAGATGTGCAAAGCCCTGATGACAGATTTCCAAGACCTTCAGCTATAGAGTACACTGTGGAGAATTTTTTGAGATATTCTTGCACTTTCTTTTGTTTCTTCATGTTTTTAACTGCATAGGGGAGCAGCTTTCTCTGAAGAACTGTTTCAGAAAGAAGATAACTGTGTGTTCAACTGTAAATTCCCTATTTAAATTACACACAAACCTACAAATTTTACATTTAATTATACAAGCTAGCATTTAGATATTTAAAGGATATAAATAGTATATGGGAAGTGAGCAATACTCTTTCCACTTTTTCCAGTAGTACGAAATTCAGCTGCTCCTGAGATTATGAGAGGAAAACATTTTGATAAACTTGTGGTTAAGAAAGGCTTTACAGCCAGGTTTCTGGCCTTACTGGTTATTTACTTCATGAGAGTGACATTGTCTTTTGTTCAAACTGATAATTTTTCACCAATTCATGAAATTAGAAGTGCCAGAGAACAGTCTAAACCACACTTAATTCATAATACTGACCTAGAATAGACATTAACTGTTAGAAACAAGACATGAGGTCAGCTGCAACTTTTGTTTTGATGAGAAAACCCTACTGTATGCTTTGCTATGTATTGGACTAAACTAAACATAATTCATACCAGGTCTAGCCCCAGATGTTTCCACTTGAACTAATGAATAAAGATTGCTGCTCATGAGTAAGATACACTTTGCTACAAGCTCACATGAAAAAATCAACATGATAATAAATTCCAAACCAGAGGGTATTGCCTTCAATCTTTTGAACTTTTTCTTTCACACAATTCTTCTGATGGAACCTCAGTCCATCAGAATGGATGGATACTCCATCTCCCTGAGTATCATTTATGCCCCATGCTCTGTGTTCACAAACTGATTCTCAAACTGGTTTGTCATGAACATCAGCAAACAAATGAGCCTGTGCGTAAGTGGAGATCTGTAACCTAGAATACGAATAGACCAAGATTCAAGTCTATAAAATATCTGTTACTACTGACTTTTCCTCACCCCCAAAACTTCAGATTCAGTTATCCCTAAACAGTAATTATATTCAGTAGAGATTAGTAAATTTTTAATTCTATTATCATAACTTGAGAATTTAGGTTTAAAAAATGTTTTCTATGGAATCTAACAGATTTGCATTTTTTTATCCTCTATTCAAAGTCTACCAGTCTGACACAGCAATCTGATTTCCACTGAATTTACTCACAATTTTAATATTGATTCTAAAAGAAGCAGGTTTAGGCCCACAGTCTGAGCTGAATTTAACAATTGATTTATTCAGTGCTACACTGACTGGCTCAGTCTAATACAGAGAATAAATACGGATCTTTTGCATCACATTCATCAGGAAAAGGTCATTGTGATCCATTGAATCCCACTTTGGAACAGCAGTGTTCAGAAAACCTTATGTCTACTTTATAAAATATGCAGCATATAGCCAGTGACTGGCTGAAGACACTAGCAAAAGAATGGCAAAGTGAGTACTGATTAGAGATTGTATAGTTCTACCACTGATGTGGTAATATTTAGAAGAAATGAAGCATCAGGAGGGTTTTGATGTGCAGCAGCAGGTCAAACATGATGGCCAGTCGCAGCTCCCAGGATTGTTAAGTAAGGGTCAGCTGCTTACCCAACAAGCAGACAATAATTAAATTTCATTTGACCAGATCAAGTTTTTGACTGCCAAACAGCAGGATTTTTTCTAGCTTGATTTAAGAGTCATTTAAAGTTCTAGAGATAAAAGGAAAAAAAAAGTTAAATATAAGTTAAACCTTTCATTTAAAAGTACTTGATAAATCATTAATTTATATGTATATTGGAATACCACTGATATGTAATATTTTATAATACAAACAGCTATATTAATGCTACAAATTATTCTAGTGGAGGATGCACATATAATTAAATTTGATTTTTAAAATCCTAAGCCACTTTTTTTAAAAAAAAAAAAACAAACAACCAACTAAACCAAAAAAACTATAAACATATTTTGTACTTCAGTATGGACTTGGTAGCTAGTAGCAATTAATAACCAAGTATCTAATTCCCATAACAAAATCAATGTTTAGGAACAAAATATTTTTAATAAGTATTTTCTGCATTCTCTTTTGATATTAATTTTCACTTAGACTTGAGAAATGAGGTATGAAAAAGAAAAGAAGGGAAAAAAAATCTGGAGAAAACTAGAGGTGGTATAATACAATCTTTTGTTAATCCACATTCTGCAACCAGCAGATTTGATAACATTGTCTCTTGAGCTTCAACTATCAGATAACATCTGGCAAATGATGTATGTAAGTCCTGTTACACAACATCTTCTGGCTTCTCAGTGTCATTTAGGGGACTGGTATGTGACTAGAATAGCACATTTCATACTGCCTGATTCTGCAATACTAGTACAAATTTTTAATAATGGTTCTGCCACCGACACTGGTTTATTTAAATCTGAAGTCTCAAAAAAAACCCCAAACAAACTGGCATCTCTCTTTTTATCATCTTAACTCAAACAATCTTTCTTAATCCAGACTCTTGGATTCTAGGTAGTCTCTTGACATCAAAGTATTCAAATAAACTTTCTGCATCTTTAATGTGTAATGACCTCTATAGCAATATTTTTTAAATGCTGATCAAAAACATTTGTTTACTTATTTTCACAATTTTGTGATGAATTTATTCCATTCAATTTAATTCTTAATTGCTTTGTAAATCTTATCACCTCATACATTAAAAAAAAAATAAAAAAAATTAATTGAAAGTCCATTTTATACTGTATACTACAGACCAAAACTTTTGCCTCTCTGAAGTTAAAATCTCCTCTACAATCTATTTGAGGAAACCTGAATGTTAGGCATTATTTTCTCTAGTAAACTAGAGACTATGCTGGGATCGTGTAAACAGTGTGTATCTGATATAATCAGGAAGAGTCTTCAGAGCAAGAATAATATGATAATATAATAATAACATTGTCCAAAAACCTATCCATAAGTAATGCTTCATTTTGATTTTAAAATGCCCCTATGACAATGAATGCATTACCAAGAGTTCAAGTAGTGGGAATGTAGTAAAGAGACACTGGAAATTTTTTCCTGTGTTTCAAATTTTAAATCTAAGGAGTAGAACAAGTATTCATTGCAAACTGTTGCATAACTTGTATCACTTCACTTTACAACTTGTAAATCTGACTGAGTTTGAGCAAAAAAGCTTGTCTGAATTAATTATGTTCTAAACAGAAGATGGTTGAGGCAAATTATTTTATTTCAGACAATTTCAAGGTGGATTTTTTTTAATGGCAGGGATATCTAGAGGAAGAATAGCAAAGGAAGAAAGACAAATCATTAATCATGATGTTCTAACTCCAACAAAAACTCAGCTTACTGTAACAGAATATCAAAAAAAAAAAAAGAAAAACAACTGGGAGTCAGTAGGTTGAACCTACTTACCCACTTGAGGCTATATTAGTGTGATACTGATCAAACAGACAAATACTGAATTGATACTGATCTACCACATCATTGGTGGGAAGGTAGAAAAGTGGTTTAAATTCATGAAAAGAGTTCTCCAAAAGCAACAAATTTTGACTTGGTGCAATAGATGGAAAGGTAGAGGACAGTATTTAAACATATTTACTTTTAAATAAGTACCCAAGCTTGGAGACCGTCCAGATTTATGCACATACTTAGATCTAGGCTTGCTGAAGTTCTTTGCTAAATTGAGACTAGATTTAGTGGCTTGTCAGTGCAGCATTTCAGTAAGCTTAAGCAACTGTTCTTGAGAATTATCCTTGGGCATATCAGGAAGTAATTTCAGAGATTTTTGATGGATTACAGTGTTAAACTATAGAAACTGTTATTCTTATTTAGCCTGAGAGCCTTTATGAAATGAACAGGTTTTGCAGACACACAGTATTTGGATTTGTCACAATTAAAAAGAAAAAATGTGTAAATTGAAAATATGTATACATTTAACATTAAACCTAAGGGTTTCTTTGATTTTTGAATTTTTAATTTCACAGATTTTATAAGTTATTGTAGATCTAATGCAGCAATAAAATAACTTCAGTAGCTTAATGTTTACAAATACCAACCTCATCCCATATCAATCCCTCAAAATTCCAGTAGCTGTTTAGTCTCTATTTCAAGGTGGAATTGCAGAGAAGTGCCATGAAGCCTGCACCAGAAGAAAAAGACATAGACAGAAGGACCTCCAAACCTAAAGCTCTGGAAGGCCTCCAAGGACCTGACATGCTGTGAAGAAGACAACGACGATGAAGGAAGAGTCCTGAGCCCCCAGACCAAATTCCCGATGGGATGTGACAGGGGCGGAATGGGGCAGGACTGGGGGAAATAACGGAATGGGATTGGATGGACATTATCATAAAATCTTGAAACTCAGGTCAAAGAGGGGATCCTGTGTAAATGTATTCCTGGAGCCTGGAGGCTCATTAAAGCTCCTGCTCACTTATCTCCTGCTAAAAGTTGCCTGGAGTTCTTCTCCCTCACTACTTAAGGCATCATTGAAATAAAAATGGGATACTAGTTTTCCCAAACAAAAGATTAGGAATATCTCTACATCTCTACATAATCTCTACATAATCTCTACATAATGTGAATTAAAGTTATAAGGAAAAAAATACAAAAAAACCCCCACATTTAATCTACTCAGCACTCATGAACATTAAAGAACACCCACATTAAGCAGGTGACTCTTCTATGAACTCATTATTGCCACTTTATAACTCTTTATAGATTTTAGTATTTTAAAATTTGATTTTTTTTTTCAAATTGAATTTAAAAATTTCTACTTTTCACTTCCTCAGTTTTAATGGTCATATTTTAGGACAACACACATGCATTCAGTGTATACACACTGTTACTGAGAGGAGGTTTGTTCATAACTTATCAGTATGTAGAAGATAAGAGTATAAATGGTAAAAATAACCTGTCGGTAACTTGAGTTAGGTTATAATTGTGCAGGGGGAGAGTGAAAGAGAAAAAAGGGAAAAAACAAATAGGACTAAGTCTGGGTGTTCAGAGGCTTGATTCACACTTGTTTTTCCACAAGTTTTGCGTCTAGCAATACATACACTGGCCAGATTTAACCATACAGATGACACCTACTCACAGAAATAATTGAATTAATCTGTTCCTTGCATGGAAACAACTGTGCATATTTCTCTACCCCATGACAGCACTATGATATTGAAGATTGCAGTTGGATATCTTTGCATGTAACAGGAGAAAAAGAGAGGATTGATCAAAGGCATAGATACTCTAATGGGTTACCTATATTTATTTACAAAATGTTTAGAACAACATTTGTATCAAAGTTGAATGAAGCATGATCTTATTTTTAGACTTGAGAATCAAAGATGTGATATCTGAAATGAAAGAATTACGTAGTCTGCATTTCTAAACAGACAGTAAACAAATCAAGATTGGTCACAGTCATCAATATTGCAAAAGATACATTAATATGACAACATACACCTCCTAGAACTACAAATATACAGGTAATTTGCAACAGTATTCACTTCAGCACTTGTAAACAAAAGAGACTCTCTTAATTGACCTCTACAAAAAATACAAATACTATCCTCAGAAAATGAACCATTGATAGACAGTTGATGAGTACACACAACAAAGGTTGAGAGAGGATACACTGTTTATCTGACACATTTCATAATTTACTAAACATTGCATACTGCAAAAATATTCAGTGCTAGAAACAGAAACAGAACTTAGTTTTCCAAGACTTAAGTGTGCAAAGCCACTGATTATAGGGCAAGAATTCTTTTTACTAGTTAGAGGGAACTGGGATATTTCTAATAAAGGCTTGTGTATATTTCTTTAAGGAGAATTAACTAGAAGTATTATTCAAAGAGTAAAAAATCTTTGAAGGAAAGCTAACTACCTCAATAAAGATATTCATTTATTGCTGATAGAATTCAGAAATGCTTCATTAAATGAAATAGAAGATAACAGAAAAAATCGACAATCACAATTACTTGAACCTATGCAAACAGGTGACTGAAAACATGTGATATAAATATGGGTTTGCACCTAACATATATAGAAAGCTAAAGAATCAGACCAGTTGTAATTCTGTGGCTAGGCTGAAAAGTAGTTTTTCTGCCTAACAAATAGGCCACAGTCAGGCTGATTAGACAAAAAAGAAAAATACTGAGGTGAATGATAAAATTTATTGATTTTATCAGAAAACCTGTAGATATAATGCACAAAGATAAAAATTCAATGGCTTATGGAATGGTTATTTCCACATTTTACAAGGGTTTAAAGCAAAGGGTAATCACTTTATATCAGAAGTAATGTTAAGCTAAATCATCATAGTATTTGCATACAGCCAAAATTTTATCATAGGGAAAAGAGCATAAGAAAAGGACCACGTTTATGGAAAATCTTCTCCTATTTCTAAGATTTAGTTTTAATTGTTCTATAACAAGTAATAATATAAAATATTTATAGAATTACAATGGTGGTGTAAAAATGCTGCTTAATCTAAAAATATTGGGTTTATAGTATTAATTTTGAATGCATATCTAAGCTTGCTAAAGATTCCTCCCAGGTGCTTCCAAAAGCACAAACTTTTTGTCAGAGAAATGTGATTCCTCTATAAATAATACCATTGCAACACCATAATCACCATTATTAGTGAGATCACCTACATAAAGAAAGGTATTTCCTTTGAATGTAAAATAGAATTATTTGTACTGCTGTATAACATCCTAGTAAACCTTCTCCAGAAGTTTGTGTTCAACTTCTTATGGAACAAATACAAGAGAAGAAAATTTTGTAGAGAAGAAGGGTAGTACTTATGGCAGGGGGAGCAAAGAGCCTATGGCATAAAAAGGCAGTACAAGGATTTGACTAGTTTAGACAAGGGAACTGACAACTTTAAAAAGAGATGACTGCCATCTCTAAGCTCATGACGCGGTGGCATGCAGTCCAGTCAAGGAAAGAGGTCTAGTAGCTAACAAGTAACATTGATGTAAGAAGACAGAGATATAAGCTGGCTATATTTTAGATAAGAAATCAGAACATTCCTAATCATTTGTATCCCGGAACAGTTCTTCAACAAAAATGGCTGAAGCAGAAAATACCCAAATAAAATTACATGGAAAGTCTTTTAAGATTTATTAATAGAGGCATATTAATTTAAAGAGTAGTGACTTGAGTTGAAAATTTATGGCTTGCAGTCCCAATGAGAGATAATACTAGATTTGGAAAGCCCCTTCAATCCAATATTCACAGTTAATACAAATGGAACTTTAATGTTCCTCATTAATGCAGTTCTTGTTATTTTCCTTTACTTCAATGTTAGACTAGTTAAAATTATATCTTATATGTCTATTGCTCTTTGTTTATATCAAAGTTCAACAGAGAGGGACTCAGGTGTTCAACTTCTTTCTGTTGGTAATCTGATACTCCCAGCAAGCAGAGTTTTCTAAACCAGAAAGATCTGTGGTTGCCTTTTGATATTGTCAAAAAAATATAAATATGTGATAAAACGAGGCAATATGGGACCTGAGAATCCTATGAGACCTTTTATATACTCATTTTTTCCACATAAGGTATTAATTTTCACTTGAAATTTAAAATAAACATATTATCACATTACATTCTTATATTTATGATACTGAATTACTTTGGGCCTAGACCTACAGTTCCTGTAAGATAATGAAATCTATAGGACAGCTCAACAGAAAAGAAATTCCCTTGAAAAGACAATATTTATGCAACTGATCATGATTATCAATGTAATGCACGATCCTACATGTGAGGAATTCCTTCTTACTCACAAGACCAGATGCCCTAATGCCTTATAAACAGCAGTGAAGTGCCTGACTTTTATGAAACACACTTGTATGAACACACTAAAAGATCATAAGGAAGCTGCTTATAACAATTGAAGTGTTGAGAGCTAGATAGCTCAATAAATAAAATTTATTTGAGTCACAATTTTTGTTTCTTAGGTTTTTGTTTGTTTTGACATTAGGAGGTTCTAGCTTAAAAGTTTAAATAAAGAGTTATAATGAGTAATTTCTGATACTTTCAAACTAACTCTGATCCCAAAGGGAAAAGATTATCTCTTTCAAAGGTACATGGCTCTGAGATTATTTACTGGTTAGCAAAAACTTTGACGGAATTGCAAGCTGGTTCAAAGTAATTGTCATTGATGATACTAACTTAGACCAAGTTTGCAAGAGAACAGGAAAATAAACAGATAAATACAAGCAATCGAGCAAACTCACACAAGTATTCAGCTGTCCCAGATGCCTGGGAAATATCCTCTCCTTAACTACACTCAAGGCAGGACATGGATATTAGATGGTAAAATGATTTGACAATCTCTTATCTAAGTTCTTTAGAAGTGTGATTGAATTCAATAAATTCACATTAAATTTTTCATGAGTTCTAAAATATGCAAATTCCCCAACCAGAAAGAGTTTGGGCTCGTCCTTATTTTTTTTACCTCAAGATAGAGGATGTAATTATTCTATTACTCTGACATTCACAGCAATGAGGATGTAAAAGTACTGTTATTCTGATTAGACAGTGTTTTATACTCCACTTTTTAGGACTAAGAGCATAAATCTTTTTTTCTTTTTCCATTACCAGGCAGCTGAACAGAAAACATTACTGACTGACGTTTATATCAATGAGGCTAAATAAAAAACACAGATGGCTTCTACTAAGTGAAGGAACTGAAAGTAATGATATGCTATCTTAAGCCACTGTCCTGCAAAATCAGGGACCAGGATAAACAGAAATCTGATTATTCTAGCTGAGTAAGAAAGCTCAAATATACATAGTCTCTCTGTGTCTGAATCCTTATCTGAATCTCTCTATCTGCATTAAAAAATTGACTCATTTGGTAGAATAGTAGTCATATTAAGTCCCTTTGAAGTAGGACTTGAATTTTTCTATGCAAAATGGTGATTCACGACCATTTTGGGAAATAGTCCTGAGATGGAACTTTTTTAGGAAAAATGAGTGTAACAGATTGAGTCAAAAGATCCAGAAGTATGAAATGACATTTCAGGTACATGCCTTTCAATAGCCAAAAAAAATGGTAAACCAAGAGCAAGAATGAACTTTGAGTTGTCTCATGGGTCTTTCTCTAACCAACCACATTTGTATTCAAAATGAACCAGAGCAAACTGAAAATATTGTGGTCTGATATGCATTTTTTTATACATCAGATTTGGAAAAAAAAAATTAACAAAAATGTTTGTTATCCAGTTATGAAGGTTTCATAGGTTCAGGTAGTTCTATTTTGAAATTATCATCATTAATCAGAATTCAAAAATAAAAAATAAAATTGAAATAGTATATAAAAAAATAAGTTTTGATTTGCTTAAAAACTCTCATGCATACAAAATGCTTGAAAACATACTTTACATCTATATTGCATCTTGTTGTTACTGGTATTAAGCTGTAACAATGTACAAGAAGATGACTAATTCTTCCCTTAACTCAGTGGTTTGATATTGAAAATAGTTTATTCTTAAACCATACATACAACTTCATTCGTCCATATCTTGTTAACCTAATCATTTATAAAATCACAAAAATTAAATCCTAAAATATCCTATTAATAAGGACCTTTTTTTTTCTGAAAAAAAATCTGTAATTTTACTATTTACTGAGTGTGTTTGTGTTAGCTTTGTGTGGAGCTCTGATTTTGTCATTAAAGTTACTTCTTTCTGCTAAGTCTCCCCTTTTAGATTACTGATAAGAGTTCTGGAAAAAAAATCTATTTAAATGGAACTGAATTCACGGCAAGAGAGTTACATTTGTTTCAAAATGCTTGAAACCCCAGTCTCTACTGGACTTCTGCATCGGTGGATGGATTTTCAACCATTTCAATAGCAAGGAGTCACAGAAATTATTGAACACAAAAGTTATAGTAATTGAAAAATATGATTCTACTCCTTAGGATTTTTCTACATAATTTCTTTTTATTGGACTTGGTCCAAACTAGTTTTAAAATGCCTCAGGTGCAGGGCTCTTTCCATTTACACAGACTAATAGATCTTCAATGCAACATTTTTCATGATACTCTAATTGATCTTTTTTTCAGCTTCATCCAGTTAGCTGCTTTTATATACCCTGGAGATAGAGTAAATAATTTCTTTCCCTGTTTCTCCAGGTGCCATTCAAATAACAATAAATGGTTGCAGCTTCAATTTAGTCAAATTTACTTAGTTCTTTGGATTTGGGTTTTTTTTTAAATCTTGCCACACACCCACACATTTAAAATCACATCTCTGTATCATCAAACCAGAGCTTTCACCAAATGCAAAAGTGGCCAATGATAAACACATCATGAATAGGTGGGGACCCTCAAAATTTGCTGGTACTAGAGAAAGAGCTTTATTGCACTTGCCACTGGGATGAAGAAAGCATCGTATGCAGATTGCAGTTAAGCAGTGTCCTACTTTCAACAAGTGAGATGGGAGGCAACAAAAACTGCATCTCCCCTGAGTGTTCAGCTGATCTAGACACCAATAGTTTCCAAATTACTCTTTGCTTTGGATCATTTTCAATAGTTTCCAAATTAGTCTTTGCTTTGGATCATTTTCATGTTCTTTATAGAGAAGTTACCTGAAAATTTTCTTCTGATCTCTCCTTGTTCATAATTTCATAAATTTTCACTACCTAAGATGGATCTAGGTGGTTTAGGTGGTAATTTCTGTTGTGGAGTCCTCCCCAAGCTATTCTCCTATACACTCTTGAAAATCATCATTCATTTTTATGAGTTGACAGTGACCCCTTCTCTGGCACACATTTCAACAATAGATATCAAAAGGTCATGCTTTATCCGTGCCTACATAACAAAAGACTGTTCAAGTTATCATGAGGAATATGAACTGCTTCGTATTATCAGTGATCAACAGCAATGCTGTTTTGCACTTGTCAGATTAATCATATTCTCATTTTGGCCAATATTCTTAGAAATCCTCTAATATTTGCAGAGCTTTCTATTGAAATGTATTGGGGTGGGCGAGGGGGGAGCAGGGGTGGGAAGAAGAAAGAAAGAAAAAGAGATATAGCTATTCCATTTGAAGTCTGGAATAATTTATGCTGCTGTAGCAATTTACCAGCATTGATCTCTGTGTAGAAATTCTCCTTACATCAGTAGAAAAAGAACAAGGATAAAACATGATCCATGAAATTGTCTTTTACCTGAGAGTTTTTTAGACAAAATAAGCTGCAGGTAGTGCTATGAACATCTTTTTAACCATAATGCATAACCTTTGGAAACAGGGACAAGAAATGTAATGCAAAGAATTTTTGGCACAGGGTGGGGAAATTACAAAAGCCCACAGAGCCATGGTAAATGAGAGATAAAAAAATTAACTTACATACCTTTTATAGTGGTTATGCAAAAATTGTGTCCATTGTCTTTGAACTTACAACAGATACATATATCTAGCTCCCAGGTTATTTGCTACAGAAATTCTGTGTTCTGTTGCTGTTTGAATCTTCTAAATATATTTACCTTCTGCAAGACATCATCCTTGACTTGAAAGAAAACTGAACTATGTTGGTTAGTTCTATAACTATTTTCCTTGCATTGGTGAAAGAAAATCACATAGAGGAACTACATAGAGCAAGCAGTCCTGCCATCTTCTAGGATGCTACTGGAATAATTAAGGACAAAGAATTTCAGGTCTGCTAATTTTAGGAGATATTCTAAAGAGTATTGTTTGATCTAATACAATAATTTAGCTGAAACAATAGTGACATAATTGACAAAATTACATAATTATTACAGTGCTTTAAACTGAGCTATATTAAAGTATGACTCATCATTTGATACATAAGATACAGAACTACGTCAAATCCAGTAGTGCAGTGCAGTGCAGTGCAGTGCAGTACAGTGTAACTACAGCCAAAAAAGAAATTTAAAATAGGCAATCTTTTGTAAGTGGGAAAGGAGGGGAATTAATGGAAAGTATTGCTAAGAATTTTGTTTTACTTTAATGAATTAAATTTTAAAAGTAACAAGGAATATGTGTGTAATTACAATTAATATTTACAGCCTTTTAAGAAAAATATTTAATACATTTTTCTATTTGAACCTCACATTTCCTCTGGCAATACTTATAACAGCTTGCTTTTTTGAGAAGGGAGGACTATTCCATTCCTCAGCTGAGGAAATGATTGGTGAAGTGGAAAAGCAATGATGGAATTTTCTTAGATAATTGCATTTTTTTATTAGAATACTTTATCAATGATCTTTTTGAAAGAAAAGCTGCACAGTGTAACAATCAAACATAAACCACAGAACTTCCCATGTAACATTTTGAATCTTTTCTGTAATAGAATTTGACTGAAAACACTACTTTTAAAAACTGCAGTCTAAAAATTACTTCCTTGAACAAGCCATACTTGTTATGCTAAAGATATATGTCTTCTATCAGTGTCCTATTCTATTAATATTTTTCTTGATAATAAACGTAGTCTCACTTAAAGCCATTGTCCAACAACATGATTATGTATCAGTATAAAAGCTACTATGTTAAGGTTTTTCTATTAAAAAGTGTGATAATGCATACTCACCAGGTGTAAAGTTATAACGGGCAGAAAACCCAATAGATTCCAGTTCACCATCAGCAAAAAATTTAATCCACAGGAATCTGCCACTGGATTTTATCATAGGTGGATTTTGCTGTCCACAGAAACGTCCAATGATTGGGGAAAAGCCAAAAGGTCCATCTCGTACTTCAATATGGTCAAATTTACACTCCCAAGAAGGCTCTATGGAATATTTTTCATCAAAGTGTAGTTCAATGCATTGTCTAGGAGCAGCTAGAGATGAAAAGACAATTATCTTATTATTTTCTAACCCAAGATTCTTCAAAACTAAAACAAACTAAAGAAAACCAAATATTTAAATTTGTATGCATCTTAACATTTTTCTTTAAAACTTGTTTGAAAATTACTACATCTGTACTTTTTATAGATTTCACACTGTCAGATGACTTGTCTATTGTCTTCCTTAAAAAACAGTTCTCTTGACAGCAATGTTCAGCAAAGATAAGAGAAATATCCATGACATAAAGCAAAATATAGTTAGGAACAATTGGTTTGAGTGCAAAATCTTTCTAAGAAACTTGCATATTTGGAAAAACATTTTTTCTTATATTTGGGGGAGAGGTGTTGATCAGAATACAGTTTTATACCTATGGCTAGCAAAGATAATGAAGAAGAAGCTGATCGTAATTGTTCTACAGAAGGACAGATGATGTTCCTATACGTATTGCAGTCAATGACAAACTGGAGTGTAATTGCTTATATTCAGAATTATTTATCATCTCACTTGAAACATTAGGACAAATGGAGTGAATTCTCACTTAAGAAAGAAATAGATAAGGATGATCGCTAAAGAGCCAATGATATACAGAAAACCTTGAAGGAACTTTATAGTGGTCACTAAATTAGACACAAAAAAGTTCCATCTTTAATGATAGGTACTAAGTCTAGTGACAGTTGGAATGATCTATAAAACCAGTATTCCCTGGCATCTCCTGCATAAGGCAAAAAAGCCACTGGTAGAACTACAGTATTTTCTTAAAAGGAGAAAAAAAAAATCATGGCTTGGTCTACAAATTTTAACAGATGCAGTCTCCCTAGATGCACTATTTCCTATGCTTAATCCTGTCCATATCAAAACCTGTATGCCGTCAGTGTCTAGATCATTGCTGACAAAGCCTTCTGCTAAGACAAGGACTTGTTGTGTCATTGCCCACTATGCCTCTCATGGAACCGTGTCCTACATTTTACACATATCAGAAGAGGTTGGAATTTATATGAGCTTTGTCTGAGTTACCATTCTTTTCGCATGAAAACATGCAAGGTCACACTCCAAACCAAGTGTATAAGCTTGACACAGAAACTGTGACCACTCCAGCAGTCAGTATCTCCCCATTTCTTTCTTTAACATTAGTAAGAAAATTGTCAGTGTGACTGGAACCTAGATCTTGTTTGGATTTTTAAGAATGGAGCATTGAATGTTCATTAGCACAACTTCTCCACTCATAAATAAAACAAGGCTGGAGATTGATTCTGGGGCCTGGACCACTGACCATTCACACTCCTTAAATGTTAAAGCCATGTTCTGGCATCATTTTGGCCATGCCAGTAGGAACTGTCAAACCCCATTCTTAGTCATCATGTGGTGGCTCACATCAGTCAAGGACCATTCACTGCTAGTTTGCATCTGCACCCTTAATTTGGAAGGCAAAAGAAGCTAAACTGTACTTGTGCAATTGTGCCTATGAGCCTTAAGGTCAGTGAACATGTCCAGACGTGTTTTAAGTATTAGTACAGGTAACTGCCTGTGTCACAGCCTGCTCTGCAACCTAGTCCAAACAGGACAAGCTCCTTTGTCCTAACTCTCCTGAGGAATGCAACCCTTCACATGTCTGTAATTGTGTACAGTGCAAGCATCCATGCACCTTTTCATCACATGCTTTTAAATGCACCTTTATGCTTCATCTCGTATGATATTTAGTCAAGGGTAAAATGCTCTGTTGGCAGTAACTAACATAAGATAAAAAATTAATCAAATCGTCCTAGAAATGACAGTAAGAGATGAAAACATCTAATTCAAACTACCAACTTGACCTTCCTCTTAGTAAAAAAGGTAGAATTTCAGACTTACACTCTGGCTTTAACAAAGGGTTTCTTTGCCAAGCACAACCTAAAACAATGTAAAAATACACATCTTGTGCCACAGCTTTTGCAATAAAGTTGTGCAAATATGGTCACAGTAAAACTTACAGAAAGAAAGTGAGAACATGTCCAGAATAATGACTAATAATAATACCTGTGTACCTACAGAAAAACAAAACAAACAAACAAAAAAAATCTGAAATATGCAAATCTTCCAGACTGGACACCTAATCCAAAAAGGAGGGATGGAGTGGTCAGTTCTTGTAACCTTATTCACAGGTGAAGTTTATTCACATCTTCAGAATTTTTTTCTGCAGCTATGTCAGGAAAAGTTTTCAACTCCAAATTAAATATATTGAAACTGTCTCATAAAATGATTTTACTTCAAATCTCAAAAATCTTCCATATTAGCTTCCAATTACATTTCTTCAAAAATATTTTACACCAAGGACAGACTACTTAATGCTTGCATGTCTTGTCATATGTTTCATCTAATAATCTTACGCAAGTGCTGTCTTGAGATTTTAGATCCAGTGAAAAAAAATAGAAAAGGCATTGGGTTCCAGCTTGCACTAGAACAGTTACAGCAAAACCACACAATTAAGGTTTTAATGCTGATCAGCCACTAAGTCAGTGTAACTGACAGCTGAAGTTGAGTGAAAAATCTGTTTCAATTTGCCACACTGCATGGAAATGAGAAACTGAACTTAACACCTACCCCCATCTCTCTGAGCTGCTATCCCACTAATAGTTTTCAATAATCCTTGGTCTTTCTTGTTGTCCTGCTATTATTGACAAGAAAGCCACATATATCCTCCTTTTAAAAAAGGATTCTTTTCTTGTCTTGATGAAAACTTTTTGAACACAAAAATCACTGTGAAATACAAAGCAGACTTTGAGCAGAGGTTTTTCATACAGTGATAACATGACCATTTTCTAAGACCCGTGAAATATCTAAGATTAAAGAGTTTGATGTTTTTTTGTGAGAACATGGAAGACAAAAGTGCTAACTCTAAATGTCTACAAACATGTAAAGTGGAAGATTTATTTCATATCTCTGTAAATCAATTCTACTCAATACTTCTATTTAAAAATAATTGTTTAACTATTAAAAACTGATGAATCAATAAAATCTTACAAGTATTTCACTTGTAGGATTTTCAAAAGAATTCTCAAGTTATAGTGTATAAAGTATGACTATCCCACTCCCCAGATATTTTTAATACAAACAAAAGCCAGTGCTCCTACAAAACCTCCTGTGCAAATTTCCCTTTGTAGCACACATGCCAAATGTTCTGCAGTCTGGCAAAGGCTAATGCTGTCACTGCTCCGATTGCTCTGGGCAGCTGTGAATTTTGCCAGGTTAGAATCATGAATATGCAAAATAAGGGTGCAATTTGGCTGAGCAGGGAATTTAATGTGTACACTCAGCTATTTCTTATGTTTTCTATATGATGGAAAAGACTGAAAGAAAAAAACCAAACCAAAACAGACAAATTCTCATTGTATTTTGAAAGGCAGATGGGATTCATCTGTAGCTTCTTGTGGTGCTGCATCCCTCCACTCCAAGCCACACTATTTGTGGATATTCTGCACTCATTCATGACACCTCTTTATAGCATAACAATCTTTGTACAGAGGACATGATTTCTAGATAACCTAAAGGACCTCTTTTAGAAAAGCATTCAACATGGACTCTCAAATTCCTAGTTGTTCCAATAATTAATTATCATTGCTACTAAAACAGAAGCATAAAAACCCCAAACCAAACCAAACCAAACCCAAACCCAAACCAAAAAAACCCCAAACCAAACCAAAACCTCAAAGAAAATTTTAGGTGTTTAATTTGCTTAATCTCTGGCTGCCTGGATAGAAGTCTCTACAGTCAGAAATTCTCTTCTCTTCCAGAAATTCACAGTCTATGGCTATTTTGCCAGCTCCCTTACTTCACCATAGTAATTCTGACATGATAAAAGGCTTGCACAGATTTAATGTGGAGGAAAAAAGTTGTAACATGAGATGAACTTCAATCTTTTTATAACATGTCACGTGTTGGAATTTTCACTCAAGACCACTAAAGCCAGTAGGAACTGTATTTGAAGAAAGCCATCAGAATTTGCCCTAGATTGTGTTTGAAAGCAAAAGATGAAGGAATGAAAGCAAGCAGTCATTAAGGAACCTATTGATTCATATATATATTTATACTCACTTCATACATTTTTCAGTATAATATATACAGTCCTGATATGCTGAACTTTCTAAGACATGCAAAGGGAAAATAGCAATGTGGCAATACTGGTACAGATCACATTGAGAGTCCTTCCAGTTTCAGACTTGGTATTCAGGAGCACCCAGAAGCTCCTTGAAGCATATTGGAATTTCAATCATAAATATAGAAATAAAAGGCATATGGAGATGTTTCTGTCTTATTCTAAAATACTTACACCCTTGATTAACCTGGATTATCCACAATTTCCATAGATTGCTATCTGATCTCAAAGGTATTGCTATTAGTAAAATAATTTATCTTCTTTTTTTTTCCAATTCTTTAATATCTTATGCCTATGAGCTCCATGGAGTAAAAAAGATATGGGGAAAAATTTATACTTGCTAGTCTTCTTTAGTGTTTTTTGCCATTTTCATATGTTGTAAGATTAAACATGGACAAATCTTTTAATTTAATTATGACAAAATACTTTTTGTTGAGTTTTAATGCTTCGTTTTTTTTCTTTTAAATATGCCACTATGTAAAATATTATTGCTCAGACATCTTACTATATGTCTGTTTATTCTTGTGACATTTTCAAGACATGACCATTCCTGATTTTTTTAGAAGACAAAAATAGACATGGGGAGATCAAAGCTGAAAATGTTGTGCAATATCCATGGTTCTCATCAAATTATGTACTTATAGAACTGCTTTCACTGTGGATTTTAAAATGTCCAGTTGCAATCCAAATTGTTGATTAGGCTGGATGGGAAGAAGAAAATATCAGTACCATAAAAAGTGATGGGCAATTGTTTTTACCAGATTGATTTTCCTCATGAAATACAAGATGTCTGTTGAGTTTGAATTACTCATTTTCCTTTATATTGCTCCAAACTTATCCATGTGGAATTTCATTTTCATTATAGAAGTTGGTTGATTAAATCTTTCCTTCATAAATTCTTCCTAGGCATTTGCATTTTGAGTTATTCTAAATCAAATTACTTCAGCGGCGTATTTTGCCACCTTTCAGCTTATTAACTATATTTTTATAAGTACATAATTACTATTAAAAAAACCCCACCTTAATTACTATAAAGACAAAAGTCTTTACAATAACTGCTTTCAGGCACCTTCTTACTATGAGGAGAAACACCTTATGGCCTGAAATATGGGACTAAAGTTTACAAAAATATTCTTTTTTTTCCTACACCCTTTCTCTTTAATGATAAAACATCCTGTGTTTCAGATCTTTGAAGATAAAACAGGATTACTTCTTCCCAGTCCCTAGGAGTGTTAAATAACTTAATCAATATATACAAAAAGACTTGGATCTAGCAGCATAAGTGTAACAAATAAAAAAAATAATGCTAAATTGTATATATTAAACATAGCCATTTATTTTTAAAAAATATTTTAAACCAATTACTAAATTATAAGAGAATGCAAATGTTTACCAAACATCTGCTTAAACTTTAGACTTATATGGGAAGGCTGACAAACATAAATATTCTTTAAAGACCTTTTTGGCCCCAGTATTTATAATCATCTCTTTGTTTCTGACTCAAGTCAAGGTTTCTAGCAATAAAGCAGACTTCAGTCATTTTGCTGTGATTTTTGCCTTTTTAAAAGGGCATAGTGGATGTGGGTCTAAAATAAATGATTCAATTTAAATCAGCTATACACCTTTGGAAATCTGTCTTGGTACTACCTACACCTTTAGTAAAATTAGTGTGTCAGTAATTCCTGGCTCCATCATTAGTTAATTAATAATTCAATTCTGTAAATCATGGATAGAACAGCATCATTGTGGTATTCTACATGTACTCACAACTCTTGAAAGAATCATCTTGGTTCTGGCTACTTACTATACTGTACCTGATAAATCTTTTCTACTACTAATCTCTGTGACTGCCTAATCTCTGATACTTTCCACAGATTCAATTTTTACAACAGCTATTGACTAATGAAATCACATAATTTGTTTTTAATACATCTTTAACGTTTCTTATATCACCTCCATGAATGCAATTAAAAATTACTCTTTAAAAACTGGTCCAAGAGCTGTTTGGTGCAAATGTCTATTATTTGCTGGTTTCATTTTATGAGGGTTTTTTATATTTTCATTTCTATAAAAAGTAGATGAAAAATAATCCTTACACTCACTTTATACGGATATATTATGTACTTCTTTTACTGTACTTTGTCTAGCTATGCTTGTCATCTCTGATTCCATTATGATAATTTTAAAATATCTATATGAAAGTCTAAAGCATATCTGTTTCCCATGCTCACTTTTACTATTCATTTTAAAATATTCTTTCTTCTGTCATTTTAAAACATTTTAGGCTCTATTCATTCTCTAAATATTCTGAAAAAAACTGTACTGTGTTTGTTACTGAGTCATGCATACTTACCACCTGAACTTACTTATGCGTGATGTCAAGATATAAATCAAGAGCTTTTCTAAATCTTGCCTGTTAAAAAGCTTGATTGTGTCATTTACCTACCATGACTTTATCTACTCTTCACATATAGTAAAATAAAACTTTTTTTTTTTTTTTTTAAGACAGATGATGATAAAATGTAAAGATTCCTCATTTGGTCACCTTCTATAATGTAGACACATTCTCTGTCCGGAGGATACTTGTTGGGGTAATTTGGAGAAGTGAAAATGCCTCCTTCTGCATATTTGGTCCAAGTTCCACACTGCACCGGCTTCTGAGCTTCGGAAGTAGTTTGCTTTTCTGTGAAATGACCACATTAAGCATTATATAATTAGCTCACAAGTTATTATATCTATGTGACACTTAGAACTCTCATACAGCATAAATAAAACAATCCCTTCTGTCAGTGGCCTCAAGATTTTTTCTGTTGAGACTGAGGACGATCATTGATATGCGGGGAAACAAAGCTGTTCTTTAGGGTAAAAACACATAATTCTTACTCAAAACACTTTTTTCAAATCAGAGAAGAGGCTTGCATGTCTAGAGGGAGACATATTTGTAGTGTTTTTAAAATAATAACCTGTAGAAAAAGCACGTGCTCGAGAAATGGAAGGCATGGGTTTCCCACTCGTATATCTCAAAAGGCTCAAGTGTTTTATCAGCAAGCTTCATGCCATAAAGCAGGGATAAAACAGAGTCATAAAATCAAGAAAAAAAACAGAGAATTAATATAATATATACAAGCTGTTTTAAATCTGCAGCATCTTTATTCTATATTCACTTGACAGAGGTAGACAGGGGAATTCCTGGAATCTGGTTCATAGATTATTTTTGCTGTTTGCTGCAAAATTAATAAATAGCTCTGCGGGCAAGAATCACACCCAAGAACTTTCCTCATCCTAGATGAATCATCAGAGAGCAGAGTCAGACCTTCTTGTTTACTTTCTTCCTAGGCCTGTATCTCTTCCATTCCTTTCTGAATATTGGCAGAGAGACTGGAGACAAAGGTTTGGGTCTGTTGAAGCTGAAGAAGATGAAGGAACCCTTTCTGAGCATCATGCTTTAACAAGTAGGCTAAAAAGAGATGGATTCTTCAGAGAGAAATATACCTAGTCTGCTATTAAAAGGAAGGTTCTAGACTGGTTTTTCTCCAAATGAGGTATCGAGGATCAAAGGAACGTCCCACCTAAGTTAAGCCCCTGATATGTACAGTCAAATGTTTGAGACTCCCTCTTACGATCAGTAGAGGGAAACAGGTACCTCCCAAGGATTATTTTAACCACGAGTTCTGACTTATAGTCTGCAAGTATTTCTTTTTCTTCCTGGTCTGTATCTGGGCAGAGCACAACAAGGAGCCTAATTTCCTGAAATGAATTCAGGCCTGCAGGAACTGTGCATTCAGACACAGGTTCAGACACACACTGTGTTTAGCAGCATTCCCAACTTGGCTGTCACCATTCTGAACACTCAAAGCTTTTAAGAATCTCTTTCTATACTCACCCTGTATAAATGGACCCATGATACCCAATTTTAGATTTTTAATTATGCTTCAACAAACAAAAATATTTAAAGTGCATGTACCTCAGTGCTCAAACTAGACTTCCCAGTTTGAAAGGGGGAGTACTTTACAGTCTTTAGAAACAGATTGAGTCTGACCAGTACCACTGGATTTTTTGTGTGTGCACAGGCATGCAAATAATCCAAATAAATGGACAAAGTGCAGACACTGGAAGTAAATTAGCTACTAAAAATTAAAAAAAACTAAACTAGCAACTCAAATCCATACTTTGGTCTCTGATATACCATCAGAAAAAAAAAATGTCTGAAGTTTACATACCTGTTCCTTTTTTGGTTGCCCCAGACAAATGTAGGATGATTAGACTTGCTACAACTGAAAGAGAAATATGAATTAAATATCACAGTGTGATAGTGCCTGCAATCAAACTGTACCCATCTATTTTACAAGAGTACAAATTAAATAAAATTACAGTAAAAAGTATCATGTTTATGTGTATCTTTAAATTGCACATTTTGTATAAACAAGTTTCTTTGCAGTCTGTTCTTGAAAATATTTATCTTTGCAAATGTATCCAAACGAAGAGAAGACCTTTTGGTTTAAAAAAAAATCCACAGGCACTTCCTGTGTTTTTCTTCCATTTTTTATCTTTTTCTTTAATATTAAAGAAAAACATTTTTACAAATACTTATTTGCATAATCATAGTTTGTGTCAGTAATAAAAAAGTGTCTGCTTTTAACAGAGTGAGACAAAGGCCTGCTAAGTTTCAGTGCCACTGCACTCACTAATATCTCTCACTGTGGCATAACAAAATTTGAAAATGAGTACTGGGAATATGAAAGAAGTGAGGGGTTGGGTTCCTCATATCCATCAAAGCATTTGCAAATCCCTGGTGAACTAAATTATTGTGTATGCTTAACAGTCTCATTAATCTAGTTTGTTTGACTTGTCAAGAGGGTGTCGCTTTGTGTTGCAGTGAACCTGCAGCCCATTTTACAAATAGAAGTCTCCTATCTCCAACCATGATAGGACAAACATTCCTCTTGGGAAAAATGTGACTTTTCAGAGGTAGACTTTGATCTGGAGATAATTGCTGGGTTTCTGGGAATTTCCAAATACATCATTTTAACTGAAAAATGATAAGAGGCAAAAACTTAGGCCAGTCACAATTAGAGTGATTTGGAAGATCTAAATGACTAGTTAGCTACCTGATAAAGAAGTCATGCACTGATTTTCTTGTCATCACTCATATCTTCTTTGGGTATCTGAAAAAGGGGGATAGCAACAGCAGAAGAGAGCAGATCCATCAGTTCTTGGAGTGCTTGAGGCTTTGCCCCAGCTAGTTTGAGATTAAGCCCAAAAAATAGTGCCCAGGCTGCACTGAAGTTAAACTGAAGATTAAGTTGCATGTTTATTCTGCGCATTTTGGATCAAGCAGCTGCTATTTGGTTTGTTGACTATGATGAGGAACCGATGGACCTGGCTTCTTTAACAAATGTAATTCAGTGGCATACTTTCTTATTAACCCCAAGAGACACCAAAAGCCAGCATGGATTAGTAACTAGGATCCTATCAAAGATGGTGCTTTCATCATTTTCAGCTTCTATACTGTGAATTGTGTGTGATTTTCACCCTGAAGGAAGGATGTCTCCACATTTACAATATTCTGATGGCATCTTTTTCTATGTCTTTGACCTTTCCTATGTGACAGAGGGTTAGAAACATAGATGATGGCTGCCTTATTAAGCAGGGGAAGGCTGAAATTCTGGGAAGATGAAGGTTTGGCAACCTATTCACTATTTCTTGGTCAGGCTAACAGCCCCTAGAGACGGATGTTGGCAGCACTGATAGTTAAAAAGTCTTCTGTGTCATGGGCATTCAGTGAGAACACTACATCTTCTGCTCAGGTCTGAATGCTACCCAGCTATTCATACCCTCACTCTCCTGAGGAATGAATTCTGGAAATACATGTTAGTTGGGACTCTGCCTGCTGGCTGTGTCAGAATATGAAGGCAATGCAGGAATCGCCCATTTACTAAGTTGCTCATTTACTTTAGCTGTGTTTCACGCAGCGACCATATTGCATCTATGCCTGTAATCTTCACCAACCAAAACCTAATTTCTCAATAGTGTAAGGTGGATTGGTGTTAGAATATGGAACCAGCTGCTGGTGTTCCTTCTGCCCACAAATTTGTGGAAGCTAGAATAGGTTATACAACAGCCAAACAAATTTTACGTAAGAAATGTTTCTTTTTAGGCAATTAATAACATTTCACATCTGATCCTTACAGGTTCATTTCAAGCTCTCTCCTCCTTTTCTATACAGAAAAAAATGGAATTCAGAGGAGAGAGTTGGTCCAAACTACAGATGTATTACCAAGATGACAGAAAAAACACAGGTCTTTTCAGTTCCAGTTGTAGCCACTGGAAAGGATGTTTCCAAATCACAGAGCTATACTTACATATCATTATGTCAGTATTGATTATTAGTAAGAGTCAATCTTGATAATAAAATCTAATAGACAAGAAAAGACTAAGAGAATAAGTTTGTTGGGATTTTTTTTCTCCATTTATCATATCTAACATTTGGATAGCTAAAATGAAATACTCCTCCTATACTTAAAAAAAAAAACAACAAAACACCCTACAACAAAACCTCTTGATTTACTGTTATTAACACCAAGAGACAAAAATATGTATATTGCCAGAAAGCAATTAAAATTATGGGCTTCTCGGGAAAAGACAGCACAATATATTTCAATTGGGCAGACAAGGCAGACCATTTTATTCTATGATCCCTTGCTCAAGCTGCAGAAAAGGAAGAGTGTTTTTCACAGAGGAGGAGAGAAAAAAAAAAAAAGACCCCAAGGAGACCAATTTCATTCACTGAAAACTGTCACTTGGGAAGCATTGGCAGCTTGGCAACAATATGGTGATTATCTCGGTTTGGGAATTATTTTAAAGAAGTTTCCACCACATTTTTTGTTGCATTCTCACTGTCTTCCTCCTCTTCGTTTCCCTCCTAATCATGGGTGTAATTATAATCATGATTTCTAGTGCCATTCTGATTACGCATCTTTCCATTTTTTGGATCTGTGTATATTTTTCATTACAAGCAGTACATTAAGAGATTTATCTCTTGGTTAGGCTTTAAGGAGGCTGTGATTTGGCACAGACGTGGCTTAGCTTAGTGAAGAGTTGGACAAGCAATACCTGGCCATAGCGCTATTGTACAGGTGTGGGCACAGAGGGAAGTGCTGGAAGGAACTGTGGCCAGTCAAGCCCCTTCAGTACAGTGAACCCTCTCCAAAACAGAGGCGGGAGATGGGGTCCCACCAGAGCAGCCTGAGGCCTCTGGGCGTCTTCGACCAGCAGGTGATACATTTTTCGGTGCCTCCTTGGTGCTTCTGGAGGATTTCGGCGGATGAAGCTGCCCCATCCCCGCAGACCTGCGGGGTCTGTGCCCTGTGTGGACGTCCCCGCCGCGGCTGTCGGCTCTGCCCTGGACCCCCTCTCCCGGCGGCCGGGTCGAGCATCCCGGCGGGGCTGTGCCCCATCTCCCCCCTCAAGCCAAAAGCCACTAGATGCGTCGTGCCCAGGTGAAAGCCTCCAGCCTTCGGGAGCGTGTCCCGCCGGCCCACGGCGCCGGTAGACACGGACTGCCCCCCGGTGCACCGCAGCGAGGTGGGGAGGAGGGTTCTGTGTGTGCGTGGGGGGAGTTCGCCCCCACGCCGCGGAAGTCTGAGCGTCCCGTTATGCCAGTTGTGGAGGCAGCGGAGGGCAGGAGCCCGTGCGCGGCGGGGGTGGTGGGGTGGGAAGGGGGAGATAGATACTCACTGTGAAAGAAGCTGCGTCCATGGGTCATGTCTGTTCCTTACACAAGGGGCTTCGGTCTCCACTAATTCCATTTAGATACGGGAGGACTTCCAGTGGCGGGGAGAGGATGGAAGTATGAAAAGAAGAAGAAAAAAAAAATCCCGAAGCCCACACAGACAGAGCACAGCGGAGCAGCCCTTCCTCTCCCTCACCGCCTTCAAATGATCACGGCCGGCTCAATCCCATCACACCCGAGCGATCACCAGCACCGCCAGGAGCGTTGCATCGCGGCGGCGGGCAAGGCGGCGGCGGCGGCGGCCCGCGCATCCAGGTGCCGGCGGGCGGCGGCGGCGGAGCGAGCCGAGCCCCTAGTCACCAGTTTCATACAGAACCAAAAGCAGATCGAAGCATTTCCTGCAGGACTCCGAGCCCAGCGACTTCCAGCCCTTCGGCTTCTTTTGATGCATTGAAGAAGGGATTAATGGGTCCGTCATCAGCTCCCTGTGCTTGCTCCTCTGAAGGGGTGGGGGCGCGGGCGGGAGGGAACCCAAAGAGGAGGGGTGGGATAGAGAAAGATTTACCAAATAGGGGATTTAGTCATATTTATGTGCAATGAGATCCCTATTAGAGAAGAAATCCTTTAAAATCGAATAAATCCATTTTTGCAAAACCTTCTCCCTGCGCGTCGCATAGTATCAAGTGGTAGCAGCAGCAAGAGGCTGAAAACACATTGCACGGTCTGAAATCCCCTCGGGAATGGACGGAGCGAGAAAGAGATGGACGAAGATAGATAGATGCCCCCTCACTTCTCCAGTCCAGGGGGAGAAGCAGAAGAAAGCCCTGGAGACTCTTCCATTCATTCAGTGCAGGGGAAGGGGAGGGGAAGGGTGGGAAGGCGGCGGTGGTGAGGGAGGAATGATTTCAAAACTGGGAAAGGAAGAGTAAAAAGAGGGTGATCGTTTCCCCTCCCCTAATCAGGTCATGGATCAGACAAAATGCTCATGAGTTCCTCCCCGACCTGCACCTGCCGAAGGGAAATTGAAAAGATTTTCCCCCTTGAGAGGCGAGGGGAAAATCTACACACCCACACCCACGCACGCATACAGACACGCACACACACACACACACACTCACGAAAGGGAGCAATAAAGTTTATCTGCTAATCCTCCGGCCGCAGATACAATGATTGCCTCTTCCAATCAGCCCAGAGACCTCTAAAAAAAATCTCTCCCTTTCTCTCCCGCCCTCCTCTCGCGTCTAGGACTTACCTACCTCCCCAACTACGTCCCGCCCCAAACACCCATCCCTTTGACGAGACTGCGGAGGGCGGTGGTCAGGGCGGGAAGGGGGGCAAGGGAATAGAGTAGGGAAAGCATAAGAAGAGTACTGAGAGAAGCTGAATTGGTTTCAACGGAAAAGGAGAGGGGAGGAGGAGTTGATGAACAGAAAGGGCTCCGTCCCCCCTTGGCCCCGAGAGCCTGCCCTGTAGAGCGGCGGCAGCGGCACCTATCTCCCGCAGCACCGCGGCCCTGGCACTCCCGGCCCGGCCGAGGGGAGGGCGGCAAGAATGGTCAGGGAGCGAAACGCACCGCTGGGGCGGCGGGGAGGGCCGAGGGGAAGGGAAGATGTGTGCTACAGAAGTGCGAGGGGAGCAGGACAGGATCTCCCGGCCACTCTCCACCGCTGTTGCAGCGGCCAGGCTGCGGAATAGCCGGCGCGGAAAAGCCGCCGACCCCCGCGGGGATGTGGGCAGAAACGGGACCCAGGGTACCGCCAGCTCCGGTCACGCCACGCCTCAGCAGTACCTCGGAGGCGGGACCGGCCTTTGCCCGCACCTGATGCTCACACCCTTTGCGATAAGAAAAGCGTGTCTGGAAGCACAGCCGGGGCGGGGGGAGTGGGTGTTGTGGGGGTGTTGTGGAGGAGGCCGTAATTCAGTTAAAGATTAAATACCGTCCGGGATCCTCCTTTCCGCGGGTGCGGAAAGGCACAGGTGAGGTGAGCGCAGGTGGGACGGCGCTGCTGGCCGTGTGCCGGCGGCCCCGCGGCCGGGCGCGCTGCGGCGGTGCGCACCCGCGGAGCCGGGCTGGCCGCTGGGGCGGGGCTGGCCCCTGGGGCCGCGTCGGGTCTTGTCCCCCAGCCCCGGGTCTGCCGGCGGGCTGGCGAGCAGTGATAACATAGCCGGAGGTCTGTTATCTTTAGGGCACCTTTTAACGAGGCGAGTACCCTTACTGCCTTTGGAATAGCACTGAACAGCATTGAGCTGCTATTCCGGAAGGCGAATGATGAGAAAGCCTCGATTTATTTGTTTGTTTGTTTATGCAGTTGTTTTCCCAGTAAATCACCGTGTTTTAATGAGGAACCTTCGGGGTTTTTTTCAGCCCGTGGATTGTCTGCCCCATACTCTGAAACCAAGACTGCATCTGCTATCGATGCTTATGAATGCAGGCAGTCAGCAATAGCGGCATGCACATTAGGGTAAGTCTGAGGTGATCTTGGCCAGCAGAATTCATCCATTCAACCAGCCAGCAGTCAGCCCAGCCAGCCTGACGGAGCATTTAAAAATCCTTCTGGGTGAGAAGGGCACAGGGTTTTGCTACAGGGCTCTGCTCTAAGCTCCTTATAATAAGGAATACAGAAGATNGGGGAGGGGAAGGGTGGGAAGGCGGCGGTGGTGAGGGAGGAATGATTTCAAAACTGGGAAAGGAAGAGTAAAAAGAGGGTGATCGTTTCCCCTCCCCTAATCAGGTCATGGATCAGACAAAATGCTCATGAGTTCCTCCCCGACCTGCACCTGCCGAAGGGAAATTGAAAAGATTTTCCCCCTTGAGAGGCGAGGGGAAAATCTACACACCCACACCCACGCACGCATACAGACACGCACACACACACACACTCACGAAAGGGAGCAATAAAGTTTATCTGCTAATCCTCCGGCCGCAGATACAATGATTGCCTCTTCCAATCAGCCCAGAGACCTCTGAAAAAAATCTCTCCCTTTCTCTCCCGCCCTCCTCTCGCGTCTAGGACTTACCTACCTCCCCAACTACGTCCCGCCCCAAACACCCATCCCTTTGACGAGACTGCGGAGGGCGGTGGTCAGGGCGGGAAGGGGGGCAAGGGAATAGAGTAGGGAAAGCATAAGAAGAGTACTGAGAGAAGCTGAATTGGTTTCAACGGAAAAGGAGAGGGGAGGAGGAGTTGATGAACAGAAAGGGCTCCGTCCCCCCTTGGCCCCGAGAGCCTGCCCTGTAGAGCGGCGGCAGCGGCACCTATCTCCCGCAGCACCGCGGCCCTGGCACTCCCGGCCCGGCCGAGGGGAGGGCGGCAAGAATGGTCAGGGAGCGAAACGCACCGCTGGGGCGGCGGGGAGGGCCGAGGGGAAGGGAAGATGTGTGCTACAGAAGTGCGAGGGGAGCAGGACAGGATCTCCCGGCCACTCTCCACCGCTGTTGCAGCGGCCAGGCTGCGGAATAGCCGGCGCGGAAAAGCCGCCGACCCCCGCGGGGATGTGGGCAGAAACGGGACCCAGGGTACCGCCAGCTCCGGTCACGCCACGCCTCAGCAGTACCTCGGAGGCGGGACCGGCCTTTGCCCGCACCTGATGCTCACACCCTTTGCGATAAGAAAAGCGTGTCTGGAAGCACAGCCGGGGCGGGGGGAGTGGGTGTTGTGGGGGTGTTGTGGAGGAGGCCGTAATTCAGTTAAAGATTAAATACCGTCCGGGATCCTCCTTTCCGCGGGTGCGGAAAGGCACAGGTGAGGTGAGCGCAGGTGGGACGGCGCTGCTGGCCGTGTGCCGGCGGCCCCGCGGCCGGGCGCGCTGCGGCGGTGCGCACCCGCGGAGCCGGGCTGGCCGCTGGGGCGGGGCTGGCCCCTGGGGCCGCGTCGGGTCTTGTCCCCCAGCCCCGGGTCTGCCGGCGGGCTGGCGAGCAGTGATAACATAGCCGGAGGTCTGTTATCTTTAGGGCACCTTTTAACGAGGCGAGTACCCTTACTGCCTTTGGAATAGCACTGAACAGCATTGAGCTGCTATTCCGGAAGGCGAATGATGAGAAAGCCTCGATTTATTTGTTTGTTTGTTTATGCAGTTGTTTTCCCAGTAAATCACCGTGTTTTAATGAGGAACCTTCGGGGTTTTTTTCAGCCCGTGGATTGTCTGCCCCATACTCTGAAACCAAGACTGCATCTGCTATCGATGCTTATGAATGCAGGCAGTCAGCAATAGCGGCATGCACATTAGGGTAAGTCTGAGGTGATCTTGGCCAGCAGAATTCATCCATTCAACCAGCCAGCAGTCAGCCCAGCCAGCCTGACGGAGCATTTAAAAATCCTTCTGGGTGAGAAGGGCACAGGGTTTTGCTACAGGGCTCTGCTCTAAGCTCCTTATAATAAGGAATACAGAAGATATAAGATGCCATGAAAGGATTCACCTATGTTTTGTGTAATCTGTCTTGCCATTAGCAACATCAAGTCTGAAGCTGTTAATCTTAATAAACTGTTCTACTTTGCTTTCTAATGCTCTCAGCACTTTCTCTGACCTTCCTCATTCTTATCCACCGCAAGTTATAGAACTTTATTTGTTCAGTAATTGAAAGTCGCCTGATTTATCCATAGGATAAACTTCTCTAATACAGATGTGCAGCCTGCCTTAGTCAAGCAACAGTAGAGTAACTGAAAAAGAATAGTGTTGAAAACAGTCATAAGAATGTTTATAGACAGTCAGATGTTTCTTCTGCAGGATGATGCAGACATCCATATGGCTAAGTTTCAAGTTATAGTTACTTTTAAAAAAAAAGGGGTTATAGAAGAAGTAGGCACAAAACAGCTGATTTCGCTGTTCTGGGAATTGTGCTGTGTCACATCATATAACAGTGAGCTTCAACGTTTTTCCGTTTCTGAAATGGCGTGTTTTTTACTTTAAAGTTCTTACATCTCCTTTGATTGTCACTCATCACTCACTGGTTGTTTTGAGGACACCATTACAATTGTACTGAGAAACAGTAAGTAGTGCATACCAAGTGTGTTCATACCAAAATGTAATCAGTCACCATCATTATGGAGAGACACATCCACAATATAGCTGAGGGATTGCCACGGTGACCATTGCATGTTCTCATTAATAATGAGACCTGAAGGAGATATCTCAGGATCTACACAGTTGAACGTTAAAAGCTTGTTCAAATGTGGTTATAAGCAAGACCATAGGGTTTGCAAGTTAGAGACTGATCGAAATCACTTTCTACCTTTCTGGAGTTTGAAATTTTGAGCATACAACTACTGAAGTCTACGCCACCATCTTTTTTTGGCTTTATGTCTCATTTTGTTGCAAAATCTGTTTATATCTGGTTTGATAAATGCTCCACTGTGGTGGGTGAATCTTTGATTACCCTGGTATTGTATAAGTAAATTTTTATGGTGTGTATTTTTTGCATCCTTTATTAACCAGTTGCCAGAACCTTACACTTGTGTTTGGCAGTAAACTAAGAGGAAGAAAAGGATTCACATTTAATCAAACAGGAAATGTTTTTAAAAAAAATGGAAAAGCATAATGACCATAAAAATTCTCCCAAATGGCATCTTAGTATTGTCTGGAAGCCTTTGGATTTTACTTGGTAAGAGTCCTATTGATTTTTAAATGAGTTTAAGGGGTTTTTTTAGGTTCTGCATTTTCCTTAGAACATTGCCTTATTTTATTACATGGAATGACAGCTACACTTTTAGATTAGAAATGTACTTATATTGGTTCTATGTTAGTTGTCAACTGAAATTTTGTTTTTAAAAGTAAGCAAGACAACCAAACATAATTATGTTCCTTGATTCAGAACATACAATGTTATTCTTTGTAGTTTTAAACCATCCATTACATGGCAATCTCTTCATATAACACATTTTGTCAACCTCTCTCTTTCACATTCACAGCTGAGTTTTTTTATTGATTTTTAGGACAATTTGTTTGAACATAGAATGTTTTATTCAGCAAGATATGAAGTACTTCCTTCCTGTGGTCTAACATCTTTAGGTCAACCTAAGACACTGATCAACCTGAGGATGATTGAGGATGATCATATGGCAGAAAGGAGATCATCCATTTGTAGAACAATTTAAGCACAATGAAACATTTTCAAATTGAGATTATAAAATGACAAAAGGCAAATAGGCATGAAAGTATTTCTAATAGTTTTGTCAGAACAGGAGGGTACAATCTCCTATTAATATCTATGTGAAGCATTGGACCCTTTTCTTCAACAGACAGAAGAAAGGCTTTTGTCCCTGAATTGTGTTATGCTAGTATTTCAATCACAAGAAAAGAAAAATTCTGTCTTGCTTCTGCCCCTTCCGTGCTTAGTCTGTGTGTTTATATGTCAAACGGCAGAAGTAAGTCCAGGGCAACTGGACCTGCTTGAGCAGAGGGTTGGACAAGACAACCCCCAGAGGTCCCTTTCCACCTCAACTATTCCATGGTGCTGTGGTTCTGTAAGCAGTACGGAACAATGAAGCATAAAGCAGGGAACAGTTTTAGTGAGAAAAAGAAACTCCTTAATATTCAAGACTAACTTGGCTTGCTTTCAGTTGTAGCATGTAAGAAAATGAGAAATATATATGTATTATTTTCCCCTTGAATGAGAGGAGATTATTCAGTTTCAGTTAAAATGGTAAATTATTGCCTCAGTGAAAAATTTCCCAATGTGGAGGCACCTTAGGTGAATTGCCCTGGGCCTTTCTCAGGTAATTTTTTTCCTGTGAAAAAAAAACTTGTCCAGCATTCATACCCTTTCTTGGCCACTTTGGATAGTCTTGTCTTATCCCAGCTCTGCCACTGAGAACTGTTCTAACTACACCCCATAATAACTAAGTGAATTAATTCCTCTTTTTGTAGATAAAAGAGTGAAAGGATTCAACATAACCATGAGTTGTTCCCACTTCTGTAACAAAAGACTCCTTGAACTGCAAAAAACAGCACAGTTATGAAATGGAGGAGACACTGGATTCTTGATTTGTGGAAAACAGTCTATGATTCTAAAGGTGAGAAAGATGAAGTACGAGGGTGATATTTCATTTCTGTATGCTTTCTTTAAAATCAGTTTGGATTCTGTGCTTTCATATATAATCGTAGATGTACTTTTTTGTCACAATCCCTTTGTGAATGATTTTCATTGCTAGAATGTAGCAACTCCAAACTACAGGCTTGGAATAACACCACTATACACAGTGTGACATTTGGAAACACTGAAATGAATCACCAAGCTGAGCAGCACATTTGTGTTTTAGTTCACATTATAACTGTCGTTCTAAAATGAATCCTCCAATTGCCCCCACTTACCACATTTTGGATTGCAAATTGGACCAGCCTTTGAGTGTGTGAGCTGTTTTACTTAAGGATGAAACAAAGCTAAGAGATGTGTTCCAGGAGCAGAGTCTGTTTTCCAGCTTCTAAAGGGCATGAAGTCCACAGGAACAGAGTAAAACTAGTGCTAAATAAATGCCCTTTAAAACAGATACAGAGCAGACACAGAGAACAGTGTCAACCATTTCAACTTTCAGATAGGCTACTTTTTCCGAGTTGCTCATTAATGTGGTTTATTTAGTATTTCTTCCAACAGTGCTAGAAATAGAAACAATAAATACTGAAATATAATCCATTCTATTATAATGAAACACCTACCAAGGATTATATTCTGAATCATCAATAGCAGGTTAAGAAGTTGAAGACAACAGTGGAAGGTAAACCATGGGAATAGGCACAATTTAAAACTACAAACTCAAATGGCAGAAGATAAAATTAGCTTTAAAATAGATAATTTGCTCCTTAAAAACACTCTATCATATAGTATATAGCAAAAACTTATCTAAAAATTGTGAGTTGCATTTTTTTTGATGAATAAGTTCCAGCTACTTTCCATACAATGGGTGTGTTGTGTGAAAGTAAAAACCTGTTTTACATAGATCAGTCTAATCCAAAGCAATAACACTACAGTAAGAAAGTGCTACTAAATTTGGTTATCTCATAACTTTGACTGTCCCATGTTTGAGATAGAAGACTCAGATTTTTATAACACAGTTAAGGATGACCCTTTAAACCTGATAATCACAATAATTGATATAATAAATTAGGATCTATTGCAAAATCAAAGATTTGATGTAATTTAAACACGGTTTTCAGCAGAATGTTGTGTTGGATAAATGCATTAAAGAATTAAAACTAGCTCATGGGTATTATGAAGTAATAATTTACAAATATGTAATTATAAAATAATGTATATTAAAATAAAACATTTTAACAATCCTTCTGTAATGATTTGATTATTACACCTGCTACTTAATACTGAGAAATACTATGTTAGACTTAAGAACAATATGATATTAAAAGAGTCAAAGGATTATTAAGGATGGTTCAAAATGCTGATATACCTATGTATTTTTAAAACCTGAAGGTAATCCTCTGGATGGAATAATATGCTCCTCTGTGATCCATACTTACACAAGCAAAATATTGTGACTTTTTCAAATGTCTGCAATATCTGGGCTTTTCCTTCTATATTCTAAACTGTATTTCACATTTTAAAAATATTTCTAAAATCAAATGATGCATTTATGTATAAACATGCATATGCAGAATTTTGGAATTAAGTATTCATAATAGCACTGCTCTATCTTGGATAATGAAGACTACAAACAAGCTAACTTTGAGGTTTCTAACTTAATCTTTTTTTGAACTGTGCCCATTCAAGTATGAATACTCACACAAGTCAGAGCATTCATCTCCATATTTATTGAGTTTAAAAGGAGTCCTTGCAGGGACTTTATACAAGGCGGGGGAAAAAGGTAGGTGGCAAAAGAGAGCACTCCCCATAGAATGCCAGCTGAAGAAAATGTTAATCCAAAATTAAAGCACCTGATGAAACTGCAGGGCTCCAAAGTAAAACAGTGAAACATAAATTGTAGTGTGGATTTATTGATAAATCGAGTCCCATTCCAGTGCCTGTAGTCAACAGAATCTGATCATGAACAGCAGGAATTTCCTGCTCATCTAAGTAAGACAGTTCTGGGCCTTACTCCTATTGCTCTTCTGAAACAGAACCTTCCCTTTTGAGTCATAGGGGTAATGACAAATTCCTCCTCTATCATCTTAAGCTATTTAAATACAAATATGATAAACAAAACATTTATTTGCCTATTGGCCTGTCATGTGGAAATACAAAATATCTCAAAGTAAGGCAGATAACAGTTGTGTTAACAAATTGTAACCCGGTGATTGATGTCATTGAGACCTCAGCGCAATATGCATATACAGCTGATTGCATAGCCATGTTTCAGTGACATTAACTATTAGCTGATTCATCTCTTACCTCTGGCACTTACCTCTGAGCCATCCCATTGCAGCTTTCACTTTTTCCTATAACTGTATTTAGGGTAAATATATGCAAATACCCATTGGGGATCCCACCTGAAATCTGTATTTAAAAATTATAGGGACTGTAAGAACTTGTTCTTCATCGTACCTTAAGAGAAAGCATAATTTGGTTATATAGATACTTGCATGTTTTCCTAAAGCTCATTAAATATTCTCTTTGGTATTTGCAAAAGAAATTACCTTCTTATTAAGACAAAACCCAACTGTTTTTCCTGCGTAATTGTATGGAATCTTAAAAGGATTAATTGGAAAGTTTTACTAATTCTTATTTCATTAGTGTTCCAGTGGAACTCTTTAATGAAATGCATTTTTCCAGGGAATTGTTAATAGGACTTAATTTACAATTTAAGACAAATACTCTTTTTTACAGTAGGGAGACATGGTGAGTCATATTTATTATTTAAGTGGAATATTTGTAATATCATGCCATGTAAATAAGTGTATGAATCATGCTGTCTTACAAAACTTTTCATCCTTATGAGAAAATGAGAGAGGTAGTGGCAGGTCACACATTTTGGAGTTAAATTAGTTATTGTTAGATACCATGAAAATATTAATTATTATAGACCTGGTTCAAAAAGGAATTTATTTATAATATTTTATGGAAAATGAGTTTGAAAGCTGCATGCAATTTGCTAACTTTCAAGTCAATATCTTCACTGCATCTGGCACAAAAGTTATTTATGTAGTACACACAGCAAAGCTCCAGTAAATAAATGATAGACTGAAAACTAGATTGAGATGAGAGTTAGAGAGGGGAGATTGAATAAAAAACAGAAGCCTGGCTTGATCAGCAGGTGTAAATCAACAAAATTTCACTGAAGTTGATGGATACACACTTATCAGTCCAAATGATATTTTAATTATTAGCTTCTAGATTAATGCATAGTAAAGACTTTCATTTTATTGTTCTGTTCTTAATCTTGAGATGGGGTGAAAGGGAAAGGTTGGCAGGAGATGGAAAGAGTATATATATAAGGCAAATATGACAGACTCTTAATGGAGATACTTGGATATTAATGGATAAGATTGCAGACTTAAGTCTTCTTGGTAAGACTGATTCCTTACAAATACAGATCTAAAAAGCTCCACTACTAAATATTAAGTCAACATCTGACAGTAGAAATCTAAATAATTTCTGAGGACGTGAAGTCACATGAAAAAAGTCCTCAAAGACATCCTCTACCAGAGTAGGATTCACTCAGCATCATGCCTGACTTTGGCTGGGATGGAGTTAATTTTCCTTGTGGTAGATTACACAGGGCTATGATGTTTTTGTTACTGTTGATCAGCACTTGGACAGCACTTGGGGGTGTACAAGGAATTAGAAGAGGACACAGCTGGGACAGCCAATTCCTACTGACCAGAAAATATCCCGTAGCATATGGTGCCATGCTCAACAATAAAAACTTTGGGGAAGAAGACTGGTGAAGGAAGGGATTTTCAGAGTGATGCCATTTGTCTTCCCAAATCACTTACGTGCAATGGAGACCTGCTTTCCTGGGGATGTCTGAACACTTGCCTGACAATGGGAAGTGGTGAATCAATTCCTATTTTTGCTTTTTTTGCATTTTTAGCTTTTGCTTTACATGTTACACAGTCTTTATCTCAACTCAGAGGTTTTCTTGCTTTTACCTATCTGATATTCTCCCCCATCCCACCGTGGCTCAGTGAGTGAGTGACTGTGTGGGGCTGAGCTGCCAGCTGGGATCAAACGACCAGAGTACTCTGTGTGGTTTACACAGCCAGTCCCTGTCTATTATGCTGCGGCTGGCCTTGCTTCAGTGTTTTTAACTGCTTCCAGAAGTCAGTTGTCATATGTAAGAGACTACTTCTCACCAACACCTGAAGCTACCTGGAATGTTTTTCTTGTTCTGTATACATTAGGAAACTGTTATCAAAATATTGTAAATGATGCAAAGTGATCGCTTTACACTTTGGGACAATATGTTAGAATGCATTAAGGCTACAATTTCTCCAAGAGGACAACTACAAATACAGAGAGTCCTTGACTATTATTTACATGAATAAGTTGTTACCTTGTGAAAACTTTTTCAGTTTCTACTTTAAAATTCATGTCCTATCATTTAAGTCCTATAACACTTCTTCATAGTTAAGAAAAATGTGTTAAACTCCAATATTTTTAGTGTCCATTTCCTGTAAAACATAAACTATTTCTTTCCAAGGCCTGAGCTCATGGAAAAAATAATCAGATCTCTTTAAAGTCATAGCTAGGACAAAATTTAGTATTGTTAAGTCAATAATGTTAAAATTACTTTCAATTTCCATATTTTAAATAGCTGTTCATTCAGTGTGCATATGCAAATTTTGACAGAGGTCTTCATTGTTAAATGGGAAGTATTCTCTTGCACAGGACAGTTTTTTAAATTACATTTCAGCTTTCTCAGTGTGTTCTGCATCAGCCTACTAAACTGACGAGCCTCAAGTTTAGCTGTTCTATTTTAAAACTGTCAAACATTATTAGCAAAGCAGAGAAGCAGTTCAAAAAGTAATTAATTCCAGGGCTTAGAGTAAACTGCTATTTTAATTAAAAGAACACTAAATACTAATGTCCTGATTCTTTGTACTTAGAACATGAAATAAAGTCTAAATCAATTATATTTAATACATTTTAAATGCAAGTTGAAAAATATTAAAAGGCATACATCCTGTTCCTGCTATTTATAAACTGGCTCAAAAAAAAAAAGTTAGACCATATGACATATTTGTTGATTATATTGCACCATTTTTCACATGGATTCTCTTCCATGTTGAGTAAAAATATCAACTGGTACACAATAGATCTTTTCACCATAATTACACTGCATAAGATGTCAGACCTCAATTGTGCAGTTATGACAATTTCCACCTACAGGGCCACAGGATGCGTAAGGTCCAAAACACTTCTCATTTGAAGCTGTGAAGTGCTTTCTATATTTTGTAAATTTACAACTTCCAGCTTGTCTAAAATTTAGATTGTACACAGGGAAGGCACTTTAAATGTGAAGAAGCACTGTTCAGAGCACTGGAAAGGCTGCCCAGACTGGTTGTGAAGTCTCCTTCTTTGAAAGCATTCAAATCCCACCTGGATGTGAACCTATGCAATCTGCTCTAGGTGAACCTGTTTTAGTAGTGGGCTTGAACTAGATGATCTTCAGAGGTCCCTTCCAACACTAATCATTGTCATTCCATGATTATATGATTCTGTGAAACAAGAATTTTAAACAGTTTGGCCTGTACTAAAATTTTACAATCTCACCTTTTGTGATTCAGTCTCCTTATGAAGCAGTTAAAGTCTCTGCAGCAGTGTCTATAGTGTTCCACAGAACATGTCATGGTAGGTCTCAAACTAGTACTGATCCCCTCACTGCCAAACAGAAATCTCCAAAAGCGTAATCACCAGGGTCTGAGGAAGCTTGAGCTAAAAGGTACCTATGAGAAAGAGGGTTTATTCTCTAGAACAGGAATTTCTGTGTACTACATGATTGTAACAGCACTGCTTGGGGCTAGCTCAGGTATCTATATCCAGAACTCTTTTGCACAACAGAGATCAGCCTTATTACCTATGCCTGTGATGCTTATCTCACCTCATAGCTGAACTGCAGTAATGCAGTGTCACCACAAAATTTCCCATGTGGACAAAATTCCAACTTGGGCAAGAAGAATTAAAAGGAACATATTTTTGACAAAAAACACAGACTAGGCTAGTCCTGCTCTCTCCGTGAGACTTGCTCTCCCTATATTTTCTAATTTAGTTGCTACTTTATGGCCAGGACCCAGGAAAACTAATCAATTCAAATTGTGTGGAGGAAAACAGACAGGAAAACAGACAACAGACTTAATCTTCTAGTAAAAATATCAAACAAAGAAACAAACAAACAAAACCAACAAAACCCCCACCACACTAAGAAAAAAAACCAAAGCAACCAATCAACTAAAAAAAACAAAATGAAAAAGCTAAAACATTTGCTTGCAGATTATATGTCTAGCCTGCAAGAGTATCAAATAATATTTAAGAAACTGGCACAAGATTTTATCATCCCCGTGAAGCAAAGGACAGAACAATACTCCCCTTTCTTCTAAGCTACAAAGTTCAACACTTTGACCCTGCCTTTTCTAAAACTCTTTTAAAGAGCTGGACAGAAAACCTGCATCTGAAATCTGATAAATTCTGGTTCAAATATTGTTTTTTCTAGATTTATATTGCAGACTAAAATAGAGGTATTGCTTCCCAAATAATTATCAAGAAGTTAGCTATGGGCCTTTGTTTTATGTATTTAATTTTCCTGGAAAATCTAATGCTGGACATAAGAAACATTTTCCAAAAGGTGTTCTCATGAAACTAGCTCACTGCCAGAGTAAGTTTCATTTCAACAAGTTATTAAGTATTAATTAAAAAAAAACCCAACCCAACCCAAACCAACCAACCAACCCTCTGCTGTCAAGACTGCTGCACTAAAAAAAATGCTAGTCTTTAAAAAATATAATACGTCTGTAAGCTAGAAAAAAGCAGAAAGCATTTCATTGCTTATTCAAGACAATGAGGTATCAAATGCTCAGTCTTAGTCAAATACTCGAATTATACAAATCACACTAAGTGGTGCTACACAAAAACTTTGTCAGACTTCTTCATCTGAGGTGTCAGGAAGGATCAGCTGCAGAATTAGAGACTGAAACTCCAAATGTAAAGCATACATATCCATTCTAAGAGTATTATTGAATTTGGCTTCTAAATTTCCATTACCAGCAGAGATACCTAGATGGATGTTCAATCACTTATTCTCTGCTCAGAGAATGAGTTTAACCATCCAGTGAGTTGTACATTCACTGCTTCAGGATCAGTGAAACTTGCTTTTGATGTACTGCACACTTGAGTAACTGTTTTTTGCCTACACATAAAATTTTATGTCAGCGTCTTTTTTTTATGGGAGAAAATTTTATCAGTATTACCATGGTATTATGTGGAAAAAAAAAAAAAGTGTTGCAAGCTACACTACTGTCCCATGACATGCTAATGTTGGCCCTATATTACCAATATGAGCACAAATCCTGGAAGGTGTACCAAGTATCAAGATTTATCTCAAGTTTTTCAGTATTTTTTATTTTTAAGGCCTGTTTGCAGTCTCTTATACTTTTCTAAGCTTCACCCATTTGTGTAGGCTTTTTTCTGCCAAGTATATGATTCTATCTTCACAGTTTGTAAAAATTTCAAGAATGGTTGAGCCATTTCTCGGTCTGACGTAAAGAAATAAAATTTTGCTAACTAATCCTTTGTGATTTTTTTTCACTGAAAAGTTTTATATAGACCTTACTTTAAATGGAAGAATATTAATATAATTTAAAATTTTTGATAGGTCGTGCTATTAATAAAAGTATTAAAAGTCTATGCAAATTTGACCAAATTAAGAGACAGAAGCACATTAGGGCTATCTTCCAGCCAGTAGAAACAAAGGATGAAGAAAATATAGATTTGAAAAGACTAATACATAACTGAAAGTATGCTTCTTCTAGATGGTGCTATTGCTTTGCTCTTGTGGGAAAAAAGTCTTTTTAGAAAAAATAGATTGTGATAAATTAATCAAGGTTTATATTATTGTAATACATATAAGACATATTATTAGGCTATAAAATAATCACATACATAGTGTATCTAACTTTTAAATGTATATAATATTTATGGGTTTAGGTACTTTTTGTGGCAATCTGCAATGTCATACATATTTCCTTAACTAAATTGCATTGCAGCAATTAATACTATCTTTTGATTTAATATTTAAAATTTATATAAAATGAGGCTTTGACCGCAAAAACCTTTCCTTTTTCCATTGGCAGTATTAAAAGGCTTGAAAGACAGAAAATACTCCTACAACCCTCCTGGATTTGCATGTACATATTACTAATCAGATGACCTGCACAGCAGTCAGAATTGAAAGAGGTCTCCAAAAATCAAACAGGAAATGGGATATATCAGAGAAATGTTCTTTATAGCATACTGCTCAATTCCTAACAATAAGAATGTGTTCTCTTCTGTTCAGATGCCTAATTTCTTTATATGGATTTAAGAATAAAGGCTTCAATGGAAATAAATTGAGGGATTCAGTAGTATAAGTGTTCTGAAAAGCTGTAGTTCAAAACCACTTACCTGGCAAAAATCCCAGGAAGACAGCATTTGTGTAATCTATTCAAAACATTATATGGCTCCTTTACTGCATCTGTGAGCATCTCAAAGCTTTTATTGTATTTATTTTCAAATCTTCACAGAATGATAGGAAAATAAAACTGAGAGGGGCTTTAAGAGGTCACTGAGTTCTCTGGCACAAGGCAAGATGAACTAATCGTTGTCATTCCTGATATATGTTTGTGTAGCCAGTCTGTAAATTCTCTACTGAAGGGACAACCAGCCCTCAGTGGGCAATTTGTTTCCATGCTTCAGCAATACTATTATTGCTAATATTCAACCTGAATTTTTCGGGGTGCAAATCCACCATATATTGACAATGACATAGGCCAGCTGAGTGTGCTTAAACATCACAAGACTCTGGGCTTATAGTACACTGGGTGCAGTGTTGCTGCTCAGTTGAAGCTGACTCCTCCAACTAGACTTTGCCCTTTAACATTATGATCAGTCTCAGACATCACAAAAAAAAGAGTCAGAAAAAGAGTACAAAAAGAGAGATATCCCAAAACATAAACTGCGTGTATAACAGTCAGAGTTCCTCCCTTTAAATTACCTGCAGAGGAACAGTTTGCCAAACTACGGCCTCTGCAAGCTTCTATATGGGTTACTTCACGTGATTCCTCAGTGGTTTATGGAAAGCATTTTAGTTGTTACACCACTTAAGCTGTTTGTGGTATAAGATAAACATGTCAACAGAGAACTGAGACATTTGAAGTGCCAAATTTTCCTTCTTCATTTCCCTCTTGTCCGCCTAATGCAGAACATGAGACAATGCTTCTCACTATTGCTCACTTTTCCCAGTTTGGTTGCTGCTTGGTGTCAGGATTTGGTTCTCATTACCCACTTCTGCATAAAGCTTTAATAAGCAAGAAAAATTACAAAGTAAACACAAAGGTCTTTGTACTTCAAACACAGCACATAATATTAAGGTGCAGTCTAGCACAAAGGCCTATGATCAGAACGTGCTTGTTGGAATCGAAATAATTCCCAGATAATCTTTAAGTTTTCTAATAAATCTCAGGAACAACCTGAGAATGGAATTTGTGAAAATAGTAAAGCAATAATCATCAGAAATCATACCAGTTCACATTCAAATATATCTGCCATGAAAAAAAGGAGAAATTATAGGTGATAACATTTCTGAGATAATTCAAAAGTTAATTTGATATTGCTCTGAAAGTTATAGTGTGCTGATTTTTTTGTATATCTGTTACAAAATGTTTACTTGCCTTTAACTGCTCTTTGAAATGAACTTTAAAAATGAACCCAAATTCATCACTAAGTTGTCTTTACCCTTGCAAAACAAATTATCACAATTTTAAAAGTCCTATTGAACAGCTTAAATTTCCACAGTAGGTCTCAACCAAATCAACATATCACTCGTTTAAGGAAATGCTGCATTTACCAAAAAAAATCCACCACCGGCCACATTCACCTTCTGAGTTACAAGATGAAAATTTTAATAGGATTGGTATTGGATTTCATACTTCTTTCAAAATCAGAAATACATGATGTAGTGGAAAAAAGAATGTGTTCATTTAGTTTCCATTGCTTTACAGTTTAATGATATATAAGGCAGATACAGACAATATATGTGAGAAAACTAAAGTTTTGTCCGAAAAAGAAGAAAAATTCTATTTACTGTTTTTTCCTTACAAAGAGGGTGTGGATTTTCCCTTTGTGGAACTATTCTTTGTGGATTAACTCAAAGTACTACTTAAACTGGAGCTGATGTTAGGAGACTAAGTGGTGACCATAGCAATGCCAGCCTGTGACAGAAAGCTAGATAATGATCTGGATAACTATAGATCAGCCTGAGATCCACAGTGGGCAAAATGGTAGAAAACTTAGGTAACCTGAGGAAAAGTACCACATGCTACAGAGAATCAAGAGAGTTTTTGTAGAGAAAACCCATGTCTGATACATCTACCAGAATCCTCCAAGATAGCAAGAAACTTGTGAGAAATTAAAAGGCAATTTGGTTAATATTCTTGCCTCTTCAGTATGTTCTACACAAAAGTCCCTAGATAAACTAAGTTGTCTAAGGTAAGATTTACCCATGGTAAGAAACAAAACATGGGAATTAATCATCAGTTTTCACAACTATAGGGACTTCTTCGAGGGACCTTTTTGGGTTTCTGTTGTTAAATATGTTCACAAATAGATCTGAAAATTATACCAGTAATAATGTGATATGGCTCTTCAAGAATAAAAAATCATGCAGAAGGGTCAAACGGAATGTGAAGTATTAAAAAAACCCGACCTTATAATATCTGAATGAAGCCTCAAGAAATTGGAAGATAAAGTGGAAGATTAACTCAAATAAAATAATACAAAGTAATTAATTTTTTAAAAATCACCCAGTGACATGTTCATAATAAAAGACTCTGCTTTATTATGATGAATGAAAGAGCTCTTGAAACTATCAGATAGAATTTGCAGCAGTCAAAAAGGCAAAATGAATGTTAGCTATCATCAGGAATAGAAAAAAGAACAAATAGGAACTTGGTTAGAATGCACATTCTTATATGCTGTCTGCAGTCCTATTCATCCCATCTCAAAAAATACCTTACATTAAAATAAAAAAAAAAGATTGAAATATAGAAAGTGTGTTGAAAAAAATGGAGTAGCTTCTTTAGATTTGGAGAGAGACTACTGACAGAAGATAAGATGGATAGCCCACAGAGTTATTAGTGACATGAAGTGGGTGAATTGGGAGACCTGGAATATAAGACTTTTATTTCTTTATTTTAAGAATGTGCTCTTGACAGCAGAACATGGAACAAGATCTTGGTTCAATGCAATGCATAATTGTTTTAAATTTTCTTATCAGCATGCTTTTCAGGCTCTGTTTCAAAAAAACTCCAAAAACAACCAAAAACCCAAAAAGCATGTAAAAATGCAATCTGTATGATGAGTTTAAAAAGAAGGAAATTTTTACCTGAACTTGGTCAGATCACATGAATAGCTGGCCAAGTACTGGCACGTACTGGACTTTCACTTGGTGACTCTGGCTCTTTCAAAGTTAAATGTTTCACTGTCATGCACGTAGTTAAATTAACTCATACAAATGGCATGAAAGATCCTATTTTTTCCCCTATGTACAGGGGAAAAAGCAGGTCACAAGGGCTTGAAATATTGAAATTCTCAAGCTCCAAGGGAGCCTTTACAAACAATCTTCTCCTACACTGGTGATCACAGAGGTCCTGCAACATTTGAGGCTCCTTGAGATATTTGGAAGTCCCAAGTGCTCTTAGTCTTCCTAAGTGTCCTTGAATGAGCTTAAGAGTCTGGAGTTTTCAGCATCTTCCCACTCCAGGGTGAGCAGGAAGAGCCTCTCTTGGCTGAAGGTCCTTCCTGGGATACCTGGAGTCTGTGTCCTAACAGTGAGTAGCTACAGTCTGGAAATCCTGGCTTCCAGACTCACTGTCAGTATGCCAGTAAAGTCCTATAGCTGGTGCTTTTTCTAAACTTTGAGTAAAAACCTAGTGGGATGCACAGCTTTAGTGCTTGAAATATATACTCTGTTATTTGATCTAGTCTATTTATGTTCCCAGGGGTAAAATCTTATCTTAAATTTAATCAATATAGGGATTGAACTGTTAATTCAGCAACTCAGATCTGCTACATAGCACTGTGAAGAGTGCAAGGAAACCTCAGCCAACTAAACAAAACCCACACAAGCCAACAGATCAAAGCTCATTTCACAGAACTTTAAAGAAAAGTTAGCAGCTTGGCTATAATAAAAGCTGTGCTTTGAGTCCGATATTTTCTCTGTTCCATAATCCTGAGTAAAATAGAGCTTGTTTAATTTTTGTCTTTTTTTTTCATAATGCCACACTAAATCACCCTATTTAAAAGAGAATGAACAAGATTCCCTTGCTTTTGTGACTCAAGATGCAAAAGGAAAGAAATGTAAATCATTCATAAGTTTTGCTGTTACTTAGTCCTTAATGAGTATATTTACATGTATTTTGAGTGCATTCAATGAATTACATTCCCAAAATCTTGCTATAACCACAACATACAACACAATACAATACTCTTAGCTACACATTTGGGGGGG
>WBMV01002274.1:204392-323796 GCA_013396655.1 Campylorhamphus procurvoides
GGGAGGGGGAAGAAGAAAAATAAAGAAAGTTATTTGAATTATTGCTTTCAAAGTCAGACTCTTATGGTTAATCACAGTCAGAATTTCCTTTATTCTCTTGATTTAACATGGACCCAGAATTGATATTCATGTTTCCCCCTGTGCTTAATTACAGACTTACTGGATTCTTCTTTTAAACAACTTTGTTTTTTGACACGGCAGTCTGGAGGAGAGCAAATGTTCTACTACCTTATGACTGATAAAATGGAGTGAATATAATGGAAAGAAAAATAGAACCATGATGAAGATGCCAGCTCACAAGTTTATTTTATTATGTACCTTACAGATGTCTTAGATGAAATGTTTGCTCCATTATGAACTGACATTTTAAAGAACTGCATTAATAAGGCTTGACCATATTCCAGAGCAAGAAGAACTCTTTCTGGAGTGCGTGTCGCAACCATGCTTTCCTTCTCCAACAACAAAAAAGGAAGCCTCTTCTGTCTTGGAAATCTAACATACCTAAGCTATCTGCCCTTCTCAGAGTATGATATGGATGTGGATCATCAGATTTGAATCACATGGTTGAGTTTGATGATTTGTCATATTTTCATAGATAAAATAAGCACATTTAGAAAAAAAGTATATAACTCTTCACTGTAGTTGTGTACAGGAGTATAGCAAGATTTTTAAAATTTATTAAATTGTGAAACAGTTGTGGATAGATGAGTAGTGCAGAATGTGATTGTTACAGTATACTTTACAGAAAATAATTTTGACTAGATTACTCTGGATGAAATTCTAAACAGGTATTAGTGAACACCCATCTCACTGCATTAAAAATTATGAAAAACTTATCTTCAACATTAATTTATTAATTAATGTTGTAGCATTAAGTTATTTCAAGGACATCATAAGAGGAAACTTTGAATGAGAATGGACAATCATTTGCCACATATGCACATTAAACACATAGAAGTGCAAGGTGCCTTTAACCTTTAAAGTTGCAGAATCCTGACATGCATCAAAAAGATGCAAAACATATAATGAGACATGAAGACAAACAGACTTAAATTGCATACTACCCACTTACCAAAATACTGCCAAGGTGACTTTGTAATCAGTTGACTCTGTGGAGAAAATAATTTATTACACAAAGGTTTGATGATGGCTAAATCACTTTGCAAAAATAAAACTTATGTATCGCAGTCTTTTCCCCATATTAATGGTACAGGCTGGGGTAAATGGAGAGGGACACTCTGACCATAAGAGAGCGTAGATGATCACTTTATGCAAGCTACTAAAACCTGTTCCTTTGACCTTGAGGTAGTGAAAGGTGACTAATCAGTCTTCTGTGCTTTGACACCTACAGTTGAACGTCCTTGGGGCAGGAAATGTGTGGCCATTTATCTAGTAGCTTGAAAAATGAGATTATGAGACATATCTAGGCTTTTGACTAGTTTTAATGAGGTCACAAGAGTGTTTTACATTGTCATATTTATTAACATAACAGAGATTTATATTAAAGTGAAAGCTCCAATTTAATGAATGTTAAAGCAAAGTCTTTACCTTTCAAGTATGTTCTCTGAAGAGCTAATTTCTCAACAGTAAGGTAGAACTGATAAAGAATCAGTTTCAACTATACTATCAAAAGACTAAAGAAAGGGTTAATATTTTTGATTGTGCACTGATTTTAGAAAAATCAGAGACCATTTATCCTCCAAGTGAATTCTGGTTCCTAGATGATCAAACAATGACTGAGGATCAGCCGGAGGAAGCTCCTGTGGTAGCTCTAGTCATGTCTACTTGGGTTTTGAATATCTCCAGGACAGGAGACATCACTGTCCATTTTTGCAACCTGTTTCATTTTTCAATCAGTCTCACATCAAAGAAAGTGTTTTTCCTTCTGATCATTTTGCATTGTCACCCAACAGTCTCTGAGAAATTCCTGAAAGCGATGCCTTAAAGGAACGCAGTAAAAATTCCAGGCAGTCAGTAAGGAGATAAGATAAATAAGTAAAAGTTTTAATGAGCCAAACACCGGCTCACAGGAATACATTCATGAGAATTCTCTCCTACACAACTAAATTACAGGTTTTTATAATAGTGTCTATCCAATCCCATTTTGCTATTTCCCCCAGTCCTGCCTCCAAACCACCCTCTCCACGCCCCCTCGGGAATTGGGTCTGGGGTCTCAGGACCCTCTCTTCATCTTTGTTGTCTTCTTCACAGCACGTCAGGTCCTTGGAGGCCTTCCAAAGCTTCAGATTTGGAAGTCTTTCTGTCCCTGTCTTTATCTTGTGGTTCAGGCTTCATGGTGTTTTTCTGCAGTTCTACCTTGAAATACAGACTAAACAGCTTTAAGGAATTCTAAGGGTTGATATAGGATAGGGGTTAGGGTGTATAAACATTCAGCTACTAAAGTTATATTACTAATACATTAGATCTACAATAATTTCTAACATCTATAAATCAAGGATATTCTGTTTGTGTTGGTGAAGTGGTCCTTGACTTTCAGAAGGATGCAGTGCAACCTATAGGAGTCATGATCAGGTCTATAACAAGGGATTTCAGAAAGAGCTTTTGTCTTTAAAATAAAGAAAAAATAAATAGCAATAGATCAAGCAGGTGCTTGTTATGATTCTTGGGGTTGTTAAACTGGACTAGAAAGTTTTCAACGTGAGTCAAATATGCATATAGTCATAATTTAGATGCATGAGCAGAAAATGTTTTCATAAAATAAAGAAAATTTTAATTGTACTCTTTCAAGGCCACAAAAGTATAGTTCATACTTGCTGACAAAACTGTAATTGATATGTTTTCCCACTGATTTAATGTATAGATTAGAACAAACTGATATTCAAGATTAGTAGTTAAAGTTTACATAAACTGTAAAGTCTGTGGTAATATTCTTGTCAGATTTTGATATAACCCCACTGTTATTCTAGTAAAAAAACCTGTGAAATATTATTTTAAAATCATCAATTTTTGTTTTAGGTAAGTATCACAGTGCAAGCATTATGTAAAGGTTAACTGTTTTTACCACTAGCAATGTATTTCTAATGACACTTGAGAATACTTGATCATGTAAAGAATTTAGTTAAAATTTAGGGAAAGAATAAAGAACTGCTCCTTCTCTGGGCATTTAGATAGCACTGTTGTCAACAACTCCTGTCTTCAAAATGGTGAATTTTTTTCACATGGTCAAACTTTTTCAAAGCTTTGCCACATGATTTTATCAGAATTTCAGCTTTTCTTTTAAAAAGCAAATTTCTAGCCTCTGGATGCCAGAGACAAGGCTAAGAACTTAAACCTCAAGTTCATCAAAGATAAATAAAAAGCCACTCAAAATTATTATTTTTATCTTCTCCCATGGAGATGATTTGAAGGACTTGAAGGACAAAAGAAAAAAAGACAGTGGCCTAGAGTAATCTGAATGACCTAGAGTAACCTCGAAAGTACCCAGAGTAATCCCAAAATGTTCCAAAATAACAAAAAAATTAGTATTGATTGACCTAAAGTAACCCCAAAATGCTCTGCAGAGGGTGTTTGGCCTAAAGTAACCCCAATGACATAGAGTAACGCCATAGAGTAACCTTAAAATGACCTAGAGGAACCCCAAAATGACCCAGAATAACCCCAATGATGTAGAGTAACCCCAAAATGTCCTTGAGTAACCTCTAAATGCTCATTGGTTGACCTAAAGTAACCCCAAAGTGCTCTGCAGTGATTGAATTTGACCTGCAGCAACTCAAATGACCAGAGTAACTCAATAGCCTAGAGTAAACTCAAAATTACCTAGAGTAACGTCAGAATGACCTCTAGTAACCCCAATGACCTAGAGTAACCCAAAAATGACCTTTAGAAACTCAAAAGACCCAGAATACCCACATAATGACCTAGAGTAAACCCAAAATGACCTAGAGTAACCACAAAATGACCTCTAGGAACCCCAGTGCCCTACCCAAAATTACCTAGAGTAACCCCCAAATGCTCATTGGTTGACCCGAAGTAACCCCATAGTGACCTAAAGTAACCCCAAAATGCTCTGCCGGGAGTGAGTTTGACCTGCAGTAGCCCAAATGACCTATGGCAACCCAGTGACCTGGAGTAACCTCAAAATTACTTTTGTGAACTTATTGTCTCATAATTAGGAATGTCTAACGTATCTCTAAATGGTTTTAGAAAAGCAGAACTAGTATCTTCCTATTAATAAATCCATGTAGATAGGTCAGCTGCAAATGAGTCATAAACCATCAAATACTACAGAAAGAATAAACTATAAGTTAAGTTTTCCCAGAGACCTTGCTTAAATAGACAGAACAAACATGTCAATTCCTTAAATTGTAGGCAGACAGAAATTTCTTGATTGGAAAGAGGAATGAGAAAAATTGTCTCAGTGCTATGTAACATAGGCTTCTAATATCCAGAGAAGTCATTTGCCTTGAGCATTGAAAGTTTTACCCAATATATTGGATGTATTGTTTAGTTCTATGGTATTTTCAATGCATTTTATTTCAACAGATTTTCAGCCAGTAAAAATTCAGTACCGTATTTCCAGCTGTATTGCAGTAATTGCAAAAGTCATTTCCTTATATTGTACAGAAGAAGTGAAATACACCATAACTCCTTTACGTTCTGCTGTTCATGAACGACTGTAGAGTAGTTTTGCCATCTAAAAATCCAACTCTTTCAATGACTAACGTAGTGGTTAAGTTCTTAATGAAGGTAAGTGAGGAGTCTTTCTTGAGGATTCTACATCTTCTTAGCTTTAGATTATTAGGCTTATTTCAATGTGAACTGCTAGGCTTTGGCTGCAAAGATCTCACCATATCTTGCCATAATTTCATTTCAGAAAGGGATTTATTAGACCAACAAATATAAATGTAACAAAGAGACATACTAGCAGACAATGTTTCATCTGTTGTTGTTCTTTTTTCCTCTTCAGGCATTTGGCAATGAGTGTAAACTTACAGTGGCTTTTTTCCGCCTTGATCATTACAGGCAAATCAAACTAAAATTTAAATTAAGTCTTGTTTGTATTTACAAACCCAGCATTTTTGATAATTATCTTTGATAATTATCTTTCAGATTGTCACACATGTCAAAGAAAGATTTTTCAGTATCATAATCCATGATACGTAGTTTAAATTCTCCATAATATCAGACACTAAAGTGCTCTCTTTTTATTTTCTTAATACATATTTTTAACTCTGATTTTTTTTTGTTCTTAGATGAGCTGCAATAGCACTTTACTAGAGCTATGGCACATATATGAGAGATATGCCTTTCTTTCAATCAGCTTCAAAAGAAATCCGGAAGCTTTTTAAGAAAAAAGAAAAAAAACCATAAAAAGTGAGTAGAAAAATGTGCTTTAAAAAGTATCCATTCTCTTTTTTAAGATTGCTAAGATATTAACAATTAATAGGTTCTTGATTTATTTCCTCAGGTTGCTTTTAGTAATTTTCTAGGATATTACAGTTATTCAGCCTTTCCAATCCTTCCTGTCATCTTGATCATTTAATCAAGAGAAGTTCCTTAACTTCAAATAATTACTGTTTTCTTACACAGTAGATCTCTGGTAGCTCCTCTAAGGCTGCAGCAAACATGTCCTATGACAAATGAAATTATAAAAATGCATAGCTTGATTAAAATCTTGATTATACTGGAATTGTAGGAAAAAGATATTTTTGGTATTTGCCCTTTTTTTCTAATCAATAAAAAACAATCTATTTTAAAGGTAGATTGTTTAACTTGCCATGCAAATTATATTCTTTTATAAATGGTGATAAATTTGCAATTATTCCTTCAGTCTAAGATTTATGTTTATTATCCATTTATACAAATGTGTGTGTGTTCATAAATACAGAGTTTGTCATTGACATCAGAAAGTCTGGTTTCCTTTTGCACAAGGAAACTGCTTATAGACACAGGTAGACACAGATCACTGCCAAGAGGAACTATTACTTAACTGCAAATCGTTTTCCTTGTCTAACCCAGTCTCTCCATACGGAAGCTCTAGGCCAACTTCTTATAAATTGCTATACTTGCAGCTGTAGATTAGTAAAGGAGAAAAGAACATAGAAGAAAAAAGATGTTCTGAATTGACATGGGAACTCTTGGTACAGTGAGAGTTGAAAAGAATACGACAAGGTGGATTTAAGGGTACTCTTTACTCCTATTAACTACATGTGTTTCAGATGAGACTGAACTTACAGAAATTAAAAGAGATGTTAGTCATTTACACTTCAAAAGATTTTTCAATTGTCTGTTCCAAGTGTTAGTGTCACACATAAGGATTGTGCATGATTCAAAATGTTTTTCGCAAAATACATATAAAAGCTGGTCCTTGTTTTCTTCTCAGAGGCAGTCTGGTAGGACCTGTGTATTAGTGAGTGAACAGAGAGAAGGAGAGTGGACTCCTTATTTCCTAGACAAAATGTGTGGTGGTCTCGAGGCTTTAAATTATGTAAGAACTAGTATTCACAACATAAATGACATCACTTCTTATTCAAACATCTTGGTATGCTAGTTAAAAAAATATTACAATTCAAAAAAAAGCAAGCAACAAGATAGCTGTCTGCAAGAAATGTCCTTATTTTACTATTCAAGGAGAACAAGAGTTCTATTTAAATATAAATTATTTAAAATAAAAATGAAAATATTCACATTTTTTTTCATTATATAGAGTTAGTTAAATATGAGCAACAATCCAAATCCTTAAGATAGTTAATGGTCATTCAAACTCAATGAAAACAGGAAGAGGGTTTGTCATTCATTCTGTATAAATTAATAACCTAAATGCAACCTCTTATTACATGTACAGTAGATATCACCAAAGCTTTAGCGTTTTCAGCTCTCTCTGTGGTCATCTGTTTGAACCTGCAAAGCCCTTAATGAGATATAATAAGATGGGATTTCGTAGTACTTAGTGAAAGTCTGAAACAGGACTTAGGTTTGTGCCATCTGCTAACACTCCACAAAGAAGTAATTCAATGTTTAAAAGAATTACCTACTGCCTTAAATCAAATATCAGCCTGAGTGTCCTGGGCAATGACAAATGTGACTTTTAGTGTATCCTGTGACAAGCTGATTCTATGGTAGTTGCATACAACTACCATATACATTCTTAACAGGACTGAAATCTTGCTTTGTTAGTAAATGATGGGGTACAACACTGAAAGACTATTATCACAAGGGAAATGCAGTTTTATGATTTCAATCAGCCATAAATGACTGGCAATTAATTTTGAAATCAGAATTTAGAAAACAGATGGGCATAGAAGATGATGATGGGAAGGGAAGGTGGAGGAAAGAACATAAGTGTAGTAAAGGACGAGGGAAGTCTTTGTCCTCATATATTGCAGGTGAGCTCTGCAAGTGGATTGTAGATTGTGCTGGTAATGCCTTTTGAACCAAGAAATGCATTGCCAAGCTGTGAATGTCACAGGATTCTTAGTGTAGATGTAGCATCACAGAGTGATCAACTTTTGTCATATTGGTATTAAAATTTGGTGCTTTGGATATTCTCGAACCTCTGCAGCTATAAGAAGATTTTAAAGATCAAAACTTTTGATTTTGAAATCTAAAATGGCAATTATCAGTGAAAAGTCTTTGTCCCAGTAATCTTATCTCCGTCCTGTTTTAAGGCATCAAAAACTGTTCAAAAATAAATTCTAGTACTCTTCGTTAGGGTGCTGTGACATTTGAAAATATTTTACCATATTCATTTGAATTGATTTTACCATCCTTTCAGGCATGAGAGGCTCCTAAATGGTGATCTGCATAATCATACTTAAAGTTTCCTTCACATGTTAGAAGTTTTCCTTACAAACCTATTGTTGAGTCCTGCTCTACAAAGTAGTAGTGTCACTCACTGAGAAAGGTGAGAAAACATTTTAAAACTGGTTTTGCAAAGGTCTTTAAAAGCTGTGAAAAACCTGAAAACACAGATCAGTTATCTAGCTCTTATTATATTGGATATATCCACATTCAGTGAAGTATAAAAAACTAGCTCAAAATAAGGGTATATGTTCCATAATTTGAAATAAAATATTCATGATTACACAGCTACATGAACTATCAGAGAAAACATCAATAAGTTGTATAAGTGTAGAAAGGATATTTGGAGATCCTGTAATTGTTTCACTTGATAAAGATGGTGATCTAGGATGTCCTGCATCGTTTTTATTAACCAACAGCCACAATAAGTACTATTTCATGATCAGATTTTGTTAGCAGTGCTATTGTTTTCAACTTTTTAACCCATGAGAAAATTATCTTGTCTTCAGTGGGGAAAAGAGAGTGGGCATATCTTTACCATTGAAAATGTTGAGCTGCTGTAATAAGTGAATGGATTAGAAGAGCCTTGCAGTTTGAAGTGATTGTTGGGAGTGTAACAAAAGGAAAGAGGAAGAATTGCCAGAGAAAAGCAAAATGAACTAGCACAAAACTTCATTAAAATATTACACAGGATGAGATATCACTGTCTCCATAAGAAGAAGCATTGTTTTTTCTTCAGCCTGGTAACTAATTTCTGCCTTTGTGGGACACTGAACTGGATGTAGGAACTGATCTGGCTTAATTTTTAATTTTTCTTCTTGGTTTAGTTCACCAGTTAACTATCAACTTATGATGAAAGCTGGTTTAGGAAGGGACTGCCAAGGTGAAACTCAAAACAAAAAATAAATTAAAAAAAATAAAATGGTTTGATTGAAAATTGGCTTGGCTGGAAATTGATTTGACTTCTGTTTAGAAATTGATGAATATCTCACCCTTAACAGATCAGTTTTTCCCAGCAGATACCACTTTTGCAAGGAAATATCTCAAACATGGTGAGGCCTTTATTATTAGTTTCTGAGACATTTCTGAGTCACTCTGGAAACAAGCTAGCATACCAACAGCCAGGAAAGTTTTTCTGGATGAAGGCTATAATAAAATGGTCAATGGGTTATTAAACTGGTCAATGTCAGAAGAAGAAATGCCTCAGGCATACAAGCTTGCAGAATAATAACTGGAAATCTGTTATTTACAGTGTACACCTTTTGGGTCTCTAAAAGCTTTTTACAGGACAAATCTTGATAAGTTTATTGTCTGTGTCTAACCAAACAAGAAATTTAGGAGCCTGTTACAGTATTGGATGTAACTGCCAGGATTTTGATAGCAACTTTAAAATAATAAACAAACTTAGTTGTGGATTTTTTTTTCTCCCTAAAACTTCTGACAGAACAATTTCTCCTTATTCATCCCTGTGTGTGTATCTCTTTGTTGTAACTAATTACATTTATTTTTTATTGTATTTGATGAGGTTCCTTGATAATCACTGGCTTAAACAATTTGACAATTAGCTAAGCCACCTTCAATCTGTGTGTTGCACTTCTAGATATCTTACTGAATCGGTGAAAATGAAACAGTGATAGTAGTTACTCAGATCAATCACTATAGCTTGACAGAGAACAGTGATCCACAATTCTTTGTTTTGTCATCTTTAATTGCAATTTAATTTGCTCAAAAGCTCTTGAAAAACTATGGAAATCAAGGTCCTACATCTGCGGTTGTATTTGTCATATGGAACAAAACTGTCAGCGCTCAGCTTCCTGTGTGAACAGACACCAACTGACTAATTTCTGCTTGTATTCAAAGCACAAATTAAATACTTTGTAATTCTTATCTCAAAGATAATTTCTCATAATGATCAAATGCAATTCTTTATGAAGATTTTAGCTGTGACAGTACAGCAGGACACATTAGCTTTTCTCTTGCTCCTTTAACAAGCACAAAATATTGTTCCTTTATTAGAGTATTGCTCTGTTTATACTGGATCTTGTGATGAAATAACACTTCTTTTTCCTAAGAAACTCACTGGAAATTTATAGCACATCACAAATCAGACTACATGTTCACAAAATTGTAAATGATTTTACCATATTTCCTCTGTTTGTAATGTAATATATCACTGCAGTTCCCATTTCACATAGATTTCTGGTCTGGATCCTGATCACTGTTCATCTAGGAGTTTAAACTGTGCAAAACTTCACCAAAAATAAATACAAGGGTATTGTCTTAGTATTCTACAGCTTCTTCTTTCTGTTTCCCCTGGGAGAGGTGGAAGGAAAACAGAGGAAATGAAAAAAATTCACGAGTGAAAACCAAGTAAAATATTTCTACCAGTTCACAAATTCCAATACCATAGAAATCAGCCCAGGCTCATACAGGCTGAGAGCTGCAAGGGTGCACAAGATTGAAATTCAGAAAGATATGGGTACAGACTTTTAGTTCAGCATACTGTAAATATAAAGCTGTCTCTATCTGTACTCTGATAGATTTTACACCTTTGGAGAACAAAAACAAAGCAAAAAAACCCAAAACCAACAACAAAAAAACCTAAACCAAACCAACCAAACAAAAAAATCCTACAAAAAAACCAAACCCCCCAACCAAAATAAAACAACCCCAAGCCCTCAAACCCAATCCAATCCAACCACAAAACTCCCACCAAAAACCAAAACCAATTTCCCATTCCAACTACTGAAAATTATAGACAGGATGTTGTAGCAATGATTTCATGCACTTCATTTCTAAAATTTAGGGATTTAAAATCAGGCAGTACACAGGCAAATGCTGTCAGTGAACACGAAACTTTTAATTAATTTTTATATATTCAAGAATAAGAATCTTATTTAAAATTTATATTAACATAAGTTTTCACTTTCTGTTCTGTAAACTTCCTCAGTTATTTCTGTTAACTAAAACCTGCAGGCAAACATGTGTCTTCAAAAGTTAGCAGTATACACCCTATTTTCTACATAAATATTTTAAGGAAATCAATTGTATGAATCAATAACAAAAGATGCAAGATGCTACTAGATTAATATTATGGAATACTAACATTCAAAGAACATCAAAGAAAATTACAAGAATGATAGTTTATTCCTTGGAACTGGAAGAGAAAATAAATCTGTTGGCAACCAGTTTGATAAGACTGCAAATTAACTAGGAATCAGAAGCATGAAGAGTTTTGAAATTCTTGAAATATTTAAAAGAAGGGTTTGTCCAATTCTCTTTGTTCAGGTTGCTTGTTTGATATTATGACACCTGAAGAAAAAATAGGATGACACTTTAAATTGAAATCCTATACCTGATGAGGTTTGACCTTCATTCAAGAAAGCACTTCATATGTGGTCTTAAATAAGAGGATCACTCCCTCCTATTCCATAACACTCCTCACTTATTATTGGGGATCCTTTCATTTTTTGGTGACCTTTAACTGCTCTGCTTCCTCTCTCCAGCACTCTTTTTAACAGTGGAAATTCTTTTCATATTTACAAAGAACTTGGGGATATTATCTGTGCCTAGTAGTGTGGATAGGTGGGAAAGAATGAGGTATATCAACTGAAGCCCAACAGGTCCTTCAGGTAGTAAGTGACAAACCACTAAAGGAACTGCTTTGTAAAATCTCTCTAAATATAACAACTCATTACTAGGTCTAGGAACACAGCAAATCCTTTCAATACTCCCTTTAAAGCCTGTATAAAAATTCAGAAACATTGATCTACAGTTAAGGACTCTACAGAGACCATTTGAGAGAAAGAGCATCCTGGGCATCTGTTCAGGCACAAAGTGGTTCCAATTTTAGCAGCCAATGAATCTCATGACAGACAGATGTGTTTAAAAGGTTTAAGGAAGGACAGCTTTCTACTTTATCTTTTTATTTTTTTTGTTATTTTCTTTTTGTTTTGTTTTAAATACAAGAAATTGTACTAAACAAAGTTTTCAGAGAAAAAAGACTTGGCACATTTTCACAGCAAGACATAAAGACTGCAGTTTTTATGTCCCTTTGGGATACACTTCTGCCTAAAGGATTCACTCTAAGTTATTACTTTGCCCTACTACAGGTAACTGAGCCTTTTGGTAACTTAAAAAAGAAAAGGAACATTATTAAATTTTAGATCATATTGGCTAGAAAAGGGTATGAGCAATTGGTGTCAAAAGATCTGAGTTCTATTTAGCATTTTTAAATTAAAAGATAAGCAAAAGTGAGAAACTTCAGTTAGTTCTGCCCATCCCATATGCACAGTGTTGTATATATATTTTGCAGTGCTTTAAACAAGATTGTGATCCTTCTGAGTTCAGTATGAGGGGAATTATAGACTACACATGAATACTTTGTTCATTTTTTAACTTCCTTTTTCTGACTGAGAAGACTGAAAAGCAAATGAAACAAAAAAATATTAAGAAGACTAAAGCTACAATGAAGCAAAACAATAGATCTACCTCCACAAATTTGCAAGGAATGATTTTTTTTGCCACCACTTGTCATGTTTTATACTTTGAAAGGACTTGGGCACATGACCAAATTTCTCTATGAATAACAATATAGATCAGCTGATCTCTGCTAAAATTAACATACGCCACTCTGCAAAGCTAGCAAAGCGGAACAAAACATATCTAGATGTTTCCACAATTCATGTGATTTTAATAAAGATATTATTTGGAAAATTAACAAGCTATATACACATATTATAGAAAATTCAGACTCAGGAAGGAATAGCCATTCTAAGTGCAGATGATTTTTTTTTTTTTTTTAGAATGCCACAAATAGGAACTGTTTCAATTGTGGCAGCTCCTGTGTATTATCTTGTAAAAATCTTACTTCTCCATAGAGATTATTGCAATATTATCACTGTTATGAGAAGGACAGATCTGACAAGGCAAATACTAAGGGGAAAAAAAAATAATCAGAGATGGACAAAAGAAATTAGGAAATCAAGAAACATAGTCGCTACCCACTGCAAATACACAGTGATGTACTCTCATACTTCGGTTCATTCCTCTGACTCTAACTCCAGCATGCCAGGGATGGCAAGTGCGAAGAAAATCAGTCAATTATTTGTACAACTTGCTGAAAGCATACACTCCTACAAACTTGTGTCTGGTTTCAATGTTAAGCAGGTGAGTTCAGTGCCAGCCTGTCAATGAATTGAGTTCTAGCCAGCAGATGCTTCACCTCAGATGAAGATGGAATATCCGTGTTCTTTGCCCTCTTGCTGTGTTTCCCCTAAAAATGGCATTTTCAAAGGAGGAACAAACTACAGTGAGGGATCACACAGCCCAGATACCAGCTTCTTGTGGTTATCCCCAGCTAATTAATCCCACATTTGAAGAGAAATGTGATAATCTACATGGAAACAAAGAAAGAGTCTGAGTTTTGTTTTGTCTCTGACCCAAAACCCTCCTAAAACCAAGATGTGAGTTAAATGTGTAAAATATTTCTGAGAAGATGACAGGTTCTTCATAGACTCACAAGCCCAAAATAACAGAAATTGATGAAGTATGGTTGCTCTGGGCTTGTGCTTTCAAATATTTCCCCAAGTGACTTGGCAAGCAGAGGCTGGCAAAGGACTATTAAATGTGCCTGAAAGCATCTGCTATATCTGAACTGGGAGTCTGGGCTCCTAAGGTCAGTCATGCCTCAGAACCTTAAAAAAGAACTTCCCATTTTATATGAAATGCAATCCAGTCATATAGTGAAAGTTTGATGAGAGGATATTTATATGTTATCATTGCTACATCTTAAATATAACAAGGCATTTCATCCACTGCTTATAAAAACACACAAAATTGAAAGACACCTACACACCATATAGCCAGGACTAATTTGACTAAAATTATGTAGATCCCTGCAAGAGGTACTAGTGCAGTCTCCTTACCTTCTGCTGTGGTCCTTGTGGTGTGGCTGTGTTATTCACTCAGCAATGACTGTGATGACACATTAATTCAACTTGTTAAAAAGCCTGCAAATGAAAAATAGTTAAAGAAAGCAAGACAAATGCTAAAACTCAACACAAGCTGGCAAGTCTGACAGGAAATTATACAGGTCCAATTCCACACTGGAAATACTCAAAGAATAAGATGCACAGGCCATTTTTCTGAAAGCACTGTTTAATTGAATATTTCTGCTGTGTTTCTTTAATCAAATGCAGCCTGACAGGCCCAGAAAAACAATTGCTTTTCCTCTGCAGTATTGATACTCATAAGCAGCTGCTGCATCCTAGATTGCATCATATCTCTGATTACTTGAAGGCTGTGGTTTAGCACTGAGGCACCTCCAACATACCAAATTCATCCCAAATAGTAACTGTCTCATATGCAGTATAGTAGAATACTGTATGACTAATTGTGTCCAACAGTTGGAATTATCTAGTCTTCAGTCTGTATCTTGTCTTACATAACCTGCATTAGGCTTGTGAGTTCAGAAAGTCATATTGGCAGCTTGCCAATCTGCAAGAATTCATTGGGATTTTAAAGCTCCTAATGATCTTAGCTGATATCACTGCCAAATATTTGTACAAGTGACTTTGGTTTGTTGCTCTTCAAATGAAAAGATAATCAGATGAGAGATTCTCCTAGGCTTTTTAAAGTGGTTTGTTTTGTGTTGTTTTGGGGTTTTTTTCCCCCTAAAATTAACTAGCAAGTAAAACTATCTTACTCATTTAAACCATTATTTCTCAAGGAGAATATATTGAAGTCATAAAAGAAATTAATCATGATTCAATACCTGTAGATTTTGGAAATGGAGGTAATTCTCACCCTTGCACAACCTTCATATCCTCTGCACTACAATGGAGAAAGTTGTTCTCTAGGCATTTACATGCAGTGCTAGAGGCAAAAAGTCTGAACTCCTGCTTCATATCAGCATAAATGGCATTTCCTACTAAACAGGCTGTTTTACTCCCAGCACTACTGTGGTATGTACTAACAAATTCCAGTGGCAGATGAAAGACTTCAGTCTGCCATTATCTAATCTGAAGATTAGATTTCAAGGTAATTACACATTTCAAATAGAAATTAGATTAAAAATTGATTAATAGTCTAATTGAATTAGAATTCAGTTTTGCCATTCTTTCTTATTGCAATGTATGGGAAGAGTGGTACATGTAAATGAAGACTGCAATAGTATAGCTGGAATACTTCAGTCCCCTGCATATCTGTAATCACTGATTTATTTTGCCCCAAGGAGATGGCTCATCCTTAAGGAGGTTAAGCTACTCAGTAAGGCTTCAAGACCTTGCAAAGATTTTCTCTAAACTGACTCATCTACCTCTGTGTAAGTATGTTTTACATATTTAAGTGATCACATTTAAATATCTCTATGCTTTTTCTTCTCAGTTTGAGCAATTTCTTCTCAAATGAGGTATTTGAACATTTATGCATTCTACTCAGATATAATTGTTCCTCATCTGACACCCACTGCACAGGATGGAGCTTGCCACAAGTACAAAGGATGTTTATCTGGGCTGGGATTACATCATTAGGCTCTCAAAGAAGTACAGTGAGATGAGGTGCTAAGGAAAGTATGATCTTACTTGTATTTAGTTGTGTATTAGTTAATTTGTACTCACAATAAAGTTTGGCGAACTAGCTCAACTGTAGGGTATACAGTTTTCTGGCACTCTCTGGACAATTTTGTATCCTAATGATCATTATGGACACTACATTTCACTTTTCCTCCTCTCATTAAAGTCAGGTTGTGATTCCACTGAGTGAGTTTGATTGATTATTCATACTCTGGAATTATGCCTCTTTCCCGAGCATCCTTTCCCACTAGTAACAGAAAGGGAATAGTTTTGTTCCTAAGTATCTCTACTCACACTCATGGTACTCAGAAGTATTTTACTAAGTATGGGTTAAATACTGAAGTGGCAACAACCGTATGGCGAAATAAAGCAGTCACTATGCTTTCAGCAAATGCTGGACAACATCCAGAGACACAGGCTTGGTTTAGCGAAAGGAGGTGTTGGCTGGAATCCTGGTGGACTGATAAGGAAAAAGAACAAATATAGAAATCAAATCAGATTCTCTCAGGCAGACAGTGAAGAGTATTACTTGTAACACTTTATTAACATTGACTTTCTAAAGGTTTGCCATTTATGATGTTTTGGGTCCTCAGTTCACTGAAAGGTTTTTTATTTTTTTTATCCCTCCTTCAACACTTTTACTGATATGAGCAAATTAGCTCTTATTCAACACAAGAAGGGTCTCTACACACTCTTTTACTTCATAGCATAGAAATGGAATCATAGAATAGTTCGTGTTGAAAGGGAACTTTAAAGGCCAGCTAGTCCAATCTTCCCTATCGTGACCTGCTGCAGCTTCAACTAGATCAAATTGCCTCAGATCCTGAATGGGTCCAGGGGTGGGGCATCTGCCACCTCTCTGGATAATCTGTGCCAGTGTTTCATTGTAAAAAACTTCTTTTTTATATTTAACCTGATCTATTCTAAACTGGGGTTTTTTTGGAGCCCCATGAGGTTTATGTGGGACCACTTCTCAAACTTGTCCTCTGGGTGGCACCTCATCTCTCAGGCATGTCAACCACACCACTTGGCAAACTTCTGCAAACTTGATGCAAACTTGGCACATTCCATCCCACTGTCTGTGACACAGATGAAGACATTAAACAGTACCTGTTCCAAAACAAACTCATGAGGGACACCTCTTATGATTGATCTTCATCTGGACATTGAGACTGATCACCATTCGACCAATTTCTCATCCGTGTGGTTATTCCCTCTACAAAAAAAATCCTTTTCATTTTCCAAATTTGCTACCTGCCATTCTGAATGGACAGTCTTTCATTTACATATTCATGTTTTCAGGTTTCTTTAACTCCTTGTAATCCTATACATTTTTCAAGGATTGGGTTAATTTGGGACAAAAGGTGGTTTATGACTCATGAGGAGAATTATTTAAATGTGTTTAACATTCTGTATGCTTTTCCATTAATAAATAATTATTCCTTGTAGTTCAATACACTAGAAAGTTATACTCAAACAGCATAATGTGCTATCATTCAGGAATAATACTAGGATTGTTAAGGAATATTTATTTCAAATATTAATTAGTTTTTAATTTTTAATTTTAGCTACAATAGAGTTCATATTTCATTGCAGTCACTCAAACATGAGAAAGCAATTTCACACAGTGCAGAATGGTATCAAAGGTTTCTGACACGACCAAGACACACTGTGACTGCTATTGTCTATTGCAGTTTAATGAGCCACAATGACTGTAGTTAACAGGTCATATTGGGCAAAGGAAAAAAAAGAAAAAGCATAATTAAATGCTATTTCTATATAATTACATCATCCGTTATTCAATACTAAAATGTAGAAAATCTTAAAAGCCTTATATCACAAAAATTAATGGAGAAAAATAAAGACCATTTGAGGTGAAACCTCATTTTTATGCTTTGCTATATTATTTGCCTGAGTGACTGCAGCCTATCCCAAAAATGGAACACATTGACTTCCTGAAAGGAGAAAGTCATAAAAGCACACCAAACCATCATTATCCAGAATCCAAATTCCATTCATAGTTTATGTTTCCTGTCAATAGCAGCAGGGCCAGCAGATTGAGGGAGGTGTTTCTCCCTCTCTACTCTGCTCTGGTGACACCCCATCTAAACTGCTACATTCAGCTCTGGGGTCTCCAGCACAGGAAGGCTTGTTGCAGCAAGTCCAGAGGAAGGCCACTAAGATGATCGGAGGGATGGAGCATGTCTCCTATGAGGAAGGGCTGAAAGAGTTGGGTTTGTTCAGGCTGGAGAAGGCTTCAGACTGGCATAATTGAGGCCTTTGAGTATCTGAAGGGAGCCAAAAAGAATGATGGAAAGGGACTATTTACAAGAGCATGTTGTGACAGGACAAAGGGGAGTGGATTCAAACTGAAACAGAATAGGTTTATATTAAATGTTAAGAAGAAATTCTTTACTGTAAGGGTGGTGAGGTACTGGAACAGGTTGCATAGAGAAGTTCTGGATACTCCATCTCTGGAATTGCTCAAGTCAGCCTGTTGCCAGCCAGTCTTAGCAACCTGGTCTAGTGCAAGGTGCACCCTGGCAGGGCATTTGGAATTAGACAATCTTTAAGGTCCTTTCCAACTAAACCATTCTATGATTCTATATTCAGATGCTGAAGACAGGAGTAATGAAACAGGAAGAGAGATGCCCTTTGCCATGCTGGCTGGCAGCAAACAAATAAATGAATCAGGCTGTTCAAGATATTCTTGGGGGAAAAAATATATACTGTTCAATTTATTGATCTATTGTTGTAGTGCAGCTTTCTATGAAAATCTCAGCACTTGAAAGACAGATTCCAGAACAGGAACCAAGAAGAGACTCTCAAGACAGGACAGACAGCACATGGGCAGTCTAAAGATGGTGGCGTATTTCTTGTCACAGTAATACTGAGATTATTTTGATTCTTAGAACAAGTTGAATATAAAATATCATGGAATTAGAATACCAAAATATTTTTCAGCAAGTGCCAGTGGAGAAAATGAACTGAATTATACACTGATACCAGAAGAAGAAATAGGCACTTATAACAACAAATTATGTGAAACAGATAAAATTAAAGAAACTTGTCAAGGCAGTTACTAATTGGAAGATAGCTTATATCTAAAGGGAAATTTAATGAGCTATAGTCATAAACTGAAGAAGATGCTATGGCATATATAAATTCTGTGATCAGACCTGATTTCCATGGTGGATATTAGATATGTTAGAAGATAGGAAAACTCCTGACAAAAAAAGCTGGACAACTATTCAATGAAAGAGCTGTTTTCCAGGCTGATGAACAACAAGTTCTCAAACTTAAAGTGAATACAAAACTAATAATTTCTGTAAAGGGAAATTCAGTAATAAACTATGTAACATTTTAGAAGATATATAAAATAAAACACATTCTAAAGACAGGAGAGGCAATGAAGAGAGAAATATTTTTCTTTATACAGTTTAAATGGACTTTGATCTTGGGTTTAATATTAGCCAGAGGTTAATAAGACAGAAGCTTGAATAAGACAGAAACTGCCCCACAGTAACATTGCAGGGAAACACAATTTGAATCCAATGTGACAGATTCATAAAAGTAGTTCAGATTTTAGTTTATTTGGTTTTAATTTTCCAGATACATAAGGATATTTTGAAACTCAGTAACATAAAGAATTAAAGTTCTGCCAAGACAAGATTGCTGCACCTTGTAAAACACTATTAGCAATTGACAATTTAAAGGTCAGTGTGGGAAACATATTTCAATCTGTTTTGGGGTATCTTCTACTGAGTAGTCTTTTATTTCTATTAGCTTTTATTGCATATAGATTGCCAATAATTACAATATTTAAACTCAGAAAAAAATCCACAGTCAGTGTTACTATATCAAAATACCCCGTTTTACTGGCTAATATAAGAAATGTGACCACAAGAAAAAGAAGAGGCACAGAAAGTTACAGAGAATGGCACATTTGGAATATATTGACTCAATAAAAATGGCATTAAAGATCCATAAAATTATGCAGAAAATATAGTAAAAAACAAACAAACAAACAAAAACTCTAGTTAAACTCTACAATATAGTTCACAAGTAAAGATAAAATCAAAGGAGAGTATTAGTTGCAGTTATGCTCAGGTATACTCTGCACTTTCTGACTGAACCCAAAACAAGGCATGGGATGCACAATAAGGGAAAGGGATCTTGTCCTCTCACCTTAAATACTGTCACCTATCATTACCTAGAAACATAATAATGTCACCATCTGGCCTTAGATGAGACTTTTACTACAAAATTAGCTTAATTGCCAGTGGAAGTCAAGATGTAATAGCAATCTGGTGTGGCAAATCCCCCTTATACACTAGTCAAAATGTCATCTATCCTACAGAACGCCAGGGAAACCTTCTCATTATCTACTATAGAGTTCTTGCAAAATAAGGCTCTCGCTCTGCTCTTTCCTAAATATTTCCAAAATTTGATGCCCACAAGTGGTTTGAACAAATTCTTGCAAAGCTGCAAATTACTTCAAGGACTGACAGAGGGAAAAAAGGAACGAAATTGTAGCTACAGAGTTTTTAAAGCTCCATTGGTCTGAACAAAATGTAGCTGCTGTTGCTACATGACTGCAGACCTGAAGAGACTGATAATCAAAGTGATGAGTCATTCTCTGGGTAATCACAATTAAGTGGTTTCTAGTGTTCAGCAAATTCTTCTTAAATGTCACAGAAGTGGACAAACAGCAATATAACATTGTTTTAACCTTGTAGGAAAATGTCCGGCTTCATTAGTAGTTTTATGAAGATTTACATCTTCAGCTAATGATACCATCTGCCTAAGAATATTTTTCCCAAATCATCATTAGAAAAGCACTACTTTAAAGCATAGATAGTTAAGGGTGGCCTAAACTATCTTCATTGAAAACATGTGTTAGAAAACTTGTCAAATATATTTATAAAGAAAAAGAAAATTCTTTTCTCAGTATTTTTTTCTGTGTGCTAGAAATATTGCAGCCCCTTTTGAAACTTCCATTTTAAAGTGGTATTTTCAGTTCTTCATTTGTCCCTGAAAATTTACCTAAGCTCTATTAAATTCTTACATTACATGAGACTGAAAACAAATTATGTAATTCAGAACAAAATTATCCAAATCTGATATAGGCTGCAAGAAACTACAAGTGTTACTGAGGTTTGAAGGGTTTAAGTTTTAATGTCTCATTTAATTTCATGCTCTGACTGGCTGCTTCTCAGACTTAAAAAAAGAAAAAAAAAGACTGATGCAGAGAAGCAGAAAGAAAATATTTTCTACCCCTTCTAGTCCAAGAGCAAAGAGACATCAAACAAACTAGCAGGAACAAAAGGAACTAAAGAAAATGGGTCCATATACCATGCATAGAGGATTCGTGGAACTCCTCGTCACAAACTTGCAGTGCTAAAGGGGTTAAATGGTTTCACAGAAGAGGATACATGGCCTTTTATGTACACCATGAAATACTCTGCTTCTGTCACCAAGGAGCCTCCGTGATTTATTGGGAATTTATCATAAGAGTATCTCTACCTACTTGCACCAATTTGTAGTTTTTCCTGGGGTATTTGCATTGATAGAAGGGGTGTTTATCTGGGGCTTTGGTGCCTGCAGTGTGTGTCTTATATTCTTAGAAAATATATTTGTGTTTTTGCAAATAACAGGTAATAGAATTATTTCTACATTGTAGGGTGAAGCTCTGATTTAAATTTGCACATATTACTAGAATTAGGGTCTTGAACTTATCACCTAGCTGATTATATTGCATCTATTAACTATTTAATTACTTGGAGAAGGCATTCCTGCAATGGCTGGTTAAAAGCCATCATGAATTCTAGGAAGTATTTTGTATTTCTCCTGAAAAGGTGTAGTTTCCTGAAATATCGATTACTTGGCCAGGGACTAAGGGTTAAATTTCAGAATGGAAATAATCTTCACAAAAATGTACCTTTGAGTGGTCTACCATAAACTGTAATAAGTAATAGATACAACAATATATAGTTCGCTAATCAAATTAAAACTTGTGAGAGTTTTCTTGTTAAGGTTTTCTTAAATTGCTAAATGTTCTAGTTGTGGGTTTTAGACTGGAACAGATAAAGGGAGGATTCACTGTCTTCATCTTTGAAGCACCTAGCAGCTCCTAACAATGCCTAACACAGAGGGAGAAGACAAAGTGAAACCAAAAGAGAACTGCTTCTAGCAGCCAAACAAAGTTAATTGGAAGATTCGAATAAAAGCAGGAACGGGGTAGATTTTGATTGGAGAACTGAGGGTATAAAAGGGGACTGTAAATCCGTTAAATCTCCCCGGGCGCCCAGTGCACTGCTTTGCTCATTTTCCTTTAATTTTCCTCTAATAAAATTTAATATTCCAAAATTTTCAAGATTATGGTCTTTTGCCTATAACAATTTGGTGGGTTTGGAAGATGTTTATACTGCGTAGTGATTGTCAATATATTATGCAGCTTTTTGATTACTGCAATTACCAACCATGAATTTTGGCTTTGCAGTAATTATACACATTACCATCGAACTCAGATTAAATGTGTTGCTAACCTGACTTCTACTGTCCACTGCAACACTCAGAATTTGTTTTCAGACTTGACTTGAGGATATGGAGTCTAGATAACAGGATTTTTCCTCTAGACTGAGATGCAGTAGTCCCAGAGACCTATAAGCCAATATTCCAGTTCTACTCTAGCATGTTTTTTTTTTTTAAATTGCTATGAGATAACAGACAAATTATTTAGAGTGCCTGTGTTCCCCCTTTCCAAGGGCCTAATATTTATGGCACTGGTCGTTGTAATGTTGGATAGACATGTCTGCTTAACTATTGAGAAGACACAACCCCAAAATGATTTATTATCAGTATTTGGCCTCTGGAGTATAAAGTAGCAGCACAGGATCATACTGTAGAGGACAGAAGTTCTTTCCCATATCCAAGTCTTCTCCAAGGGAAGATCATCTCAAAGTACATAAATAATTGTAGATTGACACCATTTTCTTCCATTTCTTTTCTTTTTTTTTCTTTTTCTTTTTTTTTTTCATGACAAAGGAATCACAGGCAAAACACAAAAGAGTAAAATTAAGCTTTACGAGGCCATTGGAAGAATAGCTTTTTTTTGAGCATTTGCTATAGCAGGTTCAGGTTTTATTAGGTAAAAGCTATATTGCACCACTCCAGGGAGGAACAGGCAGTTATGAGTGATCAAGTGGTGACTGTGATTTTCAGAAAAAGCCTCTTTCAGACAAAAACCTCTTTTAAAAGTACCATGAATCTTGCATACTGTTGGGTGGTGGTAAGGGGGAAGAAAGATGTATGATATCCTCTTGTCTTGCCCTTGTGCCAAACACTAGCCAGGGGATCAGTGATCTATGCATATTATCTGTCAATCAGTTAGACCAAAATGATAGCATAACCAGCTCAAAAAAAAATCCAGCAACACACAGGAAGTTTTTTCAATGTGTTGTCACAGACTTTTAGAATGCAAAGGCAGTGCAATTTGAGCACTGTTACAAGCAACAAACATTTCTTGAGATAAATGGTCATTACTTTTAAAGTCAACAACTACTGTATTTTAAAAACAATGCAATGTCTGTAGAACATTTACAAGAAAACATAATCGTTATGCTTCCTATTCAGTGATCAAGCAAATTTATCATCCATGATTTTTTATGAACTCCAGAAAATTCTGAGCATCTACTCTCTGCTCAAGGCAGGCCTCAGGGATCCAAATCCAAAAGTATAATTTTGAGCTTTTATTATACAGGTTTTAGTACTTGGATCTCAGATTTTGGATATAAAGCCAAAAAAAAAAAAAAAGATCAAAGTGAAACTTCTACAAAATATATCTGAATTCTGCAACATAAAAATAGATCATTTTATGATTGTTCTACATAATTCTGTAGGAAATTAAAGTCAATAAATTCCACAAACTACCACAGCACAGGTACTTGCAGGAGTAGGATATTTTCACTCTTCATGGCTATTCATTATTAAATACCTAGAAGACCTTAGACGTATCGAGCACATAATAGATTTTATCACTTTTGAGAGAGAAAGAGGATGAGAAGAGATAGAATGAAATTGGACAGATTTTTCAAAGTTTAGACAGTCTAGAGTAAGTAAATTCCTCATACAGTACTTTTATTTTTAAGGAAATGGATTAATTTATTCAAAGAATTTAGTGGCAACTAGAAAGGATAATGCTTGTGAAAAAAAAAAGTGGCAAGAGGGAGCCAAAACAAGAGTGAGAGAAGCAAGACAACAAACATGATAACAGCAAAGGAGAAAAACCTTTGCAAAATATAAGTGAGGATGAAGATGGAGAGCCAGTTCAAGTCCTTACATGAAAGTTAATCTTGAATTGAACACATCAGTAATGGATTTGCTTTATTATTTCACAATTAATAATACTTGAAGTATGCTATTTATACCAATAATGATCAGTTCAAATCCCATGTTCTTAAAACATTATCTCCTCTTCTTAAACACATGATGTGCAAGGTGATGAATGTGCAAATCAAAGAGTGCACGATATTTTTCACCCAAGACTTGGAAACTACTATGGAAATAATTTCTTTAGAGTATAAATAACTCTCTAGAAGTATGGTGTAGGAAGTATTACTTTCAGTGGACAAAAAAAAATATCAACCTTAAAATAACTTTACAGTATAATGAAAAATCAGAAGCCAACCATTAAAATGAATACAGCTTGTAATAGAAAAAAGAAGGAGAATTTAAAAAATAGGAAGCAATATGCCTATTTAAACACAATAAAGTGGGCATGTCTGCTCAGTCATTCCTTCCACTGCTCAATTCCTTTTCCATCTGATATTTCTTTTTAGTTTTGTTTGTTTGTTTTGGTGGGGTTTTTTTAGCATCCTTTGTCTTTATATCCCATCTTTAAATTTTGTTTTGACAAGACAGGTTAGTCCATAACTTAGAATAATCCACTCAGGGTGTTGGAATCTGGTTCTGTTCTCTTCTATTTTCCTAAAGAATTATTTGATCACATGGCAGTAGGAAATCTCTGTCTATTTTTATTTTTAAAGATGTATACTCTACAAAAGAGAACCACAAGTTCATTGGATCAAAAGTTTTGAGAAAAAAGGATCCTTTTTTGCTATGTATGTTTCACTATCTACTCATCTGAGAAGAAGGAAACCTAATTTCTAATGGCTGCTTCAATAGCTTAGTATTTATGTTCCAGTTATGTATTAAACCATCTTAATGCTCATTAATTTAGCTTTGATATTTTATTTATCCCTAAGAAATTAATTTGATACACTAATTTAACACAGTTTTGGCATCACCAGGGTCAGACTGTAGCTGAAGGAAGAGTTTGGCACCTGCATTTTGGATTTGTGCTCCCAAATTCCAAGTAACTGCTACACCAGACACGGAAAGTCTTTTATGGATTAAGGCTTTAAACTTTTATACCTCAAGTCATAAAACAGAGATAAAAAAACTTCAATATCTCACAACATTGCTGAAAGGTTTATTTCACTGACATTGACTGAAAATTGCTTGGAAAAAACTTGAATGAAAGATGTAGAAGTGCAAATGTAGCTATCTTTGCAGCAGAGCTGTGGAAAGGAGCCTTGTCAGGTTTGACCATACAATATTCGTTGTTTGCTAGGGATGTGTGCTTAACAGTTGAATGAAAACAATATCTACTTCCTCCCTGTTTTTTTCTCTGTTTTAATGAACAATTTGAGAGGGCACTCCCTCATTTCACAAAGACAACCAATAGTTTCTATTTCCTTTGCCTGATTGAATCACCTTTATATTGTTCACTTTGTTTTTCCCTCCTCAGGAACAAAAGATTTCTCTGGATGAAGGAATAATGAAGTTTAGTTGTCCCTTTGCACTTATATTTAGGAAAAAAACACCCAAACTAGAAGCTAGGTTCTTCTGAACACATCTAAGTAAAAAAGGAACAGTCCTCTATCTTGACTGATAGCATATTCATGTGTCTATGGGATGAAATCTCATGTAATCCTTGTTGAAAAAATCTATACTTAAATAAGCAGTGAAATCAACACATTCAGCTGAGGAGATTTAAAATTAATTTCTTTTAATTCATGCTGCAAATAATAATAAATTATGTCCCTTACCATCTACCTTCCTTGGAGAACAACATTTTAAAATAATAAAAAATATTTAAAAATTTAAACGAGGCAGTATCTGTGACTTATTCAATGTAGTTGTACCTTTTGATTCCTTAATATGTGTTCTCTAAACACATTGAAAGAACTAATAGCTAAAGAGGTCTCCAAGCTTTACTAGTCCTAAATTCATTAATTTAATTATCTTTCAACATGTTAAATTTATATTTTTAATATTTTTATGCTATATTGTTGTGAAATACTGAGAATGGCCAAACCCCTAGATGGATAATTTGTGACCAGGGTCACAAATCGGTCTTAAAAAACTTAAAAAAGGGTGTAATATGTATCATGACAAAATGCCAGATTTCTGGGGCTGATAATTATGTTGACTTTAAATGATCACAACTTCTAAGACAGCAACTAGACTGATGGCTGAAATTAGTTGCAAAGATTGAATACAAAAGCAAACAAACATTTTCTCCCCATTTCTGATGAATAGCATTTTTTACTGTACTCCACACTTTCTGAGTTGCAGACGGTGTCTTAACAAATGCAGCAGGAGTTGTTTATTTTCAAAATTCAAAACACATAAATCTTTTTCATGAGACTTCCTTAAACATCAATATTTTATTTTTAAATTTAATTTATTGAATAAGTAACTCACACAATGCACAAAATAACAGCAAATGAAAAATTACCCTTTAGGGTTTTTTTGGATTTGGGGAGGAGGGCTGTGATGCTCTGCAAAGGCAAATTGAAGCTAAAGGACAAGCAATGGATTGGATATTTAAAATGTCAGATTGTCCTTATTTAATTGGGGGTTAAGTATGTCCTTTAAAAATCAATCCCATCTTTCTAATACTTTCCGTGTTACTGTACAATTGCTGGCATTTTTGTCATCGTGAGTGCACATGTTGGAGTTTAGCAGTGAAAAATTCAGTCTGAGAATATTTGCATATTTTTTTTATGTTTTATTTCCATTATTTGTTTTTGTCTCTTTCAATGCTCTTAATACATTTGTTTGAAATGCACTGTGCCTATTTGAAGAAAAATTTCCTGTTTCTGCAGTTGTGTGCAGTAAGGTGGTCTCTAACCACACAATGAACTTGTTCAACTGTGAGAAGTAACAACGTTTAGGAACGATGTAGGATGTAATAGGAAAACATGCACCAAAGAATCCTTAGAGGCAATATCCCCCCTAACATCATGCCTCTAAAGCTACCTATATTCCTGACTAACCAGTCATAAAAGATAAACACATTCAAAGACAAAACTGCCTGTCTATCTTAATAGCAAGGTGAGATAGAAGAAAAGCTTCCTATCTTTAGAAACTCTCAGCCTTTATATCCATAATTTAAGTAAGAAACCCACATGATAACAAGTAATAACTGAGATTAAACTGCAGTGGGTCAATAATCTTCCCAACATCTGTATGATTATTAAGTAACTGAACTTAAGTTTAAAGTATCACTACACCAGTTAAAAAACAAGGAGGCTGAAGAAGACAAAAACCTAATATAACCAATGCTCAAAACTTGACCAGAAATGTTGGTATACTACTCTATTTACCAAGTAAATGCAATGGAAAAATGAGTTTATGTTTAACATACACATAAGCAATTTAAAATAGTCTTTGAAAGTGAAAACGATAAACCACTGGAATTTAATTTATAAACCTTCAGAAAACATTTAAATGGTTCCCTGAGATTCACAAATTTTTAAAAGCCTAAATCTTCTTTAAAAAAAATCTTAGAAGGACTAACTTGAAAAAATAATAAGCTATGAAACATATCTGATGCATTTATTTGCTTCAACTTTTGTTATTTCAAGAGCATTTAGCAGTTTTAAATATTATCTCTCATTTACAGTAGGTCTTCAAGACAACTAATCTCATTGTTTTCTAAATAAAATAAAAGCAGCAAAACTACAGAAACTGACACATTATCACAGAAATCTGAGAGAAGTGCCAAACAAATTCTTCAAAATGGCTGTTTCTCAGTTATACAGGAGCTGAAAAATGAATGATTCTAAGCTTAACGACAAGAAGGCAATAAATTGTGCTGTGATCATTTTCAAAATGTTATAATTATGCTGGCTGAGTAAGAATACACAAGCATCAAAAAGATATATTTACTTTGGAGTAAAGTCAGCTTTCTGTGCCTTGACCTTAAAAAGGACAGTACAAGAATAAAAGTTAGAATAAAAAATAACCTTGGCCATAAGCCAAGTGGGACCTGCTGATACATGCATTAAAATCAACAGCAGTTGTCCAAATGCATTTAAGAGAAGCTTTGTCATTAAATTATTCAAGAGGGAAATCCCTCCTTATAAAATTTTAACAAACTACACACATGATCTCAGAATGAGAACCTGTAGGCCAAGAAAATTTTAAGCTTCCTGACTATCTAAAGGTAAGGTAATTTGAAAAGTTAAGCAGCATTACTCATTTTTGTGAGAAAATATAAAAACAATAGAAATGGAGCAAGTTCTGAAGTTGCATCAGCCCCACATGGCCCGGGTTCCTGAAGTCAGAAAACATAATTTTCAGTGGAAAGTCCATTCTCCCATATTTGGACAGTGATCCTTCATCTCCCAGTTGTTATGTCGCATTGGGTTTTGTTTTCTAGAGCTTGGTTTCATAGCCTGAGGTTAGGGAAGAAGGTGATGTGTAAGTTTACCAAAGGATTTAACTATGACCTTGAAAATTGGTCCTGTTTGTGTGTTTGAGACATATGCATATTAATTAACAGTCAGAAGAGGTTAACAAGGACCTGCCTACACTGAAAACATAATTTAATGTAAGGTTCTAGCAAAGTTGGACCTGTGACTGCTGATGCTGAGCATGATTTTCGGTGAGTTATGTCTACCATCTTCCAATCAACATCATATCTTCTAATTTGTGATCTTAGCAAAAGAAACAAACTGTATAAGGATTGATCTGGGGGACAAACTTCACAAGATGTGCAGAGACGCAGCACCACACTTTTTCTAATCTAATCACTGGTCTGGCAAATGCAGAATGAAAAACACATGACCACCACAACTGCCTTCTCTCTATACCAGAGGGGTGGTGAAGGGAGAGAAACTGAATAAAAACTTTACTACTAAAATAATTTTTTGCAGGACTAACTTATTTGAGGGGGCAGAGGATGCTAAAAGAGTAATGAGGATAATTGCCCCTATTATTTTATCTAAACTATAAAATTCAAGAATTAGGAAAGGATATTTAAAATGTGCTCGTGTCACCTATAGCTAGATCCATCCGCTCAGTTACACAACACTAAATATACAAAAAACATGTTTTCCTTTCAATAAAATAAAAGTAAGTTGTTAATCGTTTGTGGAATCCAAGGTAATTAGCTAAGGGCAGAGAATTTAATCTGTCCTTGAAATTAGAAAACCAATACACCATAACCTTATTGTGAATTAACACATAAAATTCTTACCAGGAAGGTCTGATGTTAATACCTTATAATTAATGGATTCCTTCTAAAAGATTCGAGCAGACTGGAGACAATATGCAATAAACGATATGGGGGCCTACAAGTTAGTGCTGCTCTGCCAGCAATTTTCTTGCCAGATCCTTGGGCTGGAATACAAATTTTGAAATGGTTCCTTGACTAGGGGCTTCAGAAGGATAAGCAAAAAAGAAAATTATATTTAGTACTAGTCTGTATGATGGTAGAGTGGAGACTGAATTGCTATCTCTCCCTAATTTTTAGTAAAAAAACCCCAACAACAAAAAAACCTAAAAAAAAACCCCACAAAAAACTCCACAAAACAAACAAAAAAAAGTTAACCTCTCAAAAATTGCACATTTTGCATGTGCAAATGCCCAGTTGAGAGGACCTGACCATTTTGAGAGGCCCTACAAATCACTCCAGGGTACCTCTGGCTCAGATTAGCAGTGAGAAGTTAGAGAGCTTGGAAACTTCTTCCAGGACTCAGCAAGTGCGGGTTTTTTGATTGCAGTTTCAGAGCTGGGTGCATCTACTCTTCTCTGTGTAAACTTCATCTCATTCTTTGAAACCAATGTTACAGTTGGGGGTCATAACTCTACCATATGGTTTTCCTTATTTTTCCAGCTGTATCAAGGGTGACCACGATCTGAGATGTTGCAAGAAGAATGAGCCCTGTGGACCTCTGTGCTAGCCAGTCTCTATAGTTTGCTGTTAAATAAATGCCAGGACAGAGAACTGATCAGAGGTTGGTCAACGCAGCTGCAAACAGTGACCAGTTTCCTGAAGTTTTCCATGGACCTTCAAGGAGATCAATCAGTAAGGAAGGTATGCTATTTATAGTCAAGTAAGATGCATTTTATTTCAGAAAGTTTTGGATAAAGTTGTAGCTTGCCAAATAGCCTATAGCAAAGATTATGCTTTTTTTTTCTGGGTCATTTGGAGACAGAGAATAATGGCTAGCTCTCAATACACCTGTATCAATACTTCTAGGTGGGACTTTTCATACTTGGTCACCAAGGAATGTACTTAATGTCTTAACACATTCCCTGAAGATAATTGCCACTGAATGCTATCAAAGCTCTTCTGAAAGCTATGTTGGCTGCTATTCTGGGCTTTCCTTATGTCCAGTAGTTTAAATTAGCTGCCTTTTCTAATACAATGAATACATAGAAAAAAAGGATTACCAGTGTATCCCTCCATGTATATTCAAGAACTTCCCTGAAAATTTCAGTATTTTATCAACTCCTTCTATAAACAATGATATTAAACACTTATTTGGGATTAAGCAGTAATTACAGGCAATAATCAAAAAGGTGTCTTTATTATATGAGAAAAAAAGAGAGATATTGTCAGTTCTGCTAGCTTAACAATATATGAACTTTTGTTATTACTTGCAGTGTTCTGACACACAGAAGTCAAGAACAAGTATTACAATTTTCCAGTAATTCACTTGTTTGATCACATTTTAGACTTTTTTTGTTAATTTTGTTGATTTGCTTTCTTGTAGATGCAAAGGTTAATTTTTCAATGTATGTACTTTAATACTGAAAGCTATTAAATCTTTTCAGTTGAGGAATATGCATATTATTAGTAGTTTAAATTTTAAATAACTTGGCATTCAGAAACAGTTTTTTCTTTCTGATTCATGAAAAATTCTTTTTTCTCGGGGCTAAATATCAGACTACTTCTGGTTTGGTGTAGTAGAAATATTTACCTACAGAATGGACATACTGAAAGTTCCTGTGTCAGTATTTAGAACTTGCTGCAAAGATGTTCAAAAGAAACAAATCCTAGTATTCTATGAGTCTTTAGCAATAAGAACACTCCTGTCCCCCAACTACTTTTCATGGAATGACTAAGTTAGAATGCAGAGATACTGCTGTAAAAGAAGAATCATTTTACATTCTTGTTTTGTGTTTCAGCTTGTGTTTTGAAAGGCTTTGGATATAAAGAAAACAATTTTGCTAAAATGTTGCGACAAATAAGTCAGTGCAGTGAAGAGGTAAAATAGTAATAAAACATTCTAAGAGCTACAGTGAAGCAAGGAAGTGCATCCTGGAGGGGCCTTGAGCTCCATTTGTCATTAATTTACTGGCACAACTTTGTGAATATTCCATTATAGAAACAACCTAACCAGCTATCTGTGAAGTCCTATATGTCTGCCAATCGGTGATTTTCTGTTGGAACTGTCAGCACTTTTCACTGTACATAAGGCAACTTACTGAGAAGGATGAAAGAATAAACAAAATCACTAGCCAAAGTTTGTTTTTTTTTAATGTTGAAATGCAGGTGGAGTAAATAATCTAATCAACACTAGAGCATGAGTTCATTGACTCACATGAAGACACTGTCATATATTCTGGAAACTCAGTATAGTTTAATGCTACTTTTTATTTTTAAAGCAACAGCCATGTTGCCCTTCCTATGAATTTCCTTTGGCTGTACATTGAAGAAGTCAAATTACTGACATATCGTAAGAACAAGTCAATAAAATCCTATTTAACATTTTTGTTCATTATGAACCTGTAGTGGAGATCTTTACTTAGATACTTTGACGATGGTTTTTCTACTATCCAAAATTCATGAGCACAACCAGAACATGTGGAACAGTTTGACATTTTGATAATATCAAGTCCCTCTCTAGCCTGCCTACTCTACTCATTGATTTCCAGACCTATACTCTACCTCCACAGCTTACAGCAATAGCAATAGTTTACAACAAAAGTTTTTCATTATGATTAAATAATACATATTAAAAATAATAATTATATTTTTAAAAAGTCCTAAAATGAAAGTGCTCCTTTTTACAAGAAATTACTCAACAGCTGATGTCTTGAAACACAGCAAAGGTCTGCAGTTGCAGTCTTTTCATCCCTCAGACAGCTTCCCATAACTTTGGTCTTCTGCTTGAAACTATTAGAAACAGGGGTTTGGTAATTTCAGACTTTTATTCTTCTTAGACTACTTGTGCTTGTCTTCTTTGGCACACAGACTGACAGTCTTTCACGAAGGCTGATGAAGGAAAGAGGGATAAGTGGCAGGGCAATAAGATATAGAAGTTGTTTGTTACATTTATGTTATTTGTTCACATTCTTACATATGAAGAAAGGTGAAAAAAATTGCATTATGGTGTAATATGAATATCACTATTTTTGCAATTAGTATATCTCAGCACATGAACTTACATTTTCTTTCTCCGGAACAAAACAATGACTTTGGCTTTTCTGAGCCCACGATTCTATCACAGACATTTTTTGATAATATATTCAAAGTAAACACAGTTCTCTGAGTTGTCTGAGGTGCCAGCTTTATCCATCACAAACACTCTTCACAGCTCTTGCAGTGATGGAATCAGGTTTAATATGTATACATCACAGAAAGAAATACATGAATCTATATTTATATACATAAACAAAGATAGAAAGAAATATATATTTCACACGGTTATATAAGTATTGCATTTGCATCTGAAAGGCGTATTTGAGCTATATATTTTTGTTTTCAGTAACAAAATGGCTAGCTAAATCTGTCAGTCCCTTGAGTTTCAAACTGAACAAGCTCTTTCTGGCTGTACCCATAAATCTTGTTCTCAGATATTTTTCTTTCTCACATCTCATCCTGTATCACGTTCTGTCCCTTTGCTTCCTTTTTCCCTATTGCTTACATTCAGTAATACTCTTCCTTGTAACTTGGAATCCTCCAGTAAGGCATACTGACTTTTTTAAGCAAAGCAGGTGTCCGTCATAGAAGCAGCTTTGGCAAAATTGAAACATGCTAAAAGAAATATGCTGTTAGAAAAAGTAACAAATTATCAACAGGAAAAATAAAAATGTATGTTTTTTACTTCTTCAAGCATTTGTTTTACCTTAATAATTAAAAAAGGTATCAACATTTTCAGCTTTATGTTTGCTTGGGGTTTTTTTGCTTGTTTTTTGGGGGTTTTTTGACATAATGAATACTTAAAACAGAAAAATAATAATCCACCAGAAATCTATTAACAATTCTGGGGTAATTTGGAACAAAGATTTTGAAATATTGGAATTTCCAGACTAAAGAAAAATTCCTTTTTGGACATGTGCTGTTTTCTATTTCATTTTACCATCACTTGATACGTTTCTCTCCAGGGACACACAGATGTTTACTTTGAACAGGTTCCTGCAGGAAGTTTACCCAAAGGTTGAATGAAGGCACAGGGTTGTGCTGGGTCACTGTCAGGTCTTGGCTTCCCACCCCTCAGGGAGCAGCTGGCCTTTACCACTCCCTGACAGAAATGGAGAAAAGTAGTCAGATATTTAAATAATTAATAGGGGGTTTTGAATGTCAGGAAGTACTTTTTTTGGTTGGCCTTCAGCACAGGCCTTTACTGGATGTGAGGGGCAGCAGGTCAGGAGAAGAAGAGCCATGGCAGAAACTCGTCCTTATGCTTCTAACAGTGAAGAACCTGAGACAGAAGACAACGGGAGCTTTGACCCCTGTCCCTTCTATCGATTGCTTTTAACAGACTGGAGCCAGTTAAACTCATCAGCTTAGCTTTGTCTAGAAAATTGTATAACATTTCCCACAGGTGGAGGAACTTAGTTTAGTTGCCAAGTAAAGCCGGTTCAGTAGGCAATATCTATCCTACTCATGACTCACATAATATTTGAGATTTCCCTAGAGAGCTTGGGAATTATATGTTACCTGAAGGAAAATCTGTAACACTGTAAAGTCTGCAGTAAGCTCTGCTAACAAAAGTTGTATTTCTACTGAAGATAGATTCATAATAGAGACATTTATGTAGTCAGATAAGTTGAACATTTTGTTTGTCCTGATTTTTGTCTGAAGTACATATTCCAGTCTTGAATTTTGCCTTTGGACCAACCTTATCATTTCTGCAATTATTTTTCTTCCATTAAAGAACAAATGTTTGAAGTCTGAGCAACTTCTTTCATAAGAAAAAACTTCATATCTCTGTGGAAACCCTCTTCAAAGCTTCATGTCGCAGTGGGAAGAAAAGCCTTTTATAAAAGCTCACATTGTTTAAAGCAATTATCTTAATCTCTCTCCACTGAGTGCATATATAATTTTGAAGATATCTGTGTAAGTGAGCGGGGCCTTTCAATCTTTTCAGGCAATTTGTTTATTTAAGGTTCTTTCACTATTGTTAGTGTTAGAATGTTAAGTAAATGTATGTCATTAAGCAGAGAAATGTGCATTTTGTATAGTAAAAAGAATACATTCACTTTACAGTAGTCAATTCAGACTTTAGAAAACAATGTAATGAAAATTTATAATGATTTGGACAATTTTTTAAAACATCAAAGCAGCACTGGTTAGCAATATAAAATCCAATAGCAAGGAGAAAAAGTTTTAAAAAAACAAAGCCAGCTATTTTGTGGATATATGCACATATGTAGCAAAGGTACCTGTGCAAGTGCTAAATATGGTTACTGCAACTGAGCTACATTAAAATATTGTTAAAAAATGAAGTTTTGCATGTTATCTTGAAGCAGCATATTTGGAGTTTGTTTGGAATTAGTTGTGGAAGCATGTTACATTCAGATACGTATCTGAAAGATCAGTTCAAATAAATAGCTTTTGTAATATTTGAAATAAAAACCTACAAAGAAACAAAGTACTCAGATCACCTGCAGCTAAAGTAATGGTGGTTTCCAAATTTTAAATTAGAGTAATAGTCACTTTTATCACAATATTGTTTAATGTTTATTATAAATTGTTTATTCATTATCTCACTCTAAAAGAATACTGAACAGCAACTTTCATGTCGAGAGAGCTGACATTCTTACTTGATTTTCAATTTTCAAATGAATTTTCAAGTTCTCAAACTTCTGGAATCTTTAGCTCATAACTTCTTAGCCTTAAAAAGTCATCTCAAAGACATATATCTGTACTTTAGTGTTATGCTTTAAATATTTCATCAGCGGAGTAACTAAAGATATCCATACAGCAAAGGACATGCAAGAAAGTACTTTATAACCACAAATGTCACTGCAATCACTGGATATTTCCTTGGGTTTCTCAAACTGTCACTGATTAGATCCTCTGTCATTTGCTGACCCTTTATTCTTTATCCACTCATTGCCCATTGATTAAAAATGCAGACATAGTGAGAAATATTAATTTCTCTTGCTGAATAACAGACAAATCATAGTAGAGACATGAAGCAGATATTTCAAGAAGCAGCATTCACAATGTTGCCTTGAATAACACATAAATAACTATCCATTGCCGCGTGCCGTAGGGAAGAAAGGAAACATCCTCAGCCAATGGTAGGGGGAAGAAGGCTGGAACTCGTTTATTCAGGAGGCATGGGACTGATATAGGGTTCAGGGAGAAGCTTGGAAAGTGGGAGGAGTTTGGGGTGGAGCACGGCAAGTAGGGGATGGGCTAAGAGGGAAGGAGGGGAATACAGACGGGGCGTGGCTAGCTACACATTATGATGCTGGGTTTGCATCACTGGCCAGCCAATGAAAAAATAGAGAATACACAACCAATAGGAAACCAGTAACTGGGTAGCCACCACCAATCATAATAAAACATAAAAATACAGGGGGAATAACTATCTATCTAATACAATAAGTCACTATCTATGCTATAGAAAATCTTTTAAAACATAAATTTCTGAGGTTTGAGGTAGTTGTCCATTTCTGGTGTTGATCACTTGATAGAAACTGTTCATCCTAGTTGTTTTGGCAGTCTTTGAGACAGGGTTCCCCGACAATCCATAGAGCTCAGACTCATTAGGGTTTTGTGAAGGGGGGATTTTTTTTTTTAATGTTAATGATTCAATTTATCAATTTATCATTTCATTTAGAAGACAATATTTTCATAATTTTATTTTTTCGGGTTTTTTACCTTCAGCCTAAATCCAGGCATGTTAAAAACATATGCCCCTCCACTGTTCCCCCCCAAGAAAGATGTCTTTAACCTAGCTTTGAATCATGTCCTCTGTCTAAGAAAAAGCATTTCCTACTGTACTATAAGCCTCAGTACTAGAAGTATTTTAGGTTTTATTGATCTCTTGGAGAAATTTAGTTCTTGTCCAAGCAGTACTGTGATGAGTTGATAAAGGAGTAATAAGCGTTTGCATTTTGAGTGCAAATATTGGCATTTTGAGCTAGGAATTAACAGTGAGATTTAATTAGAAAATAAAAATATCTTCAGAGACAAAAACATGATCAGATCTTAGACTTACTATTAAATCAATACATTATCTGAGTGCAGTTATTAGAAGTATTAATATGATATGTTTTGTATTTGTTCTTTTTGGTGTGCACCTTCTAACTTTGTTATCGAAAGCAACACTTAATGAGCATAGACATAGGAATAGTCCTGCTGCCATATGCATCAATATTATCCAGTATTTTTCATAAAGTGAGCAAGCTCCACTAAAAAATTGGCAAATGGTGGGGGGGGTTTGCTTGGATTTTGTTACTGTTCCCATGTTCCTTTAGAAAGATATTTAGCTCTTTACTTCACAGAGTTTAGATGCCTTTTTTATTCATAAGGGCTGTCCTAATGGACCTGCAGCTCTACCATCTGCCTTCTGCTTGCAGCTCTCTGCCCTCATCTTCTTGCAAAATATTCCAATCCTCTTCTGTGCTAATTTTGCCTCTCAACATTACATCATCTGCAAGTTTCATTAGCATGATCCTGCTGTTTGCACCAGTGTCATTAAAAGCAAGAGACTGCCCCTAAGTCTAAACCTCAAGGAACTCCATTAACAAATACATCCAGCAAAATCATTGTCCTCTCTGCAAGGGTGTTTCCACTCACTGATACTCTCTTTTTGGTAGAAATTGGGCTACTCTGAATTTAGTAGTGAACCCTTCTAAGCTAACTGATCCAAATAGTTATGAATGCTGAGTATTCAAATTATTTGAGTATTGAAGATGTCCTGAAATATTTTGTGCCACTAGAAATGACACTGCTCAAAACTGTCAAAACTGAGAGCCCTTCTTTGCTGAAAAATTCAGGGACCCTTCTGTTATACATCATTTTAAGCAGTCAGATTAGTTAGCCTGGATGGTTTGCTCATTGTGTATTCTTTGTAGAATACACCAATAAAATAAACTTTGGGACAATTTAAGTAGTGTATACAAGCACATTTTCACAAATACAAGCACATACTAACTTAACAATTGCACACAAAATAAAGTGGTTATAAATTCACTTACAGTTATGTTAGTTGGAACTTATTAATAAGCACTATCTTCACTAACATTGATAACGTAATCCATGTTTACCTGCCAACTTCTACATTGACAAAATACTTACAATAATTATAGAAGATTTTTAAAGTACAAGCTTTCCTCAAAAAATATGTTAAATAAGCATGGGACGCACCACTGAGCACAAAAATACAGTCGTTTCTTTTTCTCCTGAGGCAATTTCTAACCAGGAGGCAGACATTCAGAGAAATTGCATCCTTCTCTCCTTAAGGCTAAGCATCTTTCTACTGCAGGAAATTCAATCTAATTACTCTGGCAAATAAGTAGTCTTCTCAAATTGAACTCCATGTGACAGTAACATGTGATGGCATTTAGCAATGTTTATTTCTTTGGAGTTTCTTTGTATTCCAAGAACAGTCTAACCTGCACAAAACATGTTACTCTAACTCCATCTGCTTTCACGTTGCCTTAAAAGAAAGCCATTTAAGCCTCATGGAAATTATTTGGGTTCAGTAGAGGTGTGTATGGGATTTAAGTAACACTAATTATACTGCAATATGAGGGNTTGATTTGTAAACCCTCGCAAGTAGGGGCCTAATACCAGAGATAATCTCCGAAATCTAAAAATCAAACACACTTAAATAGAATAGGCTAGAACAGCAGGGGAAGAAAAATCTCTAGAAACATTTACGTTTGTTGTCACTTAAAACAATCAGAGACACAAATACTTAATATGTGGTGATATCACCAGCAACTACTTTTTATTCTGCTTTCTAAATAAAGCAGTGACTTCAGGAGAATATCTACTAATGTTGATTTTAGTGTATACTGCCTTTAGTGTATCCTGTATAAGCTTGAGATTGAAGAAGAAATTTCTAAGGGAGAATAATTATTCCAGTCAGATAGCTTCAGATATTTCATGGTTATTGCAATGAATTTAAGATATCTTTATTGCCACAGAGGTAGGCTATATCCATATTTCAGATGGATACCGGTACCTTAGTTTAAATGGTCTAGTTCAGGTACCAGAAGCAGCCTAACAGCAGCTGCACAGGGCTTTTGCAGCTGCATGAATGTGCACTAATTTACCTTGCTGAGAAGGCTTGATAATTCCCTCCAGCTGAGCTCTGCATCAGCATGGTGAGCCTGCCTGCTTTTTTCAAGTTAGGTTGAGTAACTTCACAGTGCAGGGAAATATAGTGTAAAAGAAATCACTGAGGCTTGAAAGCTGTGAATATGGTGAATGGTCTCACTGGGAGGCATGTTTACTAGCAGTAACAGACCGTCCATCACTGTGGAGGCGATATAAAAACATGCAATGCATACTCTTCCTCCGTATCATGATATCATGTAAGAATGCAAGTTCTCTGTGATATTTATGTTTTAAAAATACACCAGTCTATTGTAGCCTTAGTCTGGATTTCATCTTTTTGAGTCAATAGGAATGGCAGAAATAGGGTTGAAGCAGACTCAAGACTGAACATAAGTAATGTGTTCCTCTGTTTTCTTCCTCTGTTTTGTCTGTAGCAATATCTTTGATTTCTTTGATTTCTGCAACTATAATGGTTCATCTGATCCTCAGTGCCACTTCAACATTGCTCTCAGTGCTTTCTCTGTTCAATAACATTTGTGTGACAGATGGTGCAAATGACCATGACACCGATGTTGGAATAGTGTGAAATGATATTGCTTACTGCTTGATGTTTCACCAGCTGACAATAGTGAATTACTGGCAAGGATAAGTCTGAGAAAAACAAAAAAAAATCCATGTACAGATTTATCTGATTTTTGGAACTAAATTTTAAGTGTAACTTCTCTTCATTTTTTTCTATATGTTTTATTCTTATATAGTTGTTGCAAATGCTCTTAATCTGTAAGGACATTTGCAAAGCAAATACCTTTCCATTGCAGGTAGATCTCACTATCTTAGTCATTCTTTCTTCTTCAGCAATCAATTGATTAAACACTTCTATTCTTTGTGATACAAACATGTTTTCAGTAAATGTGTGCAGAATATATCACTCCACCTGGACACCTCCAGGTTTCTTAGTGTTTGGGTTGATGGGTGGTTTGGTCCACCACGCACATCAAGAATTCATTTGCCTGGAACAATGAAGTTTAAATGAAAGAAAATGTAACATTTATCATATCTGATCTTCTTCCTAGTATGTACATCTTGAGTCCCCATTTTGTACCTCTGAACTAGAATACAGCATAAAAAATTATTCAGACTTTCAGCTTCAAGTTGACTGGATTTTTCTTGTCAGGCAAATAAATAATTTTCCTATTTCTGTTTGCACTCCATGTCTCTACTCATTACATCTTCATTAAACTCCCTTCTCACATGGCCTACAGCCCTGCTTGTTTGCTGCTCTAAGTTCAGGAATTCCCCTGTTTACTGCTCCATCAAGACCGATGATCTCTCAAGTAATTTTCATCCATATTTCCATACTGCTGGTGTAAGGACTGATGCCAGGTCTTCTCCTGAACTTCCTAATAAGATGTGCTATAGTCTCTTTTTATTATTTCGTTTAATAGACACCATCTCTCCAAGATATATGAAAGTCTATAACACTTAAAGAACATGCATGTGATATAATTGGAAAGTTCCTTTTTATTCCAAAAGAAAGACAATGCCATACAAGATCATTCCTAATTACTGTCGGTGAATAATATCTTTGAGCAACTTACTTGGTAAAATAAACTTTGTTTAATAAAGCAACATTTGGCTTCTGTAATTCTGAAACCCAGCTGAAGCTTGTGTTTGGTTATATTCTGTTTCCAATGGTACAGAGATCTGAGAATGCTTTGCAGTGATTTATGACAATTGCCTATTCTTGAATGTAGCCATTAGTAAAACCATCTGAAACAACTGCAAAAAGAGTCAAGAAACTTAGCAATGTTATCATATTTTCAGAATTAGTCAGCAGAAGATGTATAAGACACATATTCCTTTCCATTCATACAACAGAATTTCTCACTCACCTGTCATTTTATGCTCCATTTAATACAAAAACTTTTCTCTGAACAAGACTGGGATTCTGTTGCTAACCATTCTGATTTTTGTCTGGCAAATTAGACCCCTGATTTGTCTCTTTGACCATATGATTTATATCTCTGGATGCTTTTATCACTTTTTTCCTTTTACTGTAATATCAAACTTCTACAACTGGGTTTCAACTCCACATCCCTCCTAAACATTTCCTACAGTATATAAGAAATATCAATTTCAATTCTGACTGCTTCATTGTGACAGCTGCCATTGCCCCTTTTTTGTATGTGTTTGGTTTTGGTCACTCTTCTCTTCCTTATGCTGACACTCACCATTTGAAAAATCAGCACCACAATACTTTCTGCAAACCTCCCAGTCCATGAAACCTTCTTAAGGAACAGTAATAAAGCTGAAAATGTGCAGTGATGACTGCCTGTCATATCCACTACTCTGTAATTTACTTTGCTTTTTCTTTATGATCATAAATCATCCCCTCCATGTCTATCTCACGCAATAAGCTTCAAGCACAGATTACTGAGCACTTTTCTGCCCTGCAATTGTATAGTAGCTAAAACAGTGGGACCATCATCCATTAGCATACTTAAATATTAGAGAGATACAAACAATAGTTAATCAAGACTCCAGTTATTTTGAAAGGAAATATTTCAGCTTGGTTTGTGTATTGTGTATTAACACCAAAGTGTCTTGTTAGAACAAATTGAAACATAACTGTTATTATGATCTGGAAGACTTACAGAACATAAACATTATTGTGTTGGATATTCAGCCTTAAATCATGAAACCACACTCACTGCATAGTAAAAGGAAAATAAAAAGTATTTGCTTAAAATGAACTCATAAAGGAAAACATATTTCATAATTTTATTACTTTTGAACAACCAGATCACATTCAGAGGGCTCCATTTACTGTATAGTATGGTTTAAATTCGCATAGTGAGGTCAACTATATAAAATGTGCTAGTATAAAAAGATACGATGCATTCCTCTCTAAGGAGTTTGTCCCATCCCTTCAGTGCATGCTCAGGTACCTCCCCTGGCTTCAAAAGGACAGACAATGTAAAATCTCCCCTTTAAATGGATTCTACTTAGATGGAAACATTCATAGCCTAATGATTACATACCAGGTCAACTATTGGAAGTTGCAAGTTTCCATATAGAATTAATTAAAAAAAAAAGAAAGAAACAAACAAAAAAACAGCTTTCTAAAAAAGGGATTTTAGTTTGAAACTTTATTTTTTACACAATCTACCTTTTCCTTTTAAAGATTTTTATTATAATGTATATATATTTTAAGGACAACAATTACTATAACCCAAAGTATGGAAATAGTCTAATATTTTTTTTCCTCAGACATTTAGCAGCTTTTTTAGTCCTTTAGCAGGTAAGACAATGAAAAAAGTTTGGTCATCAGGAAATGTTACCAAAAAGTAAACAAGAATCTCTATGACATAGGAAAGAAAGATATTCTTGTTCTCTTCCAGGAAAAATGATGCTGATGTTCGCATATTTGCTTTTCTATTTTGTCTCTGCTTAACCTTCACTCTCCCTAGAGGAGCAACAGTTGCCACTGACAAATTATTCACATTGTGTCAAATGACACTAATCAAGTAATTTATTAGCATCAATTTTCAACTGTTCCTCAGAACAACAACACTAAATGAGCAATTAATTCTGAAGTCATGCTGAAGGTATTAATAGCAGTTGAAATGGAGAAGGACAGTGTAGAAGGAACAATTTGGTCAACTGAGTAAACAACATATATAACCCCAAGTAATTTGATTTATTATTACCTAACATCCAGCTTGATCTACGTAGTCCATAGAATTAAAAAAAAATAATAAAGTTTTCTTGGGGATCAGCAGGGGTAAATGAGATTATCATGATATTTGTGAGAATTTTATTTGAAAAGTAAAAAAGAGTTGAAATTGTACCTCAGCTATTGCAGGATCAAGTTTGTCAATCTCATATTTGAAACTTTATAAAAAATATCATCAAACATGAAGTACAAAATCTTTCTCACTTCAAAATTTCCTTTTCTCATATAAACAAATTTTAAGATTGGGTTTTGGTTTAACATTTGCCACAACTTTTGGAGGAACAAAACTATCACAGGAAATGGGCAGCTTAATGCATGCATCCATAACAGAAATGCAGCATGTTTCGCCATCCTCAATCTACTATCAGTAATACTTTGATTCAGTACTATCTATATTTTTGATTTCTATGTACATTGTTTTAAACTTAGGAACGATCATATTTTCTTCAAAATGCCATTCTCTGCAGCTGTCTATGAGCAAAGAACATGCCATCAGACAAGTTCATCACAGTTCCTATTGGCTCTCTTTCCCCCTGACTCATCTGGTTAAATTGAGTTTATGTGATTTAATGGTAATGAGATAGTCAGCACTACAGGAAATGAGTGGATGTTCTGCTAATAAGTAAAGCTTTCCTTTTGTCATTTGCCCCTACTTGGCAGAAATCAGGTTGAGAACAAGTTGAAAACAAATCAGGTTGAGAAGAAATCAGGTTGAGAACACTCCCAAGGGCTAAAAAAGTTTGATTCTGCCTTATAATGTAGCAGCTAAGTAAAATTAACTAATTTGAAACAAAACTATGAAGATAAAACAGGAATCTTAACCATATGTTTATCATGCTATGTAATATTAATGTAATTGAACAGTAAGAAATATTTGCCATTAGTAGGCATGTACATTGTATTTTTATTAATATTACTTCTGGTTTACTTTTTAAAGAATCCTCCAATACTTCTATGTATTTGAGAAATCCTACTGAAAATAAAGTGTGGTGTTTATTTTGTATTTTTTTCTTTTGATAAGGACATAAATTGCCTGACTATCTGTCAGGACTTCCGGCACAGAAACATGCAGAGAGTTGCTACTGATAATACCTCTGAAAATTAGGTGCTTCTGTATTGAATTATTTGCACAACTAATTCTTCAGGACAAGTACAAACATCTTGCAGAAAAAGAGTCTCAAGACCTCTGTCAAGCTACGCATTTTAGCAACATTCAGCTGTCTGAATTACGTTTGAAGCTCTGATATCTCTATGCTGATGAATATACTTTTTGCCATAAATTGAGAATGGCAGTAGTTGTGCTGTTCCTTTGTGTGGTATCTTCATCCTGGCTGACAACTGCTTCTCTTCACTTCCCCTCCTCCAAGGCTAGGAGGAAAATAGATGCTGAGAAAAGGTTGGGTTCATTCTGTTTTAATCAGGCTGAACATGTTACTTCTTCCTTCCCTGTTCAGATTATATCCTCCCACTAACTGCTGTTCTGCTCATTTCTATGTTTCCACACAGGTTATCATAGGCTAGAAGAAATCAGAAAAACCCAGGTGAGCAGCAGGCCTGATCTGCATTTATCACCTGTAGAGCTGTTGTGCGTCTTACTCCTCCTCCTTATCTACTTCTGGCATTCTATTTTAAAACCAAGGACAATTTAATTTTTGTTAATTTAAATTACTTTGAGTATATTTCATACCAGTATTTGCCTACTGCTGTGTTAATTGAACAGAGGAGTTATAATTTGCATTGTCAGAGCTGGCTTTAGGACAGTTGTACCTGTGTATGGTGGCAACTGAGTCTTTGTTTTTATATATATTTAAAATTCAGGCAGCAGTTTTATGTGCTACGATAACACTTACAAACACATCTAATGTGATTACATGGAGACATGCCATGAAGCTGCAGTCAGTTCTCTGTACCATGCAACATTTATCATAAAATTATGATATTTTTCTTCTGAGAAGCTAAAAAATGTTCATAACTCAATGAAACTGTCGAGAAATCTTAAGAGGAGACAGAAGCACTACAATGATTGCTAGTTACTATAAGTGCTCAGAATCTATGAAAGACAGATCCCTTCCATTGTTTTCAATACTTGTCCTCAATATTTTGGGAGTTTTTAAATAGATATTTGGGGGAGAGAAAGAGCAATACTTGAAGAAAATAAGTAGACATAAAATGCTACAAAGTCTACTGCAACAAACTGCACATCAATTTTTTAGACTAGTACTCCACCCTTATGACAGAAGGATTTAAAAGTCATCTTTGAGAGGGAAATATCAACTGTCAGCTTTTTTGTGGACTTATAAAGCAATTTATTCACAATAATTCATTATCCAAAAAATCCCAGACTAAGTTCTCTCTTTAACATGGCCTGGTGGTGAAGAGATGTGTCTCATAGAGGTTGTACTTGAGGTCTTCACCTGCAAGCAAGTAATTTTTAAAATGTGTAGTCCAGGGAATACTACATATTTTAGCATCATTCCTCAATTGAAAAACAGAAAGAGTATCACTGGGCTCAGATTCTTTAAAGAGTTATGAGCTTATGTATATATTTCTGGAGGCAAGTTGTAACTTACACAGGAATGATTTAGACAGGCAAAAATTGTTTCTTTCAGCGCTGACTTGTGAATAAGGGAATGCATAAATCATTAAGCTTCATTCTGGGTTCATCTAGACAGCTCAGCAGACCAGCACATTGAGCCCTGTGATGTGATGCTGCATCATCATTTGAGGTGCAATTCTTCAGTTTAGCCCACTCCAAGAAAATTATTAAGGGAGCTTTTACAGTTGCCAGGACTGCAGTTTTACCTAGCCCTCACATACATAATGAATTGGTGGATTAGTACCTGATCAATCACAGGCCTTCACTGTAGTTTAAAAATTTCTTTTAATGGAGTGGAATAAAAATATCTAGAAAACAATATTTGGCAGTCCTTTAAAATAAATGGTAAAATTTTATTCTGCATCATCCAGTGCAATAACATTATTCAAAATAAAAATTTCTTATTCAGCTTTTTAAATAGGAGATATCATATTGAGACATTTAACCATCATAAATCTATACAGGAGACCTCTGCCTTCAATTTTAGAATGTACAGAAGTAATTAGGCTGAAGCTTCTAAAGTGGATTTTTGAAAACCTGGGATGAATAATGAAAAGAAGGAAGAAATTTACTTTTAGGTTCTCATGTCTGCTCTGCAGAAGAATTTATTCATTTTTCAATATACTTAAAGATTTTCCATATAAACTACAGAATATCCTAATTTGTCTAGTCATCCTCATTAAGTCAAAATAACCAGAGAATACAATCACACTTAGAGAATCAACCTGTCATTCTTTTCCCCTTTCTTCTCATGGTTACCAGTATTAAATCTCATGACAAATGTAGAAACAGTAAACTCAAAAGTTAAAATCCAACATCCAGGCTTTCATTCTACTAATTCCCTTCCTTTTTTCCCCCCATTAACACTTACTTAGCTCCAAAAATTTAGGTTTTGAGCTTCCATCCAAGCCTAAAGTTAATAATCTAAATCAACATTCAAGTTCTAAGAAATAAAAACAAATCCTCTCTAAGCTTTCCCCTCTTCTCCCAAAGACAGTCAGAACCTACAGAGGGCATTTCATGCCACCACTTCTTAGGTTTCTCACGCTATCAAGGTATTTTGGAGTGGGAGCGAGAGGAGAAAGCAATATGGTACACCTTTGTACTGGTATACATAAACGTCTTTCATTCTCTGCTTTCTCCCACAGGCAATCATCCATCATCCATCATTGGCCCGTGTTTAGCATGCTGCCAGTACAGCCTGTACCTCTCCAGGGGTTTGTTCTGCTTTAGTTTTGCAAACCCCAATATCATTGCTTATTTCCTACAGCCCAATAGATTTCCCTGTGCAATTCAGCTTCATTAGAGCTACCTATACAGCATGCAGAAAAAGATAATTTCTCTTTTAAAGTGTCTTTGCATAAAACATTACATATTCAAATTAGGAGTTCATGGCTTAACAAGAGATAACCCTGGGCTTGCTTAGCATAAGGTCAGCAAAGATTTTCCTCCACTGGCAAAAATATGTTCAGTGAATAAAGATTTTAGAAAGAATGTTATTGTTTTAAAAAGGCAATACAAATGGTTTCAACATTGCAGCAACATTACCTTTAAATCCAAACAAGAAATTGAAAAATACGAAGTGTGACAACATCCAAAGCAGTAGTTTGTCGGAGAACCCTGTCTCAAAGGCTGCCAAAACAACCAGGATGAACAGTTTCTATCAAGTGATCAACACCAGAAATGGACAACTACCTCAAAACTCAGAAGTTCATGTTTTAAAAGATGTTCTGTAGCATAGATAGTGACTTATTGTATTAGATAGTTATTCCCCCTTGTATTTGTATGCTGTATTCTGATTGGTGGTGGCTACCCAGTTACCGGTTTCCCATTGGTTGTGTATTCCCTATTTTTTCATTGGCTGGCCAGTGATGCAACCCAGCATCATAATGTGTAGCTAGCCACGCCCTGTCTGTATTCCCCTCCTTCCCTCTTATCCCTTCCCCTACTTGCTGCGCTCCGCCCCAAACTCCTCCCACTTTCCAAGCTTCTCCCTGAACTCTATATCAGTCCCATGCTCTCTGAATAAACAAGTTCCAGCCTTCACCCTACCATCGGCTGAGGACATTTCCTGTCTTCCCTACGGCACGCGGCAGTAGTTCACTAGGTAATAAGATGAAAGCAGTGTGAAAACTCTAGGAGGCATTTTGAAAATTACAGGTTTAATAATAGTAATAATTATATAAATAATTAATATGTCAATAGCTCTATATGTACATACAAATCCATATATTCACTTTTATATAACATATAACTGTATGCAATTAATCTCCCTTTATAGAAGGTTTTTATATATACACCTATATATATACATACATACACATAATCTACTTTTATGTATGCATGCATGCACCTGTGTGCATGAGAGCAAGAAAGTTTTATTTTACATATATATATATATATGTATACTCACAAACAAGACTTATTTATTTGAAACTGTGTGCATTTTGGAGTTTTCTTTTACCAAAAGCAACTGACTGGGCAGTCATAAGTGTGGCAAACAGGATATCCTGGTTACAGTGATTTGAGGATTGACCACTCTTTTTTAGAGAAGCCAGCAATGATTTGCATGTGGTCATCTCTGCTCTGTATTTTTTCAACCTCGTTCTTCTTGATTCTATGATTCTATGATTTTTGCTCTCTCAGGCTTGTTAAATTAGTATATCACATTGTGGCTGATACATTTAAAAAGAAGTCATTTAGTGAAGATTGGACCAGCACATCCTGCTTGAACAGTATGTGACATCTTAAAAATCCCTTTCTTTCATGCAGGGAAAGAAGCTCTGCTGTGCTAAATGTGTTCTCCTGCAAGTAGAATTTCCAGCAAAAGATTAGTGAAAATCTTCAGTGATAGAGAAAAAGAGACACCCAAGTTATACGTTACTGTACCACAGTGAAACCACAGACATCCATCTGGATGAGAGCCATAGGCAGGAATCAGTAGCAGAGCTACATTAATGCTGAGGGCCAAGATGTTGCACTGTACCTGAGAAGTACATCCTGTGAAAAGACGCACAGGAGGTGAAGGGTGAGGGAGGTCTGAGGTCAATGAATCCATGACGGGTTTGCCCAGGGGCTGGAACCACAACATCAGAAATGTCACCAAGCTCCTCTGCATGAGTGGACAGAAATCTGGAGTTGAGCCCTGAACCCAGATCTATCAGTGGAACAGTGCCAGTGAAAACTGTTTCATCTCCAAAACGGATCTGGTAGATTAATATTAAAAACACAATTCTACCTTTGCTTCTAGGTAACACAGAAAACAAATAGAGCTTGGTTTTTAAGCTCCATGTCACACTTTTTGTAGTTCTTTTTTTTTTCTTTTTTTTTTTTCTCTGCAGAGTTTAGTGAAATTGCCTACTGCTGTCTTTAAAAGCTTACACTTAAAAGAAAAACTTTTAGCAGGGTATCAGTCAGGCCTCCAGAATTAATTTTTTTCTGACAAAAGAAAATGTGATCATAGTTCATGCAGTGAACTGCAGGGGAAAATATTTGTACTTAGGTGTCTTAAGTGCCTAATTTGCTGCTGCTGACACATGGTTAGATTGATACAGTGTCTAGTACCTAGCAATTAAATTACATTAGAAATGAAAGAAGGTTTGAAACTGAGTCCATCAAGACAAAGAACTCTTGAAAAGTTGAAGTTTCAAGTACTGGAAGATTGCTCTTAGGGTTTTCTAATCTACGATCAATACTTAAAATATTTTTCAATACAGGGTAGAAAGCGAGTAATCCGTAAATTAAGCACTCTATGGATTTAATACTTGTTCTACAGAAAACTGAAATATGTAAAATGCTAGCTAGAATACAATAATGATTCTGTGTCAGTTGCAGAGTTTTTATTATAACCCTGCCTTATTTTGAAGTGCACTTTTCAGTAACATTTTATGTGAAACATTAATTCTTTTACCTAAAAGCGCGTATCCTTGAACTATAAAATATATGGTACATTTTCATTCTTTGCAATCTGGGAAAAAATCATCTTGATACTGATCGTTTTGAAGCAGATGTAAAGAATGACAGCATCAGGTAGTTTCAGTGGCATGTAGGGCATTCTTGAATAAAGCTATTCAAGCCTCCTATAAAGCTATTTAATGCAAGCCTGCCTCATGCTGGTTTCCATTTCCACTGATGTTCTCTACAGCTAATTTGTTTTAAAAATAATAGGAGCCAGATATATTTTCAGGATATCCAGAGTAAATCGGAGGGATCAAATTACTCTTGCCTGGCACAGACCATGCTCAGCTTTCAGTTTTGGTAGGTGGCTGTTACACCCTCAACATCCCCAATGCCCATAAGGGCTGTTTATCAAGGTACAAGCTGCTCTTCCTGCTATTTGTAATATCCACCAAAGCAACCACAATAACAGCCACAAATGACATAAATATCCGAAATGCTTTTATCAACCTTAGACTCATCAGTTTTAGTGGAACTGTACTTACCTGCAATAAATATGACTTTCTTTTCTACGGCAGTCTTGTTTCATGACTCAAAAAAATCTCATTGAGTTTGTCTCTTCATCCTAATACAAAAGGCACCAGTGCTGTATGGCTTCAGTAACAAATAGTCAGAAGTGGTTGAATATTCAGCATCAGAATGAAAATGCAGACTCTTTATCTCTTTATGGGCAATGCTGAAGCTGAGAATTGAAAACGTTCTAAGGATAGGAGGGATAATGAGTCTTATTTACAGAATACAATTTGTGGGCCTGTTAACCTGTTAAACTTCTACATTATGTGAAAATCAGCCTTGATCTATTAAATTAATGATCAGGTGTCGGAGAACACTGTCTCAAAGGCTGCCAAAACAACCAGGCAGAAACGGACAACTGCATCAAAACCCATAAATTCATGTTTTAATGGATGTTTTGTAGCATAGATAGAGATTTATTGTATTAAATACATAGTCATTCCCTTTGTATTTGTATGCTGTATTGTGGTTACCCCATTACCGGTTTCCCATTGGCTGTGTATTCCCCATTTTCCCATTGGCCGGCTGGTGATGTAACCCAGCATCATCATGTGAGGTTAGCTACGCCCCGACTGTATTCCCCTCCTTCCCTATAAGCCCTTCTCTTCCTTGCTGTGTTCCGCCCCCAAATGCCTCCCATTTTCCAAGCTCCTCCCTGACCCTATATAAGTCCCATGCTCCCATGAATAAATGAGTTCTAGCCTTCATCCTACCATTGGCTGGGACCGTTTTCCTTTCTTTCCCTACGGCACGCGGCAATCAGGGGTTTCCGCATTCTTAAAAAAAGATGCCAGGATATGATTAACAACCTTGAAACTCAAAGGACCAGCCAGACAGATGTGGATTTTTTTCAGTGAAATTGAGCATCAGACAGATTATAGAAATGTCTGAAGAGAGACATACTTTATCTGTTACCTCCTATTCGCACTGAGAAATGCAGTGGGGAGATGAGACCTTGAACAGCCTAAAATTTAAGGCTGGTCCCACTTATTTTTTCCCTTAAATAAGTATGTTTTGGTTTCAGTTACACTACTAACCATAACAGTTTGAGAACCAAGTAGTCCCGAAATCTTGAAGATTTGGAGAAGATAATATGAAAAAGAATATATAAATTATATTACAAGTGCACATCTGTTCATTTACCTTTGAAAATGCAAACCTAGGTGAAGATTGCTTTGAACACAGGAACAAAAATTTCCATCTTCTAAACCAATGACTGTTGGACTGACACATTCTGAGATGCAGAAGAAAGAGGCAGCACTAAATGAAGAAATTAAGCAATTCAGATGAGCTAGCTGAAACTTTCCTGTGTAGCTATACGGTTGAAAGGTAAATACCCATTTTTTGTGCAAGGCATGTTTCCTTGACTGTATATGAAAAACGTATCTGCACATTCAGGCAGAAAAGAGATAGACAGAAACTACCTATTATGAAAATCTGCCATAAAATAGGTTGTTACTGTTCTAATACATCTATACTGAAATAATTAATTCAATTTTAAGCAAACGGAAAACTGTCAGAGATAAATGCAATTTATATTAGCATCAGTATTCATGTTATACTGAGGTAATTGTTCTTTGGACTCCATAAATACATTGGTATGAGACCCGAGCTAGCTAGTTTAATGCCATCTTGTTAGCACTTGATATTGTACGCATTTCTGTGGCTTCCATGAAGGCTTAGTTACACAAGATATGTTGTCAAAAAGACAAAAATTCAGTTTCATCTCTTCCTACATAAGGTGTGTGGTGTTTCCTGAAGTAAATTACATATATCTCTTTGCAGCCTCCACTGGGATCTGCAGTTGACGTCCCATCCTGCATCCAGGCACTGTCCTAGGGATAGCATATCATATATAGCTAGCTTCAACTTGTACTTCGTACCAAAAACATGACAGTAATTACTGGCCACTGGACTTGGAAGTTACATATTTGATAACAAATGCATTTAACTCCTTAGCAGTGGTGCCTTTCTGTAGTCCATCTCACACATAAACCACAGGTCCAGATCTTGGAGCTATTGAACATATTTTTACAGCCTCTGTGATGTGATTAATATTCTAGTCAGAGACTGGATTTTTTTCTAGTAACTTTTCCAGTAAGAAAATATTTGGTAAGGTGGACTTCTACCTGCCTGGCTTAGATACTTCCCACAATGAAGTGTTTTCTGTACCAGTCACTAGTAAACTCTGGGATCTGTGACTCTATCCAGGATTACATTTCCTGTCCTCCCTGATACTACTCAGCATTTCCCACAGCATGCCAGGCCTTAAGAGAGATCTTCTGCCTCTGTAAGAAATCAGTAATTATGAACCTATCTTGCATCTACTGTCCCCTCAGTGTTTAGTCAGATACTGGCATAGAAGCCGGACCACACGATTTGAGGTAGAATACCTTTTTCATACACAGCAGGCTTTCCTCTCCCAATTTCAACCGCAACATTTTTACCTAAGTTCGCATAAATGCAAATTGCACTGCCGTTCATTAATTTATATAGCATTGACAAAGTCAGGGAATTTGTCACCATAAATCTTCTACAACCTTGAATTTCAAAACATTGGGAAAGTATTCTATAGGGAGAGGTTCTGCTTTCTTTCCTTGCCTCATATTTACATGGTATGATTTTGTATTCTTTATGCAATGGTAATAGCCAACAGATATTCTTCTTAAAATAAAAATCACTCATTTTCTCAGTTTTCTTCACTGTCATCAACAGCTTAGGTGCATAAATACACACACACACACACACACACACACACACACACACACACAAGCGCCCCCACCCCCTTGAGCATTTCTGGACTTCTCTTGCCTCAGGCAGAAAATATTAAAGGAGCAAAAAAACATTAATAAGGAAAATTATTTAAACAAGTCAAATATATAATTGTATTTTCCTGGTGCCTGGATATTAGATGGATTTCCTGACCTCGAAGTAGAATTTTCTGACAAAGTCAGAGAAGAAAAGTCCATCCAAAGCTGAACAAGTCAATCAATTTTGGAACCCAGTCAAACATTTAACAAGAAAACATGAATGCACAGTTCTGAATTTTGATGATAGTTCAAGTCCTAACTACAGAACCATAAAAAAATACAAAATGTTTAATGAGTTAATCAGGTATCCCAGACTAATAGGATAAATTATATCCAAACATGGAGATCTGTTTAAATTCCTCTGAGCACCTCTCAGTAATCAGAACAGGCTATTTTGAATAATTAGTAAAACAAGAATCAACCATTAGCATTGATATAAATCATAATAACTCCAATCAAGTAAGTGAGTTACAAGGTCATAAAATAAAAGCAATAAGAGCGTGGCTTCTGTATGAATTAATTGGAGCTGTACCAGTTTATAATCAGAATATTGCTCAGGAGTAACTTAGCCATATGTCCATTACTAGAGAGACACTTTCAAATTAAGACATATTTCAGTACCTAAAGTGACCTGAGAAGAGTTCACAACACAAAGAGGCAGCATCAGCCTTAATCTTTCAATTTATTTTACATGCTGAAGTGAGGTGGTGTGGAGATGAAAGTCATACCGAAATCAATGTAAAATCAGTGGAAGCATGACAAACCATCAAGTCCTATTTTTAGCTCTTTGCCCTAGTGTCTCCTTCCTTTGCTATGGTTTGTTAAAGAGAACAAAACATTCACTTAAGCAAATTTCAATTTGTTATTGCTCTATGCTGCAGGTCATCCTTTTGCTTTCCCTTCCACCTTGGCATATTCGGTGATTCTGTCCTACTCACCCCACTCACCTCAGTTTGCATGGCAGGGGTGACCGACCCTACACTTGCTTTGGCCTTTAACATACATTGCAGCACATTAGTGTTTTGCCTATGAGCAACAGTGGAGTAATATAGCCAGCAGCTGCTTTCATCTGAAGGAAGAACAATATTCTGGAAAAGGGCCCTCGCATCTCATTGTATAACATCTTAGTAAAGTTCTTTATAACTAAAGAAAGATTCTTTCTACTTAACGAACAGCTAGAGCTTCACACTGTGCATTAAAAAGATGAACAGAGGGGGCTGATATCTTCATTCAAAGCTATCATTAGGGGGGTTTAAAGAAATTATTAATGCCTCTTCTTTTATCTACAAAACCAAACACCCATAACACACTTGAACATTACAAAGCTCCTGTAAATTTCATAAAAACAATCAAGACTAATACATGCATTTTAAGTGACTAGTATCCATAACCTGAATTTATACAGTCTTTTTACTCTTCCATTGCTAAAATGAATATATTACAGAAAAAAAATTAATTACACAATCAGATTAAGGAGAAAAACTGCAAGAACAGGAGCAGAATAAAAGCTTGTTTTTCACAACTATAACCATTCAAAATGAATGAGATGTGAGGTTATAAGATGACCATGTTCACACCATTAGAGCATAAGAAGATTTTTTTTTATCTCTGCTCTATACTTGCCATTTTCATATAAGATGCTTTTTGTTAAACTCATAAATAATGATTTCAGTGAACAGTTTCCTTAAAAACCTCTAGACTGATGAGATACACCAGAAATTCCTATCTCTTTGATGTATTTTGTGATTTCTAAAGCATCACCATACCTTACACTACAGAGACAGAAAAAACCCTGAAGTACTACAGTGATACATTATTGTAATACAGAATGGGAGACAGTTCCCAGGGCTGTCGTAAGACTATATTTATGTCAGTTCTAGTTTCCGACTATGTATCCATGCTTGCAATGAATGGTCTAAAACACAGTTATGAAAGCTGCACACCTCCAGAAAAAAACCATGTTCAGGACTAAACACTTGGTCATTTTTCATCAAATGGGTACTATTTACAATTTCAAATTTCTGGATCCCGAGAGAGTCTTTGATTTTTAAAACATATTTTACTTTTTTAGAAGGCGAAAAAACTTTATCACATTGAAAAATTGTATGAATAATACTTACAAAAGCTTTATATAAATATTAGTAATGGCAATATATCTGATTGACTAAGGAGTAAAACATAGACTGAGGAGCTCAGAAGTCAAAATAAATTACTATGTTCCTACAGGATTTGATCCAAACTCCCTGAAATACAGCAGAACTTTTCAGTGGGCTGTTATTAAGACAAAATTATAAAGCAGAAGTCCTTCTGAACCCAGTGAAAGACATTTGTATAGAGTACTCCTGGTGTTCATTTGTACATTATATTAACTTTGCATGCAAAGAATTCTTTATGAAGCTTAAAAGGCTTTTCTGTTATCTTAATTACAGATAAAAATTTGGGCAGAGCTGCAAGAAGGGAATCCTCTTCTGTACAACCCAGTGTGCTCTCATTGCAAAATTACACCCTGCACCATACTAATAAGCACTGTCTAAAATATTTTTCCATAACTATTTTAGATTTCACTTCTCCCCATGGAAGACAGCTCTATTTAATTTATCACAATAATATACACTTTCTTAATTCTAACTATTTTACACATTAATCCCACCTTCAAACAAAAGGCTATTTAATTCTTTTTTTCCATGTTTACATTGACCAAATAATTTTTAAGTATTTCATTTATTAACTAAATCTCCTAGCTCTGTGATTTTCCTTTGAGACCAAATTTTTACAACTATAAGCTGATTTTATCACTATTTTATGATTTCCTTTTGTTTATTTCTGCTAAACTTGTATTGAAGAGTATACAGAAGTCTGACAGAAGAGCATACTGTAATTATACAGAACCTGTACTGATATTCCTTAGTCTGTGGCATGAGCCTCCACTGTGCTAACCAGACCAGAACTCTGCCACTGTATGAAACTAGAAATACAATATCAATCTGCAGTTCACAGTATGTTATCACACATCCTCATTCTACTCATCCCTGAGAACTCACACTAAATTTGCAGAAGTCAATTTTCTTGAGTAAATCTTTTAAGTTAATTTTCCCGTTTTTCTTTTTTCATGCTGTAATTCCAGATTGAATTTATGGTGCTGTCAATACATGTATATATAAATGTATGCATTCCTAAACGTGCATATATTAACCATGTTTGTACCATTAGGATAGATATACAGTTTGTATTCCCTTTAGACATCCTGATTAGACATCCTCATTAGAAATTTCTCTACTAAAACATAGCCTGTGCATTGGTCCTTTTTAGTAATGTTCCTTTAGTATTTCAGGTAGCTATTTCAGTCTTCAATAGTGCTAAAACCCAAACAAGGCAGATGAAATCATTCAACCAAACTTTCATTGATTAGTACCAAAACCCTCTTAAAAATACAAAAAGACATTTAAAAAATCCCATTATGTATGCTAATTTTGTAATGCTGTAGAAAAGGACTGACAGTAATTCTCAATGAAGTATTAATTGCACCAATATGGTCTAGGCACTTTTTTTTTTAATTGCTCAACTTCTGCATCTTCTGGCCTGACAGAAACACAAGATTACTTGTCTTAATACATTTTCTAGAATTGGTACTGAAATTTAATGATCCTCAGAGAAACATATACTGATACTACAATTTTATAATCCTATCCCTTACCCGCAGTCATCAAAATCAAATAATGTTAAAAAGACATTTAAACTCTACTTCTTTTTAAGAATACATAATTTTTGCTGATTTTTCCAGTTTCTCATTGTTAATGAAGTCTTTTGGAACATACTGTGAGAAGGCTTTAATATAACGAATCACACTTTTTCCAAAAGAATTGTATTAGTTCATCAGCTAAAAAGAGTATGCATTCTGGCATACAATTATTTTGCAGTTCTTGCTCTAAAATAAGTTTTAAGTATTTGAGTAAGAAGATATGACTTTTTAAATAATTTTCAATAAAGTCATAATGCAAAATACCTAGATTTGCTATTTTGCTAATTGTCATATCTTTGACTTCACTACATTTTCTGTAGGTACAAACTGTTCAGAAATATCTGAAGGAGAGGTTTTATTGATCTATTACAAAAGTCAAATAATTCCAGATGCCAAATTTTACTGATTGTTTAACTTCTTTAACATATTTAGGACAATGAGCATGGAAATAATTTTCTGGACAACAAATACAAGATGACAATATATATGTGTATGATAATGAATACCTTTAATGATAATAATTCAAAATTTTTCATCAATATAGATAAAGTAAAAAATACATACTATAGAGATACAGTACTGTGCAAAAATATAATTAGGTATGCTTTTTAACACATACTCTGTAGTGCAGGCAGAACACAAGTGGATTTCTAGTTTCCATATGCAAGTGTTCAGGTTTTTTGAAAGTCTCTTTTCCTTATTTCTTACAAATAGAACTAGCTTTGATCACTTAATTTCTGTCTGTGCATGCTGTAAAAGAGATTCATGGTAATTTACCAAACTATTTGCCAAAATTTCCCAAAAAGATCTAAAATCAAATATTTTAGGAAGTGGCTTGCAGTTCTGGCCTCTAGCTCATTATTTCACAAAACCAAAATATGCAGATGAAAAGTGTCTAATATTGCATCTAAGATGAGGTATTTAGACACTTGATATTATAATTTCATATTTTGGATTTCAAAGAGGACAATACCAGAAACTTCTGAGAAATCAAATCTTCATAAATTCTGTCATTCCAGAAATAAATTTAAAAAAATATATAAGGACAGAAGAAAAGGTTGATAAAATCTTACATCAAAACTCATAGAAACTGAAAATTAAATTAAAAAAGACAAGAGCCAATATTTATTTTATTGAAAGATTATTTAATAGTAACTACTTTATTGTGGTCCATAGAATAACCCAGTTTTCATACAGACAGAAGATGAGAACATGGTTTTTACCTTGGGTTCATAAAATGCCTTTCACAATGCAATCTTAGCCCTAAGATTATAAGGCAGTCTTAACAAGTAAACTAAGCAGTAACACCAGCAGGAAAGATTATTTTTAAATAGAATTCACACTAGAGAGAACCTATAAAAAGGTATACATAACACTTTGAATTTACCCATGTGCTTAAGCATTTTAAGGATCAGGGTCTATGCTAATGGCAAAACTGGTAGACAAAACAGGCAGATGGGTAAGGTCAAGAAAGAGGAAAGAAAAAACAACAGCAACACAAAAATATGTTCCACACAGAATGTGTGAGTTGCTGCCTGCCAAGCAGTTAGCAGTAGGCAGTACTGTGTAGGCATCATGGAAGAAATCAGGCTTGCTGAAGAATCAAAAGAGCATGAGCTAGGGATTTGCTTGGCTTCTCTGATTTGAGCTTCATAAATACTACATGGAAATATATGTTTAAAGTCAGTCCTAATATATGACAAGTGAAGAAATATCAGAATCATACCTATTGAACCCATATCTTCTAAATGCCTAATTCTGCTAAATTAACATAGCAGGGGAAATGTACTATTTTTATTTAAATATTTTGGGGACAGAACAGTGATTCAGAAATACGAATATGCAGCTGGAAGCTTCTTATATTATTTTATATGGTATGTTTTGTCTAAACTTATTGTATTCAAAATCAACTATATGCTAAAAATATCTATGTGGTGTCTTTATGATTTTGTAGCAGTAACATTTAGTCCTCAGTATCTTGAAAACTTGGAGTGAATGTTGTTTACCTGGTCTTCTGCAAAGCATTTGACACCTTTTCCCATAGCCTTGTCCTAAGACAAACAAGTAAGATACAGATTGGATGGATGGTCTGGCTAGGAAGTAGTTAACAGGTCAGACTCACAGGATGGCAGTTCAGTATTTTACTCTGGCTGTCAGCCTGTCACAAATGGGGTCCCCAGCACTTCTCAGGTCACACCTGGAGTACTGCTGTCAGTTCTGGTTCCAGCAATTCAAGAGCCACATGGACAAATCAGAGAGGGTCCAAAGGAGGACCACAAAGATGATTCAAGTACTGGAACCTGCACTGAACAAAGGCTGAAGGAGTTAGGGTTTTTGTCCCTGGAGAGAAGGCAGCTCATTGGAAACTCATCACAGTATTCTAATACTTAAAGTATGGCTACAAAGAGAACTGAGTCTCTTTCTTCACAAGGAGTTACATAGAGAACACAAGAGATAACACATTGCACCATGATAAGTTTCATCTCAGCATAAGAAAGACATTTTTTACTATAAGAACAATCATTCACTGAAACAATTTCCTCACAGACGTGGTAGAGTCCCCAGCCACAGAGGTTTTCAAGATACAATTTGACAGGGTGCTAGATAATATCATCTAAGCTCTCATTCTCATGAGAGGTTGGACCAGCTGATCTTCCAAGGTACCTTGCAAAGTGGGCCGTCTTTTCACTCCATATTTGTTAGTATAAATTTCAAATGTATTTTTATAATCTTAATTTATACCAATTTTTCCCAGGTTTTAGATCTAGCAGTCCTTAAATTGAATCTGCTGTTTCCATGTGATGCTTTTTTCACCTTGAAGGAAAAGTCAGTGTGGTTCTATTACTTGAACAGATTTTATATTACTCTCAAGAATCATCTTGTGTAGTTAAAAAGGAAATTTACAAATCAACATTTTTTTAAAAGGCATTATTATTATGATATTCCACTGAAAACCCACAGCCACAGGAGAAAAGCATTCTTCTTTTGTATAAAAATTTCAATCAATTTAATAGCACCGTAAAGTTCATAAATTGTCTATGTTAGATTCTAAACCTGCAAATTAAGTTTTAACCAAATTAACCTGCCAGTGTATGTTTGAAAAAGCTTAAGAGAGACCATAAGTATTCTTTAACCTTGGTAAAGTTTGAGTTATTTATGACCCTTTTCTTTTATTGACAGAAATAAGTCATTTGACCTTGTGTATAGGTACACATATTTACCTTTGAAACATATATTCCATGCATTGCACAGTGCATTGTTACTGCAAAGCACCATTGATTAAGCATATTTCCCACTAAAGTATCTGATCTCATTTTCAAATTTTTCTAACTTTGTCAGACCAATATATTGGACTGAGCTTTTGAACACTGGATGTCAGCCAAATGAAAATATATTTGCTTTTGTTAGAGCTGTGAGGGAAAGTGAGAAAAGGAGACAAAAACTTATTCTGGATGGGCTTTTTTCTTTCTGGTTAAATATGTGTGAATTCAAGGAATATCACATACTCTTGGGGAAAGCTATGTCTGTACTCATCAATCCAAAATGAGGTGGATCCCATGCACAAACAGAATCTCTGAGCAAATCTGGAAAGGAAAGAAGTAAAGTTGACAATCCTCACTCAACTGTCTCTCATTACAGAATTATTCCCTAAAGTCCTTTTCTACTGCAACTCTGGAAAGGCAGTGTTTTTATTTTTTTTATGTAGTCTCATCATAGAAAATTCCCTGGATAAAAGAAAAGAATTCATTGTTTTCCTTTTTTATTTTTTAAAAAAGCTTTCACTTTTAAAGTCTTTTTTTGTAGTGCCTTATTTTCACCTCACTTTCAAATTATAACCAGTCAATTAAGTAACTTTTCTTAAAAAGCCTGCTTTAATCCAAACTGCACTTAACTATGACATAAATTCATTTCTCTAACTAGTGTGAGTCAAAAAAACTTGAAACACAGGCCAACTAAACATCCACTCTACTGCTTCCACTGTATACCTACGTATTTTCCAGATTCTCTTCCTTTTTCTATTAACTGTACACAGCTATTAAACATGCATGGACAAATTTAATTACTGTATGCAATCAGTGTCACTTCATAACTTTGCTTGTAAACATTCTTAATGGAGTTTTGTGGCAGTTGTTATGAAAAAGGGATGAAAGTTTAGCTTGCTGCGTTAAAATTCTCTTCCTATGAAAGTATGACTTTCAGTTCAGTTGCAGTGTCTCTACTTTAGATTATAGATACTTAGCATCTTGCATGAGGCACTTCATAATTATTTCTCATTTGACTATATGTGCCCTAGGTGTAAGGAAATAAGCCTAGAACATGTAAGCATCTCCATAACACACTGCATACAGAGATCCAGGTTTTTTGATTATGGCATTAAATATTGCTGGATCTTGAAAGCAAGTGAAAATTCTTCATCCAGTCCTAAACAGCAGCAGCTGGATACACCATAAAAATCGTCTAAAATAACTGATTGCATGAAAAAAAAAAAACCTTTCATACAAAAATCATAAATTTGAAACCCAAGAAACTAATAGCAAATATTTTGACAAAACATGGAGGGCGAAAATGCCTTTAGGATATTCATATAAGTGTAGTTTTATTCCAAATTGTATGTAAACCAATATCACAATAACGATATATCCCTGTGAAATGGAAATGTCGAGTTTGAAAATGTGAAGAGAAGAAAAAGATTGCAAGACACTGTACAGATTTAGTGTTTCTAGAAAACCTTTGCCAACAGGGTCTTTATGGATCCCAGTCTTCTTTTTCAGAAACAACCAATACTTTCTGCGCTTTCTCAGAAGTCTAGCACTTCTGTGTTCTTGTTGAGTACAGGAGAACCATGAACTCAGCCAAATTGAATCTCTATCTGTCCAGATCTAAAGGAGTTGTGGTATGTACTTATCTGAGTAATACTATGCAATGTTTTCTCTGAAATCATTGATTAATTAATTTCCTTTCCCTCTGGTTTTGAACAGCTTTCACCCATTCCCTTCCTGATGACATAATACTTGTTAACTAAACGACACTTTGGCTTGAAATAAATTATCATCACTCAACTGTGTTGGATCAATGTAATAATTTAGTTCCAGCATCTCATTTCTATTAATTTCTCTTAGTAATAAAGTCAGCATATAAAGGATTACTGTCTGGAAAGTTTTAAGCAATTCAGTTTCTTGGAAAGTATTCTCTCATGCAAATAAGATTACAAAATCCTAGAATGGTTTCATTTGAAAGGGACCTCTAAAGATCAGCTAGTCCACCAGCCCCCTGCCATGGGCAGGCTCGTCCTTCACTAGATGACATTCGAAGGCCCATCTCATTTGAACACTTTCAATGATGGGGCAGCAGCCAGTAACCAGGCAGCAGGCATACTGAAAGACTTTGGGGTTGGGTTTTTTTGCCTTTCGTTTTAAGTGTAACTTTATTAATAATTTCCTTTCAAATGTCTAACAATTTTGCTTATTTTGCTCTGAGAATTGTTAATAAAACTTGCCATTTTAGAAATCATTTATTTAGTCTTAGTAATATTATTGCAATGAGCCAAATCCCTTGGTAAAATTTTGTTGCTCAGAATGTAAAAAATCATTCTCTAGACACTCATTTCTACAAATGAGTACACCATTTTTTGTTCCTAAACTCTAGAACAGGTTTAAAAAAAAAAACCAAACCAAACCAAACAAAAAAACAACAACTTTGGAGTTTGAGGTTTAGGAGTTGTTTATGCACAGAACAGACCAAAAAGGTCACCATATCAAATTCCTACAGTAAACTGATAATGAGTACTGGGATAATGAAATTTGGGTTTTCTTAGTTTGGCCTCCATAAGCTTTATGTTCAGATATGTTTCGAATGCAATAATGAAAAACACTTATGATCTATTTCCTTCTTTCTTCTTTTAATAATTTAAACTGTAAGCCTAATACAGAAATATGTGGTCTCTACATTAAAATTTCAAAACATTCTTTGCATTAAAATCAATAGAAGAATCACTGTCAAGCAAGAATATTTGCAGATGAGTACAGTAATCCTTCCAAAATGCAACATATTTTTTAAATCACACTCATCCCAATCTCACATACAAGACTATATGCAACCAGTCAGCAATAAATTCCCCTGCCTTCTCTGTGCTGGTTTCCATATTAGTGAATTCATTTGCAAGTGTGGTGGTTTGACTTTGGCTGGACACCAGGTGCCCACCAAAGCTGCTTTATCATCTGCTCCTCAGGTGGGCAAGGGAGAGAAATTAGAGCAAGATGTTCATAAGAACAAGGAGAAATCACTCACCAATTACTATCACGAGCAAAACAGATTGAGGAAAATAATTTAATTTAATGCCAATCAAATCAGAGTAGGTTACTGATAAATAAAATCAAATACTAAAACACCTTCCCCCCACCACTCCCTTCTTACCAGGCTGAACTTTGCTCCTGATTTTTCCCCTGCCTTTCTCGCACAACAGCACAGGGGGACAGGGAATGGAGCTTATGGTCAATTCGCCACATGTTGTCTCTGCCAGTCCTTCCTCCTCAGGTGGAGGACCCCTCACACTCTTCCACTGATCCAGAGAGAGGGTCCCTCCCACAGGAAACAGCCCTCCACCAACTTCTCCAAAATGTATCCTTCCCATGAGCTGCAGTTCTTCATGTACTGCTCCAGTGTGGCTTTCTTCTATGGGGTGCCAGGAACAGGCTGCTCCAGTGTGAGTCCCCCATGGGGTCACAAGTGCTGTCAACAAACTTGATGCAGGATGGATTCCATGGGCCATGGAACATTCCATGTTCATGGGGCCACAGGATCTGCCAGGACCCAGCTCCAGACTGGGCTTCCCATGGGGTCACAACCTCCTTTGGGCATTCCCCTGCTCTGTCAGAGAACCTTACATGGGCTGCAGGGAGGCAGCCTGCCTCACCATGGTCTTCCTCATAGCCTACAGAGGAATCTCTGCACTGGCACCTGGAGGTGCTTTGACTCTCCTTCTTCACTGACCTTGGTGTTTACAGTGCTGTTTCTCTCACACAGTCTCACTTCTCTCTCCAGCTGCATTGCAGTTGTACAGTTTTCCCCCTTCTTAAACGCGTTGTGCTGGAGGCACTGTCACCACCACTGATGGGCTTGGCCTTGGCTAGCAGTGGGTCTGTCTTGGAGCCAGCTGGCTCATCTTGGAGCCACATGGTATTGGCTCTGTTGGACATGGGGGAAACTTCTGGAAGCTTCTCACAGAAGGCATCCCTGTAGCCCCCGCTACCTAAACCAAAACCATGCCATACAAAACCCATATAGAAAGAAAAGCAAGGAGACAGCAATTGTGCAAGCTTTTATTCAATTAGAAGAACACTACTACCACAAATGAAAACAAAATGAGGAATCAAAGGAAAAAAAAAGTGGTGACACCTCCAGATAATGTTTGCAGATACCTATAGCAAACATTTAACAAATTAAAAAGGTGAATTCCTTCAGCAAGGAACTTGCAAATACTTGATTGTGTTAATTAACTTCTGTCTACTGTCCAATCTACTTTGCTGGACCGTGAATCCCTTCAGACGCTTCTCCAGCTGTTTTGGCATAGGCTTCATAAGATGAAGGGAGTGAGCACTGGGATCTGATTTCTGTCCTTATGTTAAGTTTTATTCATGTAGGATGCAGCACTCNTGAAAAACACTTATGATCTATTTCCTTCTTTCTTCTTTTAATAATTTAAACTGTAAGCCTAATACAGAAATATGTGGTCTCTACATTAAAATTTCAAAACATTCTTTGCATTAAAATCAATAGAAGAATCACTGTCAAGCAAGAATATTTGCAGATGAGTACAGTAATCCTTCCAAAATGCAACATATTTTTTAAATCACACTCATCCCAATCTCACATACAAGACTATATGCAACCAGTCAGCAATAAATTCCCCTGCCTTCTCTGTGCTGGTTTCCATATTAGTGAATTCATTTGCAAGTGTGGTGGTTTGACTTTGGCTGGACACCAGGTGCCCACCAAAGCTGCTTTATCATCTGCTCCTCAGGTGGGCAAGGGAGAGAAATTAGAGCAAGATGTTCATAAGAACAAGGAGAAATCACTCACCAATTACTATCACGAGCAAAACAGATTGAGGAAAATAATTTAATTTAATGCCAATCAAATCAGAGTAGGTTACTGATAAATAAAATCAAATACTAAAACACCTTCCCCCCACCACTCCCTTCTTACCAGGCTGAACTTTGCTCCTGATTTTTCCCCTGCCTTTCTCGCACAACAGCACAGGGGGACAGGGAATGGAGCTTATGGTCAATTCGCCACATGTTGTCTCTGCCAGTCCTTCCTCCTCAGGTGGAGGACCCCTCACACTCTTCCACTGATCCAGAGAGAGGGTCCCTCCCACAGGAAACAGCCCTCCACCAACTTCTCCAAAATGTATCCTTCCCATGAGCTGCAGTTCTTCATGTACTGCTCCAGTGTGGCTTTCTTCTATGGGGTGCCAGGAACAGGCTGCTCCAGTGTGAGTCCCCCATGGGGTCACAAGTGCTGTCAACAAACTTGATGCAGGATGGATTCCATGGGCCATGGAACATTCCATGTTCATGGGGCCACAGGATCTGCCAGGACCCAGCTCCAGACTGGGCTTCCCATGGGGTCACAACCTCCTTTGGGCATTCCCCTGCTCTGTCAGAGAACCTTACATGGGCTGCAGGGAGGCAGCCTGCCTCACCATGGTCTTCCTCATAGCCTACAGAGGAATCTCTGCACTGGCACCTGGAGGTGCTTTGACTCTCCTTCTTCACTGACCTTGGTGTTTACAGTGCTGTTTCTCTCACACAGTCTCACTTCTCTCTCCAGCTGCNTCAACAAACTTGATGCAGGATGGATTCCATGGGCCATGGAACATTCCATGTTCATGGGGCCACAGGATCTGCCAGGACCCAGCTCCAGACTGGGCTTCCCATGGGGTCACAACCTCCTTTGGGCATTCCCCTGCTCTGTCAGAGAACCTTACATGGGCTGCAGGGAGGCAGCCTGCCTCACCATGGTCTTCCTCATAGCCTACAGAGGAATCTCTGCACTGGCACCTGGAGGTGCTTTGACTCTCCTTCTTCACTGACCTTGGTGTTTACAGTGCTGTTTCTCTCACACAGTCTCACTTCTCTCTCCAGCTGCATTGCAGTTGTACAGTTTTCCCCCTTCTTAAACGCGTTGTGCTGGAGGCACTGTCACCACCACTGATGGGCTTGGCCTTGGCTAGCAGTGGGTCTGTCTTGGAGCCAGCTGGCTCATCTTGGAGCCACATGGTATTGGCTCTGTTGGACATGGGGGAAACTTCTGGAAGCTTCTCACAGAAGGCATCCCTGTAGCCCCCGCTACCTAAACCAAAACCATGCCATACAAAACCCATATAGAAAGAAAAGCAAGGAGACAGCAATTGTGCAAGCTTTTATTCAATTAGAAGAACACTACTACCACAAATGAAAACAAAATGAGGAATCAAAGGAAAAAAAAAGTGGTGACACCTCCAGATAATGTTTGCAGATACCTATAGCAAACATTTAACAAATTAAAAAGGTGAATTCCTTCAGCAAGGAACTTGCAAATACTTGATTGTGTTAATTAACTTCTGTCTACTGTCCAATCTACTTTGCTGGACCGTGAATCCCTTCAGACGCTTCTCCAGCTGTTTTGGCATAGGCTTCATAAGATGAAGGGAGTGAGCACTGGGATCTGATTTCTGTCCTTATGTTAAGTTTTATTCATGTAGGACGCAGCACTCTAGCATTAACAATCTCTTTTTAGCACTCCAGTACACATATGGAAATTCTTGTGCTTTCCCTGCAAGGAGGGAAAGTCAAGCTTATTTTTCTTTTTCAAGTAAATAAATTTTTAAAAATCCTTCATAAAATAATGTGCTCTCCATATCATTGTACAGAACAGATTTGGTTCACTCAAACTGATGTTGCTTTATTGCATTTTTAGGTTTTTTCCAAGTCTGACACCAGGTTCAAAGGAATGTCTGGGAGCAGCTGGGCCAGAAAAGGCTGTGGCAAGACTTAACCCAGCCTGTCACCTTGTGAGAAGAAGAGTGGGAGCAGAAACTGAAGCAATTTCTGTGTCATTCAATGGAAAGGAACTCTGACACTTCAGATGGAAACCACATAAAAAGTAGTTTTGATGATCTCTTGCTTGTGCAACTCACTTGCCTAAATCTGATCTTGACAAGACACTCATGCTCAGAACTCCAGTTCTTTAGCTTTGCCAGAAAATATACAATTTGCGTCAGATTTTTGAGCCTGGTTGAACAGTCACACAGATGCTACACGCTTGCTGTGACTCCTAAAACCAGAAAATACTCCTAAAATGCAGAAGACCAAGGCAAACATACACAATGAGAGTATTAACCGAAAACTTGTAAAGTGAATAGACTAATAACTTGAAAAGGAGAAAATACTACAGAAATATTAAAATGAAGCTTTTAAGTACTACTGAGATCAGCAAATTCCTCAAGAAGTCCTCTCTATATGCTTTAGGTTCTGTGCTTGATCCACCAACCCATATGAGCTATTGTACCACATTTTTTTTAATTGTTTATCCTACAAAAATCACCATAGGTCCTCAGAGACATGCAAAAACAGAGCTTGGAGTTTTAAAAATGTCCTTCAAAATGCCATAAGTATTATTGGTTCCCCACTTGACCTCAGTCATCTGTACTCTGATGTTAATTTCTGTCTGCATCTGTAAGCTATTAACACTATTATTAACAGCACTGCAATTATAGGCCAAAGTAAGTGTTTGGAAAGTTCTAACTACATTTTCTCTGGGAATTTAGAAGGAAAAAATATTCATTAAATTTCTTAAATTCAGGTCTCTCTCTTCAGGTGGAAGAAGCATGTTATTTCAGATGTGCCTTAATTATGTTGCTAAGTACAGCTGAGTATATGTGTCTCTGATGTTCTTTAGTGCTTTACTGTTATTGCACCATATTGACAACAAGATAATAATTCATTAAGTTAATAAACAAGAAAGAGAAAAACTGGCCCAAAGAAGTTCCAAATATACATATATAATAAAAAACCAACTTCTGGAATGCACTATCAGAGATTAGACCTACCAAGCAGTATATTCTAAAGATTCCTGTTTCACTTAGCTGTGCTGGAAATAAGTAATAATCCTGCTATCTAATGTACAGAAAAAGAAAAGAAGAGGAAAAATATATTGGGAAGCACTACTGAACTGACACCTCATATAAGCCATGACCAGGAGTTATCAAGAAGGAAATAAGGAACATAAGGATGTATGACAATGTCATACAGGATTTTTTGCAACAGAAATATTAGTGTTATTTCAGGAAAATAGCAAAAGGATGGAGTAACAAAGGAATTAGACCCATAAGTCAGCTAAACACGACTTTAAAGGCTGAAGTTGAAAGTCCAGACTAATCCTTCCTGCCTCATGACAATGGTACAGCTCATACTTTTTCAGGATCAGAGTTCCCTGAACATCAAATAGTGCTTCTGGAGGCACTTCTAACACCTCACGTTCAACAGTGCCTGTTTCAGCATAAGTCCCCTGCCAAACTATGATTTTTTTGGGCTCTTTGACTGAAAGAGTTTAGTGATTTATGTATTCACAGAATCCTCATTTTGCTTTTTGCCCGTAACTCCGTGGTACCAGGCAAGGGAAGACTTCTGTTCAGTCACCACATCTCTAACACTTAATTTTGTTTTGCAGGAGGCATTCATAATGGCTCACATTCAGCTGTTTTGGAGTGGAACAGTTTTGTGAGGAGGAAATAAGGTTACATAAGTAACTCTAAGTGTGCCCTCTTCAGGCAGCTTCCATAGTTCCCAGATCAAGTGGTTGCAAATGGTTTACCTGTACTGTTCAAGGTTGCCAGCTTCTAGAAAAGACCAATTAACTGCTGTCAGAGCTTCTTTAGCCCCCATGCAGTGTTCTTGCAACTCCAAAAAAAAAAAAACCACAAATTTGTAGGTGAATGTTTGTGCCTCTGTGTGAGTTCATAAATGTGTGTATGAGGTGTAGGGTGAAGGATTTAGTTCTATGTGTCTGAAACAACCCAGGGCAATTTTGTGCTTCACTAGAGTAGTAATTCCGAAGTATGAAATCAAAGATGTATGCAGAGGGTGAGCAGAGGACCTTGAGCACACAAATCTTGTTATAATTGCACTGACGTACTACAGCAGAGGGGGAGAGTATTTTATCAGCAGCAGTCTTGCTTTTCACACTGTGCTGGAAAAAGGCACTAAAACAAACAATATTCAGATGGGCAGCTGGGTTTTATTTCGGAGAGTACAGGATGGTTTGCAGTAGGGAAAAAAGAGAAAGAATTATTTCTTTAGATGAAAATGAATGTTTGAGGAATGTGTGCACTTGGGGAAGAGGGAGTAGGGACCAAACAGAGAAACTAAGTTATAAAACTTAGATGTATTCTCAGCTTTCTCCTTGCCCAAACCTACCACCAGGTGATTATGGTATGTATGGTACAGAAAAAAAAGTCTAAGGCTTGATTCCAACAGATGGAGAAGGCAACTGATGTTACAATCTCAAGGCAAGTGCTCTAACTACTAGAAAAGGAGACAGTACTATTGCATAGCTACAGAGGTGAAAAAAAAAAAAGAAGAAACCAACAAATCAAGTGACTGGCTCTTGTTGGATTTTTGAAAGCTACATGTACATGCTTGTATTTTCATGAGACAATTTAGGTTGGTGAAGCCCAGGTACTGCTTGAGCTTGAAGTTCTTATGACCTAGGAGAGACGAGCTTTAACATACATCAGTGAAATTAGTGTTCCTTCTGACTATCTCATGCAGCTCCCTCTCCAACCAGGTACACTGACAGAAGCAGTGGGGCTTTGCAGCCTGCTGAGGGGCTGAGGGACTTGCTGCAATGACAGAATATGCAGGGTTTCATTCTACCTCAGCAAGTTATAGAAGCAAGAACTAAAAGACTGCTTTCTTACCCAAGCTGTTAAAGAAACAGAGATTAGGTCAATCCAATAAGGTATTCCATTCTCAGAGCTCATACACAGGTCATTCTCTCATAATCAGCCAATAACAGCAAAATAATGGACCAAAACTACCTATATCTGGCTGTTGTCACTTACCTGTAAGAAATAATTAAAAATATTTTTTATTTTTCTAATAAAGAAATAGTGTACATCTTAGACCACAAATCAGTTATCCTAGGGAAAATTCTATTTTTTCACATAATTTTCTGTACATCTAACTTAAGTCATACCAATTTTGACCTTAAAACAACGTATGCTACACTATACACAACAATATATGAAGAAATACAAAATTGATTTTGACAGGACAAAGCTGTATGACTTATTACCTATATTTTCCCCCTACCTTTAATTATTAGGAAATACTTTCTAGAATAACATATAAAACAGTGCCTATCATATCATATGAAAGTGGTTTTATCCTCAGGCTACTGATTTTCTATTTTTCTTACATGTGAATGCAAATTTTTTTCACGTGTTTCAGAAACTCTTCTGTCCCAAGAAGATAAATGTTAAAATTGCATAGATTTGGAAGGCTTGTTTTTAATATTAACCACCAAGAAAAATGAATAAATAAAGCTGTGAACTTAAATGTGCTCCTCCAAATCCAAAGTACTCAGGTGTAAGAAGAGGTTATTTCACATCTAAGATCAAAGTAGGAGAAACAGAATTTAAACCTCCAGGAAAGAGAATATTGGCTTAAGTGATCAAGAAGTGTAAGACATTCATTAAGTATAATTGGGCTGGTGCTGTTCCTTGAGGGCTTGTCTGAACAGCTGATTCAACTTGTCAAGAGTCCACACTAGTACATCTATCTTGTAGGATCAGAATACAAATTACTCTCTATATGTTAAGATCATTATCAACACTACCTGGAGTTTTCAGTGGGCATTCAGCACTCAGTGTATTATTTTGAGGGTGTTATATTCCCTTAGTACAAAAAAGAAATTAGAAGAAGGTGGTTATTCCATGCTGGTAACTGGAGAAATTTCCAGAAACATTTACTTAACAGACTTTCAATCAACTGTTTACAATCTGTCTTTTTGATTTGTATATTTGGACATGCATTTCCATGTTGAGTAACATATGTATACACATATATATGCATGCACAAATGTATACATACATCATGCATGAACACATGCTCTGTTTCCATGTTGTTTAACAAGAAGAAATATGTCCTGTTGCATCCTAGGATTTTCACAGACTTTACAAAAATTTACTGATAAAATTAACTAATAAAAGTCAGTAGATTCACTAGGATAAACCTTGAGCTTTCATTGTTCCTATTTGCATTTCAGCACACTCTATTTTTTACTTCTTTAGATGAAACTGCTGGTCTCTGCTTGAGGAGAAGTCACCTTCATCATAAAGATGAAGGCAAATCTGAAGGCCTATTGGGATTACTTTTAGCCAAGAGGAACCGCTGTATTAGTTTCAGCTCTGAACGTCTACAGATCTTTTTCCATCACAGCAGAACCGTAGCTCTGTCAGCAACAAACCACAATCAGCACAGAGAGTGTGTCCTCCTATTTATGACAGGGGACATGGCATTTCCAGGCTTCTTTCTAGCTCCAGCAATAACACAAGAGGTCAGATGTCACCCTTAGGGAAATAAATTTTAAAGTAAACAAACAGACATTCCTGGCTGCTTGCTTGCCTCATTTTTTTAATAGTCTCTAGGAAAAGAAAAGCCATATCTAGTCTCTCTTGCTTTGCTTTGTTTATTAGGGTACTCAGAGCTCTCATTTGAAAAAAAGAAGCAACTCTCAAGGAGGATTTGAAAAATATTTCTCTTCTTCAGCCCCTCTCTTTCCTTCTCTTCTTCAGCTCCTCTCTTTCTTTCTCACAGTGATTTGACAACAGTTTCCCTTGTTCCCTATATTGTTTGCTGGGAGGTTTCTATCTATGTGGTCTCATTTAAAAAAAAATAAAAAATAGAAGCATTTAGAGCTACTCTTGGTTTCAAATATTTCTTTAGAAGGTAGTGCATCTGAAGTCTGTCCTTTCTCCAAAACCCATGAGCTATTTCTTATGACAGAGTGAACTGAAATCCATCAGTAAACACTCTCATGCCAAGAGCTGCAGCAGTTTGGCCCTATTTTTTTTTCCTGTCCATAAAACCAGGGAAGCACGTTAAAAATTGAAAGAATTCTCATTAATATATCTACTAATTGTATCTACTAAGGGAAGAACTCAGGTGTTTTTGCGGAATAGAAACAGTAGATTACTGACTCTTGAAATGGTTTTGAAAGAAAATTTAATGTGGCCAAGGCAACTAAAACAAAGATTTAATCTGTAATGATTTGTAAGGAAAGAGGTATGGCTGGTGATGTGCATCATGGATGAATAGTTATTTAGAACAAAATTCTAGCCCATCGGTGTTGGTCAGTTTCCTCTCAGATTTAAACAAATCAAAATTAAGTTGTAAAATTTGACTAAGAGTTACCAAGTAGGGGTTTGATTTGGGTGATAAACAAGTGGATAGGAACTGAGTCAGATGCGAATAGTAAAAATTCTACAGGGAAAAATATAAAAGAGGAATTTCTTGCTCTTTTATTTCTTTCTGTGTTAGACAACTGCAAGTTATTATTATTATTATTAATATTATTATTATTTAGGGGGGAAGGGTCAGAATGTTATTATGGGTTAACTGGATGGGACAAGTTAATCCTCAGGGTTGCGGTTTGTATAGTGAAATAGGTTCATTTATTCTTCGATATGACAGAAAACATGATTTATTGTTTTCTGTCCAAACATTTTACAGCATAAATCAGTAAGAAATGAGAGAATGAGATATGATGTTTAGAATCAGTGATGCTGAACATTAACACAAAAGCTGATCACATAAAAGAAAAAATCATTAAAATATTCCATTTTATTTACTTAATCAGTGGAGAAGAATCAGTCTGCTGTGCAGGGAAGCTCATTGTTAGCTGCTTGTTTTCCTGTGATCTGGAGGATTGTATTTTTTAATATATTTGAGACCACTAGCAGGACAACCAGGGAAGCCTGACATTTATTCAATGGCATCATTAGTTTTCTGCAGAACTTCAACATTGTTATTAATGTCCTTGTATTTTCAAATTAGCATATGCAAAATAAATTTCTATAGAAGATTATAAAATGTATCTTTTTCTATATTGTCTTCAGTCTTGGAGCATCCTGAGGGACGTGCATACATGTGTATATACAGTGAATATATATATATATATATATACACTCAATAGTTGTAGTTCCTGGAGAATGTATTGGTGGGTCTTGATCTTTCTAATATCAAATGAGCTTTTTTTTCTCATGAATTCTATTCCCTGAGTTATCAGACTTGTTTCTGGGTCTATTTGTCCTTTCTGGACTTCTATTTTCTAATGTGGAATATTTCAAACATGTTTTTCAGTGGGCAATTTTTTTTCATGAGTCTTTTTCTGTACTTACTGCATTTTATCTCCTTCCCCATTTGTGGTACACTGCTACAAAATATTTGTTTAGACACAGAATGTAGCACCTAAATAAAACAGGATAGTGTGAACTTATTATTTGTGGAAGAATGACAACTTTGTGTTTTTTTATTCAAGTGTACCTTCTATAATGAAAAGATTATTAATTGAGGAGCAAAAAGTCCAGGAGGCACTGAAGATAAAAAACAAGTGACTTTATAAATCTCTGTGGCTGTGACTGCTTTAATAAGACTCCAGAACTAAACTGAGGTATCTTTTCCATTTAAATGGGCTGGTTTAATGGAATGGGAATTGTTACGGCTAAGAGTGCCAAGCTTAAGGAGGCTTGGAGGTCACCCCTCCAGGGAAAGAATAATATTGATGATTAAAATGGATTGTGATAGAAGCTGGAGACTACTTACTAAAAGATATAGGCCCTTGGGCTAAGAGTTAGTGTGGCATTATTCAACTTTCCGATTAATATCTGAAATATCATCTTTTTTTGAACTGTATTCTATTTGACAGGGAGTGGGTAAATGATTAATTAGATCTTTACCATCTCTAATGGCTCTTGTACTGTGATTTATGTATTCAAAAAAGTAGAAGCATGTCCTAGCATGAGGCACACAGAGAAAATGTGTGAATAAAGAAGAAAGCTTGAAACCAGAGATCATGAGTAATATTAGCTTCCTCATTCAGGGACTGATGGAGTTTTGAAGCCTGAATGGTTATCTAGCCTGACCTCTGTAATATTACTGACCATAAAATTTCACTTTGTTATACCAGCTTTAAGCCAAATTTATCGTACTAAAGAGATTAAAAAGTAGGAGTCAGATTTTCAAAGGTATTTAGGTCTTTAAAAGTTGGAGGTAAAAATATGAGTACAGATTAGCTGTTTCTCATTGATTTCATGATAGGTTGACATCCAACAACTTCACACTGTATTGAAAACCTGAGAAGATCTCTCTCTGAGGGTTTTAAATGACATTGAATGTCTGGTCACACATACAGGGCCATATATAAATTGCAGAACTTTACACTTTCCTAAACATAATTCATGAGACAAGATCGAAGGCTCTTGGGAAGAGGCATGTTCATCCCCTTGTGGCTGCACTATCTAATAAAAAGCTAACATTTCTTCATTGTTTGGATGGGGATTTATTTTTCTAGCTTAAACTTCTATCAAATGCTAATACTGCTAATATTTGGGGGATAGAAACAGTCCACCAGTATAAGCACTACCCCTGAAAAATGCCTGGATCTCATAATGCATAATGTGTTCTAAAAACACATTATAAAGTAGAGAAAGGTATCACAGTTTTTTATAAGAAAGCATTTTAAGTGTCATTGTTAATGGCATTTTAACTGAGATTAAAACAAATGTCTTATTTAAGGCCATGACCAATTTTTCATAAAGTGATTTGGTAAATTATATAGCATAGAGAAAATTATACTATGTTCTAGATGTTATTAGTTTTCCAGAAGTTTTAGGTAAAAATTTTGGAGGAGTTCAGTTACAATCCACAAACTGAGTTTTACTTTAGCTTTCCTCTTCTGTAAATTACATAATTCCTCTTCTTACTGCTGAGCAGAAGGTAAGTAGGAGTAAGATTATAAAACACTTAGAAATATGTTATTATTTTTGCTGTGAAAATAAATATTAGAAAAGTAGAAAGAGCAACACTAGAAAGAAATACATTTACTGCATTTGACATCCCCCAATATGCATTCCATTACTACATATTATATCTCTCATAAAGGTATACATTTCATTAAGTCCTTAGAAATTTCTTAGTAAACATTCTTCCATTTGCAGGTGGGAATGCAATACTTAGAACTGTGGGACAAATTTGAGCGAAATTGAAATTTAAAAATAAGATTAAACAACTGTACTATATAAATTATTTTCCTCTAATCAGCAAACTGAGATGGGAGAAGAGCAACAGGTATTATTTACTTTAATTTTAACCCGGTTTTAAACATCATCTCTCACAATACACATACATCCAAGTTAGAACATTATGATCCGGATGAGCAGACAAGAGTTAAAAAAAGGGTTAGACGGTCAGACCTAGAGGGTCATGGTTAATGGGTCATGTTCTACCAGCATGTTAGTAACAAATGGGCAACTGCAGGAGCCTGCACTGAGATTCCCTCTAGTTAGCACCTCTATCAGTGACTCAAAGAAGATAAGTGAGTGCACACTTATCAAGTGTACAGATCACACCAAATTAGGTGGGAACCTGTTCATGCTCTTGAGAGAAGGATTCCAGCCAGAAGGACTGGAAGAGGCTGGAAGAATGGTTAGATAGGAAACTTCTGAAATTGAGCAAGGAGAAGTGCCAAGTGGTGTCCCTGGGACAGAGGAGGACCTGTGTTGGTACAGGTTTTGGACAGGCAGTCCCTGAGGGAAGTGCCAGACACCTGATGAGCAGTGAAATTTCCTGTACAAGAAAGAAATCAGCAAGTTGGAGCGAGTTCAGCAGGAGGGAGGAGCCTGGAGCACTTGTCCTGCTAGGAGGCACTGAGGGACTGTAATTGGTTCAATCTGAACGCAAGAAAGCTTTGGGCCCCTAACAATAGCCCCTATTTGAACATTTTTAAGGAGACATTCAGAGTCTCCATAGCCACATATGGTGGGAGAATGAGGTACAATGTCATGAACTGAAAGTAGATTTGTTCAGGTCGGATGTATAGAAAACCTTCCTGACAGCAGTAAGGCAGGGTGCCCAGGGAAGCCGTGCAGTCTCCAGCTGTGGGTGTTTTCAAGAACCAACAGGTTAAAGCCCTGAGCAACAACACCTGACCTCGGAGCTGGCCCTGCTGTGAGTAGGAGGCGGAACAAACAAACAAAAAGACAAGAGGAGTTGTTGGATTTCCAACTTCACAAGCTATCTTTATCTAGCTATAAAGGCTGAGAATTGTAACGTACAAGCCTTCTGAAGCCTGCCACCCTCATATCTGCCAGGTCAGAGGGTCAATCTGAAGGATAAGAAGCTCATGTCTTGCACAAAAATGTCCCTTGGTAGGAATATCATAGCATCCCTCCAGTTACACTGATATTGGAAAGGTTAATTTTGTTTCTCACTCACTGCAGTGCTTGATCCCATCTATTGATAATTCAGTCAACCCTTTCTTCTCTTTTTTAACTTTAATTATGATCTCGTACACGACCACAAAACCTTTGTTGGCAATATTTCTGAAAATGTTTCACTTACACAGAACTGCAAATATCAGTTTGACCTGATTTCCTTAGAGCCCATTAATTCCCTGAGATATCTCATTAAGTAAAAATTAAGTTCAAATTTAATTAGGTTGGTTTAAATTGCATTACTTTTTACTTTTACAAATAATGGATGTAAGCCATCTTTCTAGTTTTGTGCATTTTTTTGATAAATATCAGATGTTCAGAATCTTCTGATTCACATAGATGTTAACAAAATCTGAAGTATTGTTACCTACTTAATGTTGTCTACTATAAATGGTATTTTAAATAGTCTGGCTTTAATTTTTTTACCTACTTGGCCAGCCCAGCTCAAGTGCAGCTGGGAGACTAGTGTCTTTTTCGGGTACTTATGCACAACTTAGTCACTGTTATCTCTACTTTAATCTTATTGTCTTTTAGAGCAACATGTACATAAGCAATTATCTTTGCTTAAGACAATGACTTTAAGGGGACCAGCTATAAGCATAAAAAGAACTTGTGCTACAGTTCTTATGCTTTATTGCTAATTTAATTGGCTCCCATTTACCCACAAACACCGCTTGATGGATATATTCTGTTCTTTATTATATCAATTAGCACCCTATAACATGGTGCTTTCTAAGATTATCTCATCTGTTGCAATGACAATGCTTCTCAGTGGTCATATTCAGCAATATATAAGGCTTACTAGAGCTGGTCCTGGGAAGCTTTTCTTAACTTTTGCTTCTCTGAGACTAAGAATGAGATTATAATTATTAACAGGATCTTGAAAATTGGTCCAAAATGACCTCTGTAGGTGAGAAGAGAGCTTCAAGTCATCAATAAACAGCTACAAAGGCAGTTCTCCAGCAGTCTTAGTTTTATATATCAGTATTAAAAAGGCCGATATATTAAAATGCATGTAACTCATAGCAGTTGCAGTACTAGCTTTCTCTAAACATGAGAATGTGAAAGTTAGCAGCAGTGAAGCTGACGATTTCTGTCTTTTTTCTTTTTTACGAAGAGTAACATCAAGGAGCCACATATTTTAAACAAAGGAAAAAAATCACACTTGCACAGTAGAGCTGATCCTGACAATTCTTAATTACTAATAAGGAAAAGTTACAACCTCTCCATTGTATACCTAAACCTAAATGTTATCAATGTAGCTAAGAGTATTCTTTTCCAACAAAATGTGCACAACAACACACCCTTTTATTTGTCTCAATTTCTGTTCTGACAGAGCCACTTCATTGCTGAAGTGGAGTGCATTGTTCACTGTATAATTCATGTAAACAACCATCATAGGAATATATTTGCTGTTTCTTGTGACTCTGCAATTTCATGTACTGTAACAACAGGTGACGAACTGGAGGCATTTCCACCTTCTTTTCTTACTGCAAATACCAAAATTTTCAAAATGAGAGAATAAAGACAAATATTGCATTCTCAGTGTGCCTCACAGTCTTCTACCTGGTCACACAGAAGAGCTCCCTTTTGCTCCTACATAACTCTCTGTGACTGTAGACTGTAGCAGGATATCTCCATTCAGAACTGGAGTAAAAATTCCAGAGGCTGCAAGCATACCAGCCTGTTTCATGACACCTTCTCTCAGACTGCCTAGATTAAATATTTGCAAAATTAACCCAGTAAATCCTCTAACACTCCTAAACTTGTAATGCCAGGAGCCTCTGGACTACAGCAGAATTGACTCACCTTTGTTTGCAGACTGTTTCCTTTCTGAACAGAACTTGGTCTCTGAATGCAGCATATCCATATATACCAGTTGAAAGCACTGTACATAAAATATAAACAATTATACAGCCTTGCATGATGCACTAGGAATGTTTTATTTTAATTTTTTAAACAGGAATCATTAGTAATAAGTTACTTATACCTGACTGATACTTGAAGAGTGTTCAACAGAAGATATCTGGTGAATTTTCTGGAAAATATTTTCTGTAATATTAGACCTAAACAGAATGCATGCAGAAAACTTCCTTACCAGAAAGGAAACAAAGACACCATGCAATCTGAACTGAGAATTAGTGTTCTCAGGAAATCAATGGCTTCCTGAATAATTAGCATACAGCTGCTAATCACCCTCTAAATTGTTGTTACAAGCAGCCATAAGTCTGCCAATACACTTCCCTAGAAATTACATAATTGCTTGCTCACTTTAAATTCCCTGAAGATGAAGAAAAACAGATATAAAAAAGACAGGCCTAGTACCAAAAATCTCTCAGTTTTCTAACTAATTTGGGGGCTGAGTTTATTCTCAGGCTTAGGGAAATAACAGCTGAACAATGCAAGAGTTTAGTCCTACAGAACTTAGACTTTTGCCAGTTATAGTAAAGACCTATTTTTACTTCTGTCATGACAGGCTTCTTTAAATCCTAATTAGAAATAAATGAAACTCTAATATATATAAAGAAATATGAAATATGAAATACAAAGAGAGATAAAATTCTAACGTTTAATATTACCACCTTCCCTTCCTCTGCTTTCTATTGCCCTAAGGAAAATCCTACAACTGCACTACACTACATTTAAATTCCAGTTATCACCTGGGAACTATGGAAAGCAGATAAGTGTTTTCCACTGAAATTTCTGTTAAGGATATTGTCAAAACAAAATAGAAAGCATTACTTGGGAGCACTTAGTGTTATCTTGCATTGCACTTTTTAACATGTTTTGTCTATTAATAAAGTATATTTTTATTTCATGCAGCATCTTTCATCTGAGAAAGAGGAAAATGGACAAAAGAGAGGAATTGAACTGTTTATGGAATAATTTTTTAACTTTTTTTTCCAGCTGGTAAGCACTATAAAGAACAAATCTCTTACCTTAGAAGTGGCGTGAGTTTGTTAAGAGTCAGGGAGGAGGCTTATGAGTAAAAGCAGAATAACATTAGAAAGTATTAGATGTCGTTCCCCTTGACTGTACACTAGTTCATTTCCCCTTTGTGACAATCAGTGCCATTAAGAATGAACATTAAAACTCATCGGTGCTTCAGGGGCTTATTCTGGTTTTACTGTTTTTGGCACTGTGTCCATCAGTTTACTAGGCCTGGGGAAACCCATCCAGCAAACATAAGAATCAACAAATCTCTTCACCCAAAATGCAAGTTAACTGGAACGTACCCATTTTAAACTCATTTCAGGACCATGACAAATAGTTTGTAATACTAAAAGTATTTTGCCTCATTTCCTGACAGTTTTTTTAATTAGAGCATTAATTTGGGTAGAATAGGGTGTGAATGATAAGGGTAATAGCTGTTCTTGAATAAAACTAGATGGTTACACTTCATATAAAGTGCATAAAAAATTATACTACATGAAAATGCCTTCCTTCTATTTTGTTCAATCCATTTACTAGTCTGTTTGTAAGTTATTTGTCTGAATCAAAACCAGAAAATAGGTTTAGCCTAATAAAGTTCTAAAACTAGATCACAGTAAAAGATTGTTTAAGGCTTATCTTAAAAATGAAGCCTATCTATAATATGTACTCAAGTACCCTCCCTGTCAAGTCTGTGTATAGCAGCATCCTAAATCATATAACAGTTTAGAATGGAAAAAAACCTCTGAGATCATCAAGTCCAACCATTAACCTGGCACTGACAAGGCCACCACTAAACTATGTCCACCTACGCATCTTTAAATACATCCAGGGATGGTGACTCAACCACTTCAAATTTTGATACAGTTCTTCCTAACATAGTTTCAATTAACCTTGAATTAAAATTTCCAGTCCAATTAATTGACTTGGTTGCCTGAAACAACTGACATCACAGGTTTTTTTTCCAAACAAATAAACACCTTGTAACATTTACTTCACATCTGAATCAGCAACCAAATGAACCATGCAGTAGTAATGCTACATATAAGGGTAATGCTAGAAAGAAGATGAAAACTTGTCATAACACACAGGAACTAGGTAGCTTGTTTCAGTACAACTCTTGACATGCTTTTTAACAATGACGATTTACTATGTGTATTTTACATACAGGAAAGTCAGACATATAGGAGTGTCAAGTGAATAACAGGAAATTAAACAAGAAAAGAAGATGTAGAAGAATTGTGAGAACTCCTGTAATACTAATTAAATTTTCCCTTTTGAAATCAAAATGCTGCAATCTGGTATCTACCACAAACTGGCATTAGATTAAGAAAGAGAAGCCTAACCATCAACAATGAAAAAAATTGGGAGTGGGAGTTGTTTGCTTTTTTCTCAATCTTTCTGTCATGATTGGTTCTCATACAGAAGAAACTTTGGTTTAAGCAGAGTAGACAAAAGGAAAACATGGGTTTAATGACAGCATCATAGAATCATAGAATCGTTTGGGTTGGAAGTGACCTTAAAGATCATGTATCTCCAACCCGCCTGCCATGATCAGGGACACTTTTCATTACACCCGATCTCTCAGAGCTGAAGCCAACGGGGCCTTGAACACTCTCAGGAACTTATCTTTGATTTATCTAGGCAGAAAGCTTTTCTCATCTTTGAGAAATGACTAAATGGTTTTGGTTTTATACTCTTAACTCAGTAGTACTACTTTCTTAATCTTCATTTAAACAAGGGATTTGAATGCCTAGGCACATTGTTTCAGAATCATCACTGAAAATACATTTAGAATTATGATCCCCTGGGTAGGGATAGAGTTAAGCACATATTTAAAGTGATTACCTAAAGAGTGTCATTAGGCTGAGACTGGGGCTTGTCTTCTGCAGTGACTCAGTTTATCTTCTCCGATTAGCCTCTTGCCCTTATGGAAGAACAAAGTTTGAGTCAAGATAATGGAATGGTATCAAACTAACGGGTTTTTCCTGTTGCCAGTTACATTGCTGTGTTATCATCTCCTTTGCTACTGGAGTGCTGTAGTCACAGTAACCCCTTCTATGTCAGTAAATCTGGAGTTTCTGACACCATGAGACTTTTTTCCCTCTACTCGTAAGTAGCAGCAAGCCTGTAACATGGCATCTCACATGGCAGATACCTAATCTAGACACCCCACATGGCAGACTGCACCTAACAACCAATATAAATTAAGCACGAAGCATCCACACTCTGCTTTATTATCTGCAGTACTTGGGAGTAACTCCTTTCCTTACTTTTTTCTGATGGGTACCTTGGGCAAAGCAATACAATTTCTTGAGGTAACATACAGGCATCTTCTTTAGGCTTTTTTGTAGTTATCAGTTTTCCTAAGGGGTCCTTCTATTCAGATGTGCATAAGAAGGAGTTGTAGTTGTCTGTAGGTTTGAATGGAAAAGATATTTGGAATTTACAACATTTAAAACTTAACCTGTCCTTCATTATTCCTGCAGTTTACCTCTGATGGCCTTTTCCTACGTATGTTTTCATCTTCAGTAGGGATTATAAAAATCCGTGGTAAAATGCATGTCTCCCATTGTCAACATGTAATCAAGAAACAGCACTGGGACCACAATGCAATAAAGTGCAAAGTCAGATGTAAAAGATTAGGTCAGGATGGCCTAACTCATCTTTCCCAAAGCTTTTTTTTTTTTCTTTTTTTTTTTCCAGAGTATATCAGCATTTGCAGTCGAAAATTGCATAAAACTGAGATTGTGTTTGAAAATTATGTAAAGAGCTGATTAGATTTAAAGGAAATACAATGCATAAAAAGGGCTTAGGTCATAATGTATTTGAATACAGGTATTTTAATATTTCTTTTGGAAAAAAATAAAATATCCCAGATCAACTGCAGTATTTCAATGTCTTATCTAAAACTACTGGAAGCTAAAGACTTGTGACTTCTACCTAATTTATAGCTGGATGTAGTAGAAATGATAGAAATATGCAATAAACAAGCAAGGTTAAAGCCAGGCTGACATTTCACTGATTCCCTGTACTTATTGGAAGATGAATGTTTTTGTCTAGACATTTGCCCTCTTTGGATATCATGACATGACAAGTATTTGTTGAGTACAAATATTTAAAGACAAGATACCAAGGTTAATAGGCCACAAATACAGCTCCTGTTCTTTCATATGAGTGTAAAAAAAATTTCATTCTTCTTAGGAGAAGGATGCTTGTTGCAAAATAAATTATACTATGTTCTTTTCCAATTTAAAATATGTTTCTCTAAATGTCTAAAATTCATTTGTAGCAAAGTAATAGTGATAAACTTATGGCCCACATGCAAAGCAGTGTAAAAGCAAGAAATAGACTACTGCCTTTAAAGAGTTATTTTATTCTTCTACTTCATAATATAAAAAGTAGCACTTAAATATATTCAACATTGCCAGGAGCGGCTTTGTCATAAAGTAATTTGAAATGTGCAAACAGAAATAGTGAGTTAACATGAAGCTGGCAAGACTGCGTTCCAGTGTGCCCTGGTAACTAAGAGCAAAATCTGGCCTAAATATTTTTGTCTCATGTAGATTATATGTTGAGGAGTAATTGCTATTAAACAGCCCTGTAGTCTGTTTATCTTATAATTATTCATTATATGTAAGAAGCATAGGACTCTTTCAGCACTGAGGATGTATCATAAATAAAATCCTGTTAAGGAGACATTTAAGGCAATTAAATGTCATATTTAATTAATGTATCTATTTGTTTACTTCTTCACTGAGCTACATATCTATGTGTTTTATTATGTCTCTGCCATGAATATGCCTTTATAGAATCATAGAATGGTTTGGGTTGAAAGGGACCCTAAAGTTCATATAGATCTAACCCTCCCACCTTGGGCAGGGGATGCCTTTCACTAGGCCAGATTGCTCCAAGCCTCATCCAACCTGGCTTAAATTGTTTCCAGAGATGGGGCATCCACAACTTCTCTGGGCAACCTGTTCCAGTGCCTCACCACCCTCACAGCAAAGAATTTCTTCCTAGTATCAAATGTAGATCTACCCTTTTTCAGTTTGAAGCCGTTACCCCTTGTTCTATCACTATGTGACCTTGTAAACTGAAGTCCCTCTCAAGATCTCTTTAGGCCCCTTTAGGTACTTTATGGGGCCAAAGGACTCAGAAGAGGAAACAGAAGGGGAGGACACAGTGTTTGAAGTTGTTCCTCTGGAGGTCATAGGCCACAGGGTCATGAAAGCACTTTCAAAAATCTTCAGGTGTTTTCTGACAACTTGCCATCTTTCTGGTCCACGTTACTCCCATGACAAGATGATTGCAAAATTTCCCTTTCAAGGCAGGACTTTGGCAAGCATTTCCAGAAAACTGTTGTTGGGTTTTTTTTTTAATTTTTATGTTTGCTGGTCTTCCATATTTAAATGATTGTCTAGTTCTACATATCTCTTTCTTTTCATAAATAAGGAACTTTGTCAAATCCTGCTGGTTTTGTACAAAATTGCTGAAAATGCATCCTAAAACTATTTCTAGTCACTTGGTACAGGTTGAGATTTTGAGTTCCTTGAAGAAAATTAAATATTTAAGAATGAGATTTTTTTATACTGATTTTGATACCCTTAAGTATATTCTTCTCATTAGAAATGGATGAAACTACAAGTTCTTTCAAGAGTGAGTAGACAATTTTTCATAATCTCATATTTGCATTTTAAGAAGAACACAATCCTGTACTCCTGAAACAGTGAGCAGCCAAATGAATATCTATTTCTAGAAGAAAGGTAAGTTGCTTTAGTGAAACAATGGCAATCATGATGGAAATGTTGCAGAGAATATGGGTATTGGAAGGCCTGAGAGACAATGAAATACCAAGCAAATTTTACCACACGTAGTGTTTCAGACTGAATGCTCACATTTTGGTGTCCTGCATCAAATGCCTTGTTTTTTGGAAAACTGCACATGAAAAATAAGTAGAACACTAGCCAAAAAACTGAAAGAGGCAACAGCCTTATCATGTTTGAAAATCCTCATCCTTGATATTTACAGAGTAAATTCCAAACCCTCTGTGATGAAAGTTACCCAGAAACAGTCAAAATTTCAATTTATAAACACAGTGATGGTTTGGTGATCCATTTTATTCTCTAAGGAGGTCTTTGGCATTTTCTCCATGAAGCCGTTCTATACTAAAAAGTCTGTTCCTGTTGGGGATACAAGGAGTGTGTCTTCAGGTTTCAGGATATCAAACCACCTGTCCATGTGAGGCAGGATTATATAGCCTAAACATCTGATTAGAGAGTTCCCATCTCGAGTGGCAACATGACTCATCCCTAGCTCCTAATAATCACGAAAATTTTCTCCTTCCCTCTAAAAATAATCAAGCAGCATTGAAAGACTTTCTTCAGTTTGGTGCTTAAGTTACAAGCTCCTGAAAATAAAATAATAAGCCTTAAGAGTTTTGAAAGCACTTTAAAATTATTATATTCATGCTCGCTACAATATATTAAATCCAGGATAAGATGTGAAGATTCAGCACAACTGTATGCTACAGAAGGTAAAAAACAGCCCTGCTGACTGTTGGTACTGGAAGTTTAAATCATACTCTGGGGTCTTATGCATCAGATTTGATAAAAATACAAAGTATGTATCTATTGTTTTTCTTCTCCACAAACCATTATTGTCCTTAATCTTTTCCCACTAAATTCAGAAATCATACTTTCTTCTCCCAAGGCAAAATTAAGGCCTTGATTGGGCTAAAAATAACTCTTTTTAATTTAACCTTTTACCTCAGAGTCAGTACATTAAGGAAGAAATCTCTGAGTACCTTTGGAAATAATACACTGAATTGACAAGTACTCTTCTGGGGCATCTGTCTCTTTCACTAAAAAAGTAATATTGTTTTGCCAACTGTTTCTCCTCAACTGTAACTAAAATTACTGTGCAGTAAGTGTTCAGTTATTTTATGGCAATTCTGCTCAAAAATCCTATTAAGCAATAAAAGGATTTGCTTCTCAACTGCCAGTTTCTGTTTTGAAAATACGCCCCCATATTCTCTGAATTCTCAGAACAAATTCTGATTGATTTGTTTGTAATCTTTCTCCTTTGAAAATAAAATTCTTGCTCTTTACCATATTAAAGTGCTTTAAGAGGTGATCAAACTGCAGCCGCTCAGCTTGTTTTTCAGATTTACAGACTTTTGCCACCAGGAGCTTAAACTGTATGTCTAACTGCAACCAGAAACAGACCTGTTTGCAGTTCTTGCCTTTTAAAAGAACATTCAGTAAAAGTCACTACAAGAGATTTATCTATTTATTTTTATTTTTTATAAATATTAATACTAGAAAAAATTACCTATAGAAGTTTTGAGGTTTTTTATGTTCCATATACCAAAAAGATGGAGGGTCTTTGAAAGAGAACCCTTCAAGAGTTAAAAGCTTTTCTGTAAGATAAACAAGATAATGTCTACTCAGCCTACAACAGACAGGATTTTTGCTTAGTGATTTTGAATGCTTATTAGGGAATATATGAGTGTGGACACTAAACCAATTGCCTTTCTTAATGCTGCAAATTTCATGCTTTAGCTTTCAAGAGGCTTGGGTAGCTATCTTCAGAAGGAAGCAAATGAATAATAGAATTAATGTTGTGTTTCAGTTAGGAATAATAAAAAAAAAATTGGAGGAGAGAAGTGAAAGAAATAACTGAATGTTATTTGAAATGATGATTGTGTATTGTCCCTCTGGTGGGTTTGTCAGACAAAACAAATTTAGTCCAAGAGATAAAAAATTTTCTGTATAGGTAGCAGCAGGGGTACAAACAGAGCACTTGTAGAACATCTCTACTTGAAAGGTGTGATTTATTTGATAGATTTTCAAAATATATGTTAAACACATAAGAACCTCACATGTAAATAAAGTCCGTCCTCCTTATGTTAAATTCCTTCATCTTAATCAGAGTTCCTTCCTGTGCCTCCTTCACTCTATGGCTTTATGAAGTACTGAGCACTGTCTGTGTCAATGGAGGTCATTACTTCTGAAAGTGGATGATGAGGAGTACTCTTCATGTCAAGACACACTGTTTGGATTTCTCTGGTGAATATTTTGTGTCCCCTTTTAGGTCTCTATTCTGACCTTTGACCTTCTAACCAGTGGTCTGCTAGCCAATAATGATTTTGATGAGAGTGCCCAGCAAAAGGCTCATTTTTCTCTGGATAATGATTTGTTGGGGGTATTTATTTCCTGTGAAATAATCCTGAACTAGCCGCTGACTACTTCCATCAGAAATGAGAATTGGCACCTCTCATCTCTGCACAGGGAGGAGCTAAAGAAATGTTGTGGCTCTTTTTCTCCGCCATATTTTCCTTTTTTTCTTTTTCCTTTTTTTTGTTAATTGGATTTTACATTTCTAAAGTCTCATTACAGGTTATTACTTTGTGACTGTGAGCTGAGAAGAGTCCTTATGAAAATCACAGAACACAAACATACCTGTAAGTGTAATCACAGGCATTCTGAACAGGGGAAAGCAAGAAATCATATAATGAAATAATAACACATTTCTAAACTACTAAAAAAGATGAAATAGCAGGTGAAGCAGGAATATGAAGTCAAGAACAAACAGGACTCCATCTAATATACCTTAAATATTTCTACAGTTTTGAACCAAGAGACGTAAGGGCTATTTTTTCTTATAAATTAAGAGTCAACATCTTTGGTTTCAGAAAAAACACAAAAGTTAGTAATTAGAATCCAATACTAGAAAATTTTGAAGTATAAAGGGAAGGACTTGGTCTTTCTCATTAGCTATTAACAACATTCTGAGTTTGTGGAATTAGTGTAGCAAGTTACAAATGATGCATGAAATTAAAAATTTCTGTTTACCCTACAGAGTCTTCATCCATGGTTGTCAATACCTTCCTGGAATATATGCAGTAATAGATTACCAGACCTAGCCAAAACCTCTCCAAAATATGTGATTTCTCAGTCTAAAGTCATTAAAATGTTGTGAATGTTTATGGGCGGGGGGAGGTTCACTCAAAACCCCCTTTTTTTTTTTCCTTAGTATGGGAGCAAGCATCTCAAATTCATTCCAAAGTTGACCATGACTCTCAGTCACCTCATGAAACAGGTACACCTCAGAAACCTGCATGCAGAGTACAGGCTGAAAGGGCACTGGACAGGAGCAGACATCAGGGAGATGCTGACATCATTAAAAAACCCACAAAACAAAATCTAATAATTGTGACATACTGTCTCACTAGACGAAATGTTAATCAGATGCATAAATCCAGGGCTTACTAGGGCAACACTCAACTAAATGATTCTGTACCTTCTTCATAGATGAGTTGCATAGAGTTTCTGACAGGAAAAGTCAGAAAAGTGTTTAAGTCTTTAAGCAGTTCTTTCAGGGAAACCCTACTTTCTGAGACACAAAATCTCAACTCCCTATGTCAAACTCGGTTGTGCTAAACTCAAATGGTTTCTCTCAGTCTTACATATGCTTTCAATCTATTGCCATCCTGTAATCTGTGCACATTGCAAGTCTTTCTATGGCTCCATATTCATGTAGATTTTATAGTTAGTTGTTTGAATTATTTTTACCTTCCCACTGTTTCTTCTTTCATTAATCTCCCTCCAGGTATTTCTCATGAACAAACTGAGAATTCTAAATAAAGCATTTTCTACCCAGAAAATGTAAAACCCGCATTCATTTAACTTTTCTTTTAAGGCTCTTAAGTCACAGCCTTTTTCCAAATAGTTTTTGTGTTTGAAAACATTTTTAGCCACAGCTGAAACTTGCCATAGTGTAGAATATAGCTTCCTGTTCAATCACTGTTAGAACGGGATAAAACAATGAGATGACAAGGCATTATCTAAGTTATGAGGACTTCAGAGGGCCAAATGATGCATAAAACCCCTTAAGTTTTACCCACCATTATTCTTAACTATTACTGCTTCTTTCTAGGGTTTTCTTATGCCTGAATTTGATAAACACATAAGGGACTAGGCAACAATTTCAGGTTTCACTGCTGAATCTGACAGCCGTTTCCATAAGAAGCTGAAGTAGCCTTCCATCTCTTCTTTGTTTTGGAGTAGGAGTAAATAAACCAATGAACATAAATCCAGTTATGAATAAATATTTGTTATTCAGTGCTGAACAGTGAGAACCACACATATGAAAAGAACCTGTTCATTTGCCTCACACAAAACTCCTGATTATTTTGTAATTTTTTACATTTAGACATAGTACTTTGCCTCTGTCGTTGCTAAACTGAATCTTTCTAATATTTAAGAATCTTTGTTCAGTGCACAATAACTGTCTTTAACATTTTTCAGTTTATATTAACAATAGTTTTGATAAATTTTAAAGATAGTTTTCTGTTTTCCAACCCCAATGGACAATATCACAAAGTAGCAAGAAGTGCAAGAAACGTTTTTTGCATCTATAAACTGTTGTTGACCGCATCATTTTCTTTCTTCCTTCCATGTTCCTTCTACACAAGACATTTTCTTATTCTTTCTCTTTTTTTTCCAATCTGCTATATATTTTAGTGCTCTACAACAAAATTTCCTTCAGTCAATAGGCTCAGTATATCTGAGTTTAACATGTCCAAAGAATATGATCAAATTCCTATTAAATCCTACTTAGTGAAATCTTCTAAAGGAGAGATTAAACAAAATGAAAGCCACCAGTGTGATACTGAAAATACATTTGAGCTTCAGTTGGTGAAATTATCAGATTCCAAAATTGATGCATTTAGTAAATGTGTTGTTACTGCCTACTATATTTAATATAAAGAAAAACTATAACATGAGAGTGAAGTGACATTTTTACTTGAATTAAGTGGAACACAGCTGATATTTTTATCTTTTACTGAAAAAGAGTGAAGCTAATTGGTAAGGGGAAACCCTTAATGGATTCCTTTTTTTACTGAACTGAAGAATAGCTGAAATGCCTTGCTATTCTGTTTCTTTACTTTCTTGTCCAAAGGATAGAGCTATATTTAAAATTACTTTATTTTCTGTGATGTAGTGTTGTGCAGACTTTTAGTATTTATTTCTCATTTACAGTACATGATACGAAAAAAGAAAACAAGTAACAAAATGCGTACACTTACTCCAGTACAAAGCAGTAACAATATTTTGACTGTATTAAATCTTTTTATAGCTCTGTAAATTCTCAAGTTCCTGAAAAGAAATAAACTCCAGTGCAATTATGCAAACTCATAAATACTTCGCTATACTCAGAGCATACATGGCTACATGTTCAACTTTGGGTAGTTTTCTTCTGTTATGTGTCTATGAGCAAAGCAGAATACATTCCAGCAAAAAGCAGAAGAACCTTTTAATAATAATATCAGAGCTCTATGGGATGTGCCTTGGCGATCAGCATCAATTGTCAGCTATCACCTGACAAATAAAGTGTTGTCAATTCACAGAATTCCCCCAGGCTATTAGGGAGCAAGAATGATAGACAAGTGATCAGTCCATCTTAAACATTTCTGGGATAACCATTCCTGCTGTGTCTTATTTCAATTAGGAACTCAGGACATCCTCAGTCATCCTCTCCTACTAAGGATAACCACATTATTTATGATGGCCCGAAGATCTCCTCTGTTTAGTTTTGGTTTGGTTTGGTTTTTTTGTATGGTTTGTTTTGTGGTTTGTTTGTTTTTTTTTTCCTTAAATCAGTTCTTCCTGTTCAGTTTAACAGCTACTTATAACTATGCTAGGACTATCATTTTGTTTGAACAGTTCTTGTACCTCAAGTAACGTGTTTGAAGAGAGCAATCATGTGCCCCTTATGCCTTCATTTTACTAAATAAGCCAGTCTTTTGGTGTCCTCTTTTAGAAAGGGTACGTTCTTCCCTATATTATTCTAATAGAGGGGCTTTTGTAATTTTTCCATCTTGACTATGAGGCAGCACTGTAGATGATGAATCTGATGTAGATGACGAACTGATGAATTACAATTTGCTGACAAATTGTCAGTGCATGACAATTCCTCTCCACTCATGCAGATATATCTTCCTTAAAGAACCAAAGAACTAGCTCACCTTTTAATAGGTACTTCTGATTGCTTATGACTTGTAATCTTGTAATTGATCTAAAGACTTTTTCATTAAAAGGGTACTTTTTAGCTAAAGAATATGCCCATACTTTTATATTAATTCAATTTCTGTTATTCCAGACATTGAAGCATACAGGATGAGGTTATATATAAAATGTGATAAGTTGTTCTTCACCTGTACTGGCAATGTCTATCATATTTTTCTTTTTTATCAAAAAAGTCCTACATCAACTGACTATCCCCTTTGTACATTTTTTTGTTTGTTTGTTTGTTTTGTTTTTTTTCAATCAAGATCATAAAAATGCTAAATAAGGTATGTCTCAAGACCTGACTTTTGAGAATTTCACTATTAATATCTTTTTTTTTCTTTTAGTATAAATCTATTCCTCTCCTTCAGGTAGTTTTTTCCCCATTTTGTTATTCTTATAAAAATCTTGTCTTCCTCATTTTGACTGAAATTTTTCAACATGGTGAAAAATTCAGCATTATGTGCTTCACTGATGCCAAGATATGTGAGATATACAACATTTCACTTTGCTATAAAACTCATTTATCTCAAAAAGATACAAGAGTACTTTGTTGAAACAATCTTCATAAATGTAGTTGAGAATTAAAGCATGTCCAACTCTTCTACATTTACCAATCTATTTCCCACTTTCTCCAATACTGTAAAGAGATGTCCATACTCTTTTTTTTATTTTACTCTTTCTCTACTGAGCCTTAGTGTTCTAGAGGTTTAAATTAATTGTCCACACAGAGTTAGATGTGATTGCCTGGAAGAGAAAGGCACCTTCTTCCTTAAGCTCTGTGTTTCTTTCTCAAGCCTCTCTCTTTGCAGTAAGATTTAGGAACCCTGGAGAAGATAAGTTACATAGAGCAAGAACTTTTTAGTTTCAGTGAGAACCTTTGTCTTACTGGTGAAAATAGTCACCTACAGAAAACAGGCCTATGTTCAGCCTGAGAAAGAAGTAACATCTCAGAAAAAAACCAGAGAACTTTATCTCCTTGCAATGAACAGGCTCCTCTTCTTCTGAAGCTGAGTTACTGGGAAATCAGAAATCAATAAATTGTAGGTCAGTGCACAAAACAAGGGCAGTTAGATGTAGCCAGCTATTCAGAGCTGAATGTGTATTAAAAATACTCTAGTTCCTGCTGATGCAACATATGTCTTACCCAGATATCACCGCAGGTAAGGGAATACATGTCTCAGATAGCTAGTTCTGGAAGCCTACTTTCATTTGTACTCCTTGACTTCCTCCAACATCAAGTGAAAAGTGGATGCCATCCTATGGCCCATGAACCAGAGAAATTCATCAGCCTAACTTCAAGTGATAAAGCAGCAGCTTCCCAAACTCATGTTCTATGCTTTCAGGACAGAAATGTTCTAGGATACACGATAATATGTGATTATTCCAGGGATTCAACTCTTTTAAGTACCCAATAGCAGTACACAGAATGCCTCATGGGGCTTTTTCGATGAAGACTGCTGCTAGCTTTTTATTTGGTCTTCTTCTCCTCTTCCTTCTTCTTTTTCTTTTCTTGTCTCTTTTTTCCTTTTTTTAAACCCTTAAGGTTTCAAAAGGCAGAGGGGTAACTCCAGATAATTTCAAGATACCCCAGGGCCATTCCCTCCAATAGTTCATAGTACCTGCGCCTTGCAAATCTTTCCAGTGGTATCAAAATTGGGGTGTAAGATAATTATTTGAAATGTACTGCAATGTCTGTTTACAATCTACAATTCAAGATCATCACTTCCTTGGATAAATTGATCTCCTTGCTTGCATTTATGTAAATAAAATGTAAATTTGGATATGTATATATTTACATGCAACATGGGATATATATTTGCATCTATTCTAAATATTTACACACATGCATATATATAAACATAAATTTTGTAGTCCAGTGTAAAAGGAAATAGTAAATCTCTGGTGTTTGAGCATGTTTAATATATCAGCTTGATGTCTCTATTCCCATCACATACCATCAGCTGGTAGTTTGAAAACAAGTAAAACTATAGGAATGCAATAAAGGATATGAAGTGCCTTTAATTTTGAACTCATTTGCAATATGTTTTACATTACTCTGGTATTTTTAAGATAGTCTTTCATTAAAACACCCATAATATCCCATCATCATTTGACAAGTTGAAATGCATAACTATGATAGTGCAATAACAACTACTAAAATGTTTAAATGATTTACTTAATTTAAATTTCCCAATGAGAGGTGGAGGCAGATTAAAATTTTAGTGCTGAAATTGCTTTGGTTTGTACCACAGGGAAACAAGAGTGAAAAAAAATAGAGACTGCAATCAGAAACCCAGACTGAATGTTTTTCCACATAAAACCATCAAGTAAAGGTAACCAAGAAACAGTTTGGTTGTGCCCACTACATGTTTTGGTTCCTAGGTCCATTCATTTCAAACCAGATTCTTGTTAGTATAGACATAGCCAACAGTTCCCCTTTATTGCATTTTTATGCTGTTTTGTTCTGGCTAATGATAGATGATTGATTTCTATTGCCTGCCCTTTTCTGGAAGTTACTCTTCCATGGGGTCTTCACAAACAGTCCACTCTTCCTGCTTCCTACTGCCCCACATCTTTTTTTCCTTCATTTCTGGGACCTGAGTTCACCGAGTCACAAATCATGAGCCACCTGTAGATTCATCCCTGGCTTTTCATTAGTGCTAAACTACACCAGAGGTGAACAACAAGCATTGATTTATTGGATACAGTGAGCTCTAGCTTTCCAGCAGCTTCTGCTGACAGGCTGCACTCTGACTGCTCATGGAGGTGGATGCAAGCCTCTATTGTATAGTGAGTGGATCTGTCACACATTCATCACGCAGCTCTAATTATTTGCATGATCTTGATCCAGTTATTGTAGTTAGGTGTACTTTCAAGTCTTCTGTTGCAAACTAAATAGAAAGCAAGGTGTCAAAATGTTAACAATGATGTAGAGGTCATATATTCAGCAGAAAGGTGTAAAAACTTTTTCTCTTTTTATTCAGCCAGCTGGACTTACTTTCCTTGCATATCTAACTGCACATCAGTCATGGAAACTATATGCATTTATACTTCAGATAAATTTTTCTGTATATACCACTGTTAAAACTTACATGATAATGTTACAACTTTCTATATTGCATTTATTCTTATAGCTTTCCATAAATGCTTTTCAAGAATTAATCCTGTAAGCAGGAGATTAAGAATAAGTAACAACTTTATTAGTCATGTATGATCATACACCTCGTCATGGTAAAAAATATTTGAGTTTGGGCAAAAAATAAATTTCATTCTACAAATTATATTCTCTTCATTAATAAACATTTTCTTGAATTTTGTAGCACATTCATATTTATCAATGAAGATTTGATCAGTGCTTTGGAAGAAAAGTACCATAAGGCCAAAAATATTCCCATTGACACAACAAGTTAATGGCTCTTTCTTCATTTTATTTTGGGATATATTGTCTAATCCACATTCAATCCACATAATATGTGACTTTTTTTTATAGCATTCCAGATTCTTAATAAAAATATACACTAACCACAATGTACTAGGGACATTTAATTACCGTTATGTTAAAAAATAAACAATTTTGTAAAACTTAAAATTTCAGTAAAATTACATAAAGCTAATTTAATTGAATAAATTTTCCAAAAACTCATACTGAATCTAATGTCATTATTCCTTGTGTATGCATGTTAAAAAACTGTAATCATCCTGATCATTAAACCCGCTTGTATCTATTATCATTTTTCATGCAGTGCTCTGTAAATAACCAGTGATGTTTCATCATCCTGATATCCTCTGCTAAACGACAACACAATGGGGCACAATAAACAAAGGAGATTTCTGGAGGCCACTTATAGCAACTTTCATCACATTGGACAGAAGCGATGGAGGAGAAAAAGTGTTCTGCTGGGTCTGATAGGAAAAATGAAGTGCTCATTGTGAGTGTGAAACTGTAGGCCAGCTTTGGTGCAGTGACTAGTGAGGCTGTAGAGTTCAAGATCCTGAGAGGAGGGAGCAGGGCAAAGTGAAGGACAACAGACATGGAATTTTTTTGCATAAACTGCAGTCAGTTCTATCATTTTCACTGTATAACCAGCATATCCATATAGAGATAATGTAAAAACATACTTTTTGTTTAGCTGGTTAAACAACATAACACTGAGAATTAAAAGTAGATTCAGAATCTCCAGCTGTCTATAAAACTGTGTGGATTTTGAACACAGAATGTCTTTCAAATCCTTACCTAAGACTCAAATCTTTCTACCCTGCAAAACTTCCAAGGAAAGGAAACACTGAATCATCTCAGAACATCTGGAAAGGATCCCAGACTGACTAGTGTTTAGGTCAGTTATTTATGGTTTGTTTTAGAAACAAATCCTTTCCTTTCTCTTTCCCCTCCTGCTTCTCTCTTCCTTGCACTCTAGTCCTTGATATTAGAGGTACTGTCATAATTTTTTCTCTCCTTTTTACCTCTAAAAGTAACATCGCCAGTTTGAAACCTACATAATTCCTCAGGTCACATCATAAATATATTTTTAGCACAGTGCAAATATAGCCTGAAATGCACGAAAGATCTGCAAAATACAATCCTGAGAACCACTTCCCTAAGGCTCTATGTGATATCAAGAGTCTAAATTTTTAACAGCCTGCATCTCTTACTCTGCATCTGATGCGTTTCTCTCCTTAAAGTATCAGAATAGAAAATTCATAGTCTTAATCTTGGGAATATAACTACTGCACTAACTATAACTATCATCTGGTGATGATAGAGCTGGTGATGGAAAATAATGCCTGTACAATGGTGGATCATATCTGACAATATTAATAAAGTAAAGTAAGCCAAAAGCAAGCATAACACTCAACAGTCCTTAAAACACTGGGGATCTGTATCTAGAAAGTTTGCACTTTTTTTCAATTATGATTCTTTATTCCTAATGGATTTTATAGTATGTGAAAGCCTTTCACAGGAATTCTTTCCAAAATTATTTGAATTCATGGATTTAAACATTTTAATGAGGAGTCCCCACTTATTGTATTTGTTGGTGTATCATGTCAAGAATGACAATAAAGTTAATAAGTAATACTCCCAAGCATCAGCCTGTGCTTCGTTTAGCCTTTTGAAACATCAGATTCCATAAAATCTATAACCTCAGAAAATATTTGGAGACTCCTGAGGATTGGTACTCCTTCCAGATACTCTGCGATTTAAAGTCCATCTGGGTGCTTTAACTTGTAAGATCAGACAAATGTTCCAACCATCCTTATGCCATGCTGTAGGTAGGCAAATAATGGTGCTCTATGAGTCATCATCATTTTGATAGTCTTTGGCTGCTCCTTCATTGGAGTGAAGGAGTTTGTTCAGGGCCTGGCATTATACTTAAATAAGGAAGGAGCACATAACAATAAGTGACTGATGAAAAAAATATTAAGGCATTTCAGAAAATTTTAATGACCTTTTGAGGCATCTTCAGATGGCTTGGTACCAGGAAAAATAAGGCCTAGGCCACAAAATCATTGATAAAAAGTCATGGTAACATGTAATGAACTGGAAATATTTGCAGTTAAATCAGATAAAATTCTTATCTAGAAAAAGCAAGAAAATATATGCTCAAGATAGGGAAATTGATTACTGATACACAACACACAAATGGAACTCAAATTTGAAGGGCTCAGATTCAACACATTAAACACAACTAGTTCGGCACTGAGACAGGTAGATTCTCACATGCACATCCTTGCAGTATCCAAAGTACAGTCACATCACTGACAGGAATGGTACCTTCTGCTGACCCATCAAGGATAGTGTAAGAGATGACCAGCTTTCAACCAAAAAGATGTGTCCTGGAAGCCCTGCTAATAAAAAAAAAAAAATAATGCTGTGTCAAAACCTGAGATCAGAACCACACATCATTGCTTCAATAACCAAAGAGTCACAGAATAACAGCTTCTCAGAAGGGTTGAGGTGGGAAGGTTTTCTGCAGGTCACCTGATCCAACCTGCCTGCTCCAGAAGGGTCACTTGAAGCTGGTTTCCCAGGACTATGTTGTACTGACATCATTTTGTGGGACAGCATAGCAGAAGAACTGTCTGAGAAAGGCAAAAGAATAAACCACACCTTTCTGAAACCATGGTTAGCCATAAATGAAAATAAAGTCAAAGGACTAGTAAGGGACATCCAGGTTTTAGGATAAAATGGCAAGACGGCCATCAGCAGAGGTGAATGCAATCAATAAATAACAGCCATACAACCTACATACATACATACAGCATACATACAGCAAACATACATACAGCAGCTAACAAAAAAGAAACACAAACTTTCGTGTTCTGGGTTTCTTTAGAATGTATATTCTGGCTTACGGTCAGATTGTGAGCAATCTCTATAAAGTGACCTGAAAGGACAGTTTTCAGCAGTGGCCCTGAGCAGTGACAAGCTTTTGAAACAATCCCAGGCAGTTCATGCGATAGCTCTTGACCTATCTGCATAGGGCAAGAATGAGAAATGTTCTTTACATTGAAGCCAGGAAACATGGCCCCACTTGGAACCTCAGTCCAAATGACCATCCTGGGCCTTGACAAACCAGTTTTATGTCAACAAAACAACCCAGGAAGAATGGAGTCAGACTGCAGGACCCACCTCTGAAACAAGGATCACCTCTCTCAGCCTGCTGGCAACTGTCCTCCTAATGCAGGCCAGGATACTGTTAGCCTTCTTTGCGGCAAGGGAACATCATTGACTCACGTTTAGTTTTAAATCCACCAGGACCCCCACGTACTTCTGTGCAAACCTGTTTTCCAGCCAAGCAGTCTCCAGCACATGTGGGTGCATGGGTTTTTTTCCAAGTGCCAAGCAGTCCCTTAAACCCATAACTCTCCAATTTAGCAACAAGAATGCTTGGGGGGGTGGGAGGGTGGTGGTGGTGATGAGGTAGGAAGATCCACATCAAAGTCCATAGAGAAGTACAGGTAAATCAGTTGGTCTTCTCCTGTCCAGTGATGCAATCATTACATTGTAGAAGGCCACTAGATTAGTTAGGCACATTTTCCCCTTTGTGTATCCAAGCAGGTTGTATTTAATCATCTTTATTTAACATTTAGATAGAACAGGAGTTCAAAAATACTGTCAGACAAATTGAACATAAATAAAAGACTGTTAGTAGGCAAACTAGCAAGGTATTGAGTTGCAATGCAATGTTTTGTTGACTTCCATATGTCAAGATATTTAGTTGAATTTTCACACGGATAGAAATAAAGGTCACAACTTTCATATGCCATTGCTTGTCACAGAAGAAATTTAGGTAGAAAATCCAGATTTTGCTACCCGTTTATTCTTACAAGCTAATAAAAAAAACATTCAAACAGTCTAATTTTTCATTTGAATGTCACATGTTTTCGTAATACTGGTGTTATATGTAACATCAGATCAGATTCTACTCTCACCTAGATTATTACCCAGTAGAAAACACAGATTAGTAGATAGTAGCTTATCTACGTTAATTGTGCTAACATTTAGCATCTGAGCCAAAGGATCAAACATTATATATTGACTCAGGGGGCTGTTGATCAGCAAATTTAATTCACTTTGTTCAAAAAATTAAAGTTATATGAGAAAGATATCTTGACTACTACAATGTGTGGAGTCTGATGGACACTACAGAAGTATACACTGCAAAAGGTAGGTGGAATTCACTGTGGACCCTTCCTTGTTTTCCTTTGGAGAGGAGATCTGTAAACTATATTCAGTGCAGTAACATATGCTTGATTGCCCATCATATGCACGATTTGCATCTCAGATGTCAAGAGCAACTGGTGGTGCATTTCTGATTAAATAAATCAAGCCATTCTAAAAGCAGAAAAAATGTTGTGAAAGGAAGAAGGATTCTGCAATGTAGAGACATTTGTTGTGCTTTTGTTCTCAATTTGTTCATTATTTACTAGGCTTTTACGATGATTTTAGTAATTATCGCAATCACTTCCAAGCAGAACATGATGAGGGCCATTAAAACTAGAAACAAACTAGAATGTATAATCAAAAACAATGCAGGCTTCAAGTAATCCACATTCTGCTCATAATAACCAGTGATTAATATATATTTTAAAGAATAATTACTTGTCAATGTTGCATTACTATGCTAGGAGATTTTGCTGATCTTTAAATTGCTATCACTACAATGCCTGAAATAATATGTATATTATATTTTTAATATGTGTTTTTATAAATGAAATTAGAAAGTTACAAAATGCTTCTATATCTTTGAAGCACTCACAGTTCTAAGGGCCACATTAAAAACACATACATTATTCGTTTTGCTTCCAGACACACATTTTTTTAATAAAAGTCTGCACAGTCACTACTCAGTAATTTTCTCCTCTAGCTTATGCTCTGGTAATAGAGTCTGATAAAAATATGTACTTTGTGTTCAGTTCTAAAGGAAAATACTACTGAAAGAAATAAATTTTGAAAACTCCCATACAGAAACTGCATAGCAAGTATATGGAGTATGTCCTGTAACAATAAGCCCCAAAGTCTGAAGGACCTTCTCGCCAGAGTGTCCTTGGCGACTCTCGGGATATTTTTTCATCATCAGAAGAGAGGGCTCGCAGGAAAAGACCCTAAAACAAAAGGCTTGGAAAATAAACATCTTTAGCTTAAAACATTTTCTTGTTAATTCACAAGGCAAAATACCATATATCCACATGAGCAAAAAGTGCAATAGAAAAAAATATTCATTAAGGAAAAAATTGGTATTCAGTTTCACCCATGTCTAACATGTTGATTTTTTTGCTAAAAGTGAAGGTCCATCCAGAATTTTGAATAACTAAATGTTAAGCCGCAGCCAGCTATTTAGTATTGTAATTTGATGAAAACACATAATAATATTTGATCTCCAACATATACTGAGCTTAGGCAGAGAAAAATAGGGGAAATGCACTTTTCTAAAATTGGACTACCAGGTCTGACCTGTACTGTCACTTCTTACCAGGATGTTGGTTAAGTCATAAGGCAATCCTCATCAACAATGAAAGGAAAAAAAAACTCCTCTTGATGTATTCCTAAACTTAACTGGTTTAATATAATCCGTCTACTCAGTCAATGTAAGACATTTTACCTTCAACAAAATCCAGAGTTCATTGATCAGTCCAGCAAAATATAAGCTGAATGATTTGCTCAGCAATCTGTTCTCATGGAAACAAATTCTCCTAAATACACCACCCTAGAAAAATCAAAAGTAATGCAATTGCACATTGATTTTATTTTGTCTATGCAGACACTATGAAAAATTTGTGTTGTTGGTGGAAGTTAAGAAAAACATAAGAATTAAGCACATCAGTTTGTCTTTAATCTAATAAAGTTCATTCATTATAATTATTCATTTGCAGTCCTCCTTAGTTCTCATTGTTGAAGTATCTCTGTTATTTTTTTTACTTAAAAACAGAACAGGAAAGGGCTTTTTGGTATACTCGTAGACACTAGATCAGTAATTGTTGGATCTGAACCACTTTGAGGGGAGTGTAAGGGTGTGTGTGGGTGTGTGTGTGTGTGGGTGGGTGGGTGTGTGTGTGTGTAGGGAAGGGAGGGATCAAACTTCATGGAGGTGGAGTGATATCATATCCCTCGTGCCAGCCTGGAACCCACATGAGGAAGCCCAGGAATAGCTGTCAGTCACAAACAACCAGGGAAAACTATAACACCCCAAATCTCCTGAAGCTCCTGACCCACACTCAAGCTAACAGGGACAGGGAGAACATTCACACTGGTCTGAAACCCCAGAGAGACCCAGGGGTCAGAGGCCCCACCTGAGGGGTTTGGCCGCAGAGACCAGAGCAGATAAAACCAAGGTGTACGCTCTCCATGCGTTGCAGCATGTCCATCTGGGCATGTGAGAGCTGCTCTTCCACAAGATTCCAGTGGTAGCTATATAATCTGTCTCTCCTTCTTTCTCCTTCTTCTTCTTTCTCCCTCTTCTTTTTCTTTTCTTCTTTCTNATCATATCCCTCGTGCCAGCCTGGAACCCACATGAGGAAGCCCAGGAATAGCTGTCAGTCACAAACAACCAGGGAAAACTATAACACCCCAAATCTCCTGAAGCTCCTGACCCACACTCAAGCTAACAGGGACAGGGAGAACATTCACACTGGTCTGAAACCCCAGAGAGACCCAGGGGTCAGAGGCCCCACCTGAGGGGTTTGGCCGCAGAGACCAGAGCAGATAAAACCAAGGTGTACGCTCTCCATGCGTTGCAGCATGTCCATCTGGGCATGTGAGAGCTGCTCTTCCACAAGATTCCAGTGGTAGCTATATAATCTGTCTCTCCTTCTTTCTCCTTCTTCTTCTTTCTCCCTCTTCTTTTTCTTTTCTTCTTTCTTGATGCTTTGGGTGGCTTAAAGTTGGAGGGATTGGATTTTGACTTAAGTCTTTTGGATTAGTATGTGCTGGGTCAATGTTGTGGTGGAACATTTTGTCTAGCTTGTGTGGTGCCCTGTTGAACTTTTGCCAAATGGCCCTATTTTCTCCCCTAAATGATCAATAAAAGTACCTCTTGGGAACAAGTGTGTGGCTTATTCTCTTGATGCTATATTGAGATATTAAAGAGGTATATATATATATATATATTAAAGTAAAGCTTCTGTCTGAGTCCATGAGATCGCATCTCCAGGTCCAGAGTGTTAGTTACTTACATGAATGATCACAGTGATAATCTTTCCAGAATTAACATATTTAAATGGAACTAAATTTTTATAGGAACACTTATACAAGTACACTACATCTGTTCAAAACATGGTTCTCAACAGATCTGGATGTACTACAGATCACACAAAAGCTCAAGATGTTTATTTGGTTTTTGGGGGGGCTTTGTGAAGGTTTTTTTTTAGTGAATGAGAGGAGAAATTCAAATGAGGCCACTAGTAAAGAAATGTCACATCCCTATCTTCGCATTTAAGGGAAAAAAAGCTAGCTTATTCCAGAAACTTTCCATCTAAACAAGGATTTTAATGAGCAGAACCATAACCACATCCATTTATATCATGGACCCATGGCAAAGAAAAAAGGGACCTCAATGTCTTTGAGTTTTGTACAATTTTTGTTCTTAACTTTCTGGTTGAGACTGTGGAATATGGCAAGGACTCTGAAACAGCCCTTGACCAAAAGTCAATGGGAATATGTCAAGTAAATGACCAGCACCGTATCTCTGTGCTTCTGTACTCCGTTGTTCTTTCATTAGCAACAATAGGATGTACCATGCAATGCTGTTGTCAAGCTTTACTACTCACTCTGGTTTGGATTTTGATTTTTGCTCTATCTATTTTTGTGGTGCCATATTAGCCACAGAAAGAGGGTAAAGGAAGGAAAACACTGAGATATAACAGCAAAAGAAATAGAGGGCTTTCCTTTCCTAGATTTGGTAGAATAAAGACTACTTTTCTTTTAAAAATTCCAAATTAAAAATATTGTAATACTTCCATAGGCACAGATTGGAATATTCTGACACTCCCTGAATGTGGCCTCTGCAGAACCAGCAGAAGTAAATGCATCACAGAGAATAAACACAGAGAGGACACACACAGATGCAAGGATTAATCACATGCACTGGAGAGAATTCTTGTTACTTGCAAAAAGACATTTGAGTGACATGTCCATTAATGAGCTGGACTTGCAGAATGTTAGAGGTCTTGTCTGGGACAGACAGATGTTAGGAAAAGAAAAAAAAAAATAAAGGAGAAANAACAGGAAAGGGCTTTTTGGTATACTCGTAGACACTAGATCAGTAATTGTTGGATCTGAACCACTTTGAGGGGAGTGTAAGGGTGTGTGTGGGTGTGTGTGTGTGTGGGTGGGTGGGTGTGTGTGTGTGTAGGGAAGGGAGGGATCAAACTTCATGGAGGTGGAGTGATATCATATCCCTCGTGCCAGCCTGGAACCCACATGAGGAAGCCCAGGAATAGCTGTCAGTCACAAACAACCAGGGAAAACTATAACACCCCAAATCTCCTGAAGCTCCTGACCCACACTCAAGCTAACAGGGACAGGGAGAACATTCACACTGGTCTGAAACCCCAGAGAGACCCAGGGGTCAGAGGCCCCACCTGAGGGGTTTGGCCGCAGAGACCAGAGCAGATAAAACCAAGGTGTACGCTCTCCATGCGTTGCAGCATGTCCATCTGGGCATGTGAGAGCTGCTCTTCCACAAGATTCCAGTGGTAGCTATATAATCTGTCTCTCCTTCTTTCTCCTTCTTCTTCTTTCTCCCTCTTCTTTTTCTTTTCTTCTTTCTTGATGCTTTGGGTGGCTTAAAGTTGGAGGGATTGGATTTTGACTTAAGTCTTTTGGATTAGTATGTGCTGGGTCAATGTTGTGGTGGAACATTTTGTCTAGCTTGTGTGGTGCCCTGTTGAACTTTTGCCAAATGGCCCTATTTTCTCCCCTAAATGATCAATAAAAGTACCTCTTGGGAACAAGTGTGTGGCTTATTCTCTTGATGCTATATTGAGATATTAAAGAGGTATATATATATATATATATTAAAGTAAAGCTTCTGTCTGAGTCCATGAGATCGCATCTCCAGGTCCAGAGTGTTAGTTACTTACATGAATGATCACAGTGATAATCTTTCCAGAATTAACATATTTAAATGGAACTAAATTTTTATAGGAACACTTATACAAGTACACTACATCTGTTCAAAACATGGTTCTCAACAGATCTGGATGTACTACAGATCACACAAAAGCTCAAGATGTTTATTTGGTTTTTGGGGGGGCTTTGTGAAGGTTTTTTTTTAGTGAATGAGAGGAGAAATTCAAATGAGGCCACTAGTAAAGAAATGTCACATCCCTATCTTCGCATTTAAGGGAAAAAAAGCTAGCTTATTCCAGAAACTTTCCATCTAAACAAGGATTTTAATGAGCAGAACCATAACCACATCCATTTATATCATGGACCCATGGCAAAGAAAAAAGGGACCTCAATGTCTTTGAGTTTTGTACAATTTTTGTTCTTAACTTTCTGGTTGAGACTGTGGAATATGGCAAGGACTCTGAAACAGCCCTTGACCAAAAGTCAATGGGAATATGTCAAGTAAATGACCAGCACCGTATCTCTGTGCTTCTGTACTCCGTTGTTCTTTCATTAGCAACAATAGGATGTACCATGCAATGCTGTTGTCAAGCTTTACTACTCACTCTGGTTTGGATTTTGATTTTTGCTCTATCTATTTTTGTGGTGCCATATTAGCCACAGAAAGAGGGTAAAGGAAGGAAAACACTGAGATATAACAGCAAAAGAAATAGAGGGCTTTCCTTTCCTAGATTTGGTAGAATAAAGACTACTTTTCTTTTAAAAATTCCAAATTAAAAATATTGTAATACTTCCATAGGCACAGATTGGAATATTCTGACACTCCCTGAATGTGGCCTCTGCAGAACCAGCAGAAGTAAATGCATCACAGAGAATAAACACAGAGAGGACACACACAGATGCAAGGATTAATCACATGCACTGGAGAGAATTCTTGTTACTTGCAAAAAGACATTTGAGTGACATGTCCATTAATGAGCTGGACTTGCAGAATGTTAGAGGTCTTGTCTGGGACAGACAGATGTTAGGAAAAGAAAAAAAAAAATAAAGGAGAAAAGGAAGACAATACAATCTCAGTTGTTTCTTTTTCTCTTTTTCGCAACCGCATAGTTAGTAAAGCTCTTTTCTATAATGGACAAGAAGGACAGAGACAGTTATCTGTACCGAACACTGAAAGACAGTGTTAAATCCACTAGTGGTAATAAAAAAAAAAACTGGTAAAGAAAATGTTTCACATCTGAAAAATAAACAGAAGCAGAATTATCCCCAATTTTATAATTACTGACATAGAGATAAAAATTACACATGAAAGACATCCAAGAGACAGAACTGTTGCATTACAGAAGCATTTCTTTCCTTGTGGTACAGATTAGTAAACTAAGCTATTGTTCAGTTAGGTAGGCCCAGCAGCATAGAAGACAATTAATGCATTTATATTCATTAAAATACACTTTTAACACGCAAATTTCTTAAGCATGGTTTTAAGTGGTTCTTCAGGCAAAGTTTAGGAGTGATTGGCATCTTTCCATAAAAACATTAATACATTAACCTTGTCAACTGTTGAACCAATGGGCAAAACTAATTGAATTAAAAAGGAAAAATTCATTTAGGATAGGGGGTTGGGAGGGAAGGTGGGAAATGATGCAAGGTTTATACTCAGAAGTTAACTGAATAAGCAACTGGCATTTGATAAGTATGAATTTAACTATAATTGGGTGAGCTAAATAAGAATCCCAGCTTTGACTACATTACTATCTTTGAGTTTATTTTTTTTCAGTTGATAACCATGAAGAATCAATCAGCAGAACAGAATCAGAAACAGTGTTTAAAGTACTGAATCAATTTGTACATCACTCTAGAAAACCAGAAACATTCATATTTTACTAAGCAACTTTACAAGCTACTTTACTACTCTCTTTACTTCATAGATCAAAAAAGGTCAGTAGTGAGGGAGTGGCAGGCTTAACCAATGATAAAAGTAACATCCTACATGTTCCTCTACTGCCACAGGTTTGGCATCCTCCCTGCACATCTGGGATGCTTCAATGAGTGTATTGAAATTGGCTCCCCATCAGTACAATTTGGATCCTAAAGCCAGAATGTGTTTTAAAAAACTTTCTGTCTGGTATTGCTAATATGTACTTACTGAAACAGGATGAGCCATTTGTTTAATCAGAAAAATAATTTTTTGATTCACAGGCTAGGAGAAATTAAACAGGGCAAATATTCTTACAGGGAATAATTTCACCCCGACTGATGCTGGAGGTGATGACTATGAAACCCTTGAAAGATACCTGCATCCCCATAATATTTCTCTCTGTTGTATGCAAAAAAATTATCAAATACTCTGAAAAAAAATAAAAATGTGTCCTCTTTCTATATATAAATTGTTTTTGAAACTAAATATTCATTTCATCTTCATGGAAAATAAAACAAAACAAAAAACCAGACAAAGCCCAAACCCTAACCCAAGCCCACAATCTATTTAGGATGTGCCCTTAACAAATTCCTTTGGATAGATCAAAACCAGAAAATCTTTCCCCTGAAGATCTGTGGGGCCTCCCAGTGATGCCAAAAATAGGTATAACAGCAGTGCTTTATTAGTCTCCTTGAAAGCTGGCAAAATCAAGTTTTTTGGAAATTCAGCAGTAAAAAACAACAGAACTCATCTTGATCAAGCACAATTAGCCTGAGTTAGAAGCACAAATGCAGCTGTTTGGTAGAGATTTCAATTCTAAGCCAAATATCAAAACCAGTAAAATTGTAATGACATTGAAAGTTCCTCCAAGAAACAGCACTTTTTTATTATTATTATTAATTTTTTTATTATTTTATTGTCAGGAACTAGATTTTGATTTGCAGTCCTGACATTTCCAAATGCTTATAAGGATGAATACACAACTCCTAAACATTTTCCATACACCAAGAGACTGTTAATTAAAGTTTGAAAAAGTAAAGGAAGGTGCCTGATAACAGCACTCTAATGAGATCAATGCTAAAAGTAAAACTAAATGCTTAAGGAACTGAATACCATATTCTTAGGACACAAGAGATTCTGAGGTTGTTACCTGAAGATCTATTCAATGAACTCTTCATTTATTATGACAGAAGTAATTAATAGATAGTCATGAGATCTTTTCACTGTTATGCTTTTTGTTATTTATTATTAGTTCTGTATCCACTAAAAGGCCTTGTTCCTCCAAAATCATGCTCATCCACTTTCTGACTTCCTACATCAAATGGGTTTAATCATAAATGGAAACAATGAACACATCCTCAAATATTAATGATTGGAAGTTGATAATTCTATTTTAATAAAAATCAATGTCTGTGATGAAAGTCACATAATCTCTCACAACCCTTTCAGACTGTTACCATGATTTTACTTTGGAAGATGCTTTCCTGGTGCTCCTCATTCAGAGAAAGTTGTCTCACCACATCCTTGATGGGCAACAGCTGAAAGTAACATAGACTGTGGTATTATACCACTTCTGCAATCAACAGTCAGAAGGCAAGGTACAACTGAAAGTAGCTCTGATGATGCTCAAGAGAGTAAAAGAGAAAAAAACTGTTATCCCTTTTTCAATCCCAGTGGGAAATAATAGTTCTGTGTCTCCACATGAAAAAGAAAACATTTTACTCCACACAGGTGCATTTAATCAACAGAGGAGTAATCTGATCTCAACAGTGAGCTATGACAGCTGTTTAGGATATGAAATAGTTTCTAATTAGATGCATATCTATTGCTTTAATTTGCCTAACTTTCATCACAATTTTGCTTAGAACAAGAATGTTAAGGACTGTATCAAGACTGTAAAAATAATTTGTTGTGTCACAGCAGTGGTCAATAATATTCATGAATGTTTAGTGCATTGGTCAGTCTGATGCAACCAGCAACTTAAAATGAAAATGATCAAACACATAAAATAATGTCTTTTCACATTTAATGTGTACACAAATAATGGCATCAGCTAATGCTGAGAGATAGAAAATCAACAACATCATTAATTTAAAGATTATCTGCAATGAAGGAATAAAATAACAGATAGATTTGTAGTGTAATATCAATCTAAAACTCTTCTAATTACATCAACAATAAAGCAGGGCAACAGTGAGGAAAAATGCATATTTCAGAAGTAGTACATCATTATGGCAGGCATGTTTTGCACTGGTACAAACTGTTCTACACATAGTAAAATACAACTTTATCTTCTTTGGTGAAAATACTTGAAGTAATTGCAAACATTTGAGATGAGATCACACAGATCTCCTTGACTGAACAAGGGGAGTTCTGAGTGTCGGGGACCAATCGTTCACATTTAGAAAGGCCCAACAGAGTCTTGCTTCTGATGTCAATAGAAACAGGAGCAGTCCCATGCTTCACTGCCTCAGAGTTCTCCAGAATGTAAAGTTACTGTGCATTGGGCCAAATACTTCATTTCTCATTTTAATTACTGACATTGAAAACTTGCAAGCTGAACCTTGATAAACATTAATTCTGTGACAAATACAAATAGGCCTTATCAGTAATAAACAGCAATCAGCAATAAATGTGAGTACTTTAGCTGCACATTCTGCCAGCAATGTGTATTTTAGGTGCACAATGAATGACTTAAAATTTATAAACAGTCCAGGATTCTGTAATTAAACAAATTCTACTATTATTCTTTTAAACTACTTGCTATAACCTTCTACCTGTCATCTTGTGCAGACACTATAGAGGAAAATGAGACATTTGAATCATAACATCTCCTTTTCATTATGCAAAATTATGCTAATTACTTTTTTAATATGGCTTTTTTTCTGCAGCCAACCCATAGCATTTTCTGTTATTTGCCCAAGTTTTTGCTGTTTTTCTAATCATACATGTAAAAACCCTATTGATTTTAAAAGACAAGAAAACAAAAGTAAAATGTTGTCGGCAATGTTCTTTAAGGGAATACAGAGTTCTCACAGAAATAGAGTTATATCCCTCAGAAAGGGATAACACCTCTATCTTTTTTTAGAAAGAGTATTGTCATCTTAGGATATACTAGTCTTGAACCCACCGAGTAAATCTAAGACTCCTCTGCAAATACTCTAAGAGGTTTTCTTCTGTACAAGCACAACTAATGTGGATCTTAAAAAACAATAAAAAAATATCCTCCATATTTCTCTTAGATTAGCAACACAAGAACCTGCTTTTCTGTGTCCCTTTCATAATGATTTCAATGCTTATTGAGGCCATTTTAGCGCTTCTGGGTGTTCTTCTTTATGACTGATTGTGTCAGACGAGGCCCTCAAGAAAAGCCATAGGAGACTGCATTTTTGCCAGAAGCATGTAAGATAAGAACTTGTTGTTAGCACAGTTAATGTTTTAACCACCCAATCAAACAAATTACTTAATAAAGAAGAACTCCTTTAATTAGAACATTCAATAGCTATTCTTTCGAAATATTACGCTTGCTCTGGATCCTGAGGTGGACAGTTTCATTCTTTCCTCAAGAATAGCGAAAGGTTAAAAGCAGTTATCAATTACCTGAATCCTGAACCGAGACATATTTGATCATGGCGATGGGGTCCTTTTCTCCTCTTGGTGACCCTTTGGGTCATTTTTACATGTGTACTTATCACGGGTTTTTTCCTCCTCCTTGGTTCCCCCCTACAGTTTCCACAACACACTCCCTCAGTCCCAAATAGCTGCCATCGGATGTACAGTGACAAACCTAGGTTTCTCAGACCTTTGAAAATACATAGGATTCACAGAACTGACACTAAACCAGGTAAGGCTATGGTCACTTTACCACCAGGCTATTGTTAAAACCCACCAAAATCGACTCTGGCTAAGGCAAACCTACACAAGTTCTGAGGTCCTTCACTACCACATCAGTACAAAGTCTATGGCCTTATTTTAGTAGTGCAGAACTACATTAGTCAGGCTGCAGTTCTGAATGTCCTCCTGCCCAGCACTGCCCAGTGGAAAACAATCTATTTATACACTAGCTGGGGACACCTCAGAAGTGCATGAAGACTGATGTTCCTTGAAGAAGAGTAGTTTTCTTCCCCTATGTATAGTACAAAATTAAATTAATTTAGAAATCCTAAAATTTACCTTGCAAAGGATATTGCACATACCACACAGTTCAAGACTTCGTTACCTAAAAATGTCAGGAAAAGTCATGAATTCTCTCATGCCCAAAAGATAAAAACTGAAACTGGTGACATTATGAGAACCTCCCTTGTGAAATTTAAACAATTAAGGGATTTAACCTTGCACTGTCCTCAGATCAGTAGACATCATAAGGATGAGGAAAGGACAAAATCAGAAGAAAAATGTGTTTCTATACATTAATGTTAGTCTAAAAAGTGACCTTCACCAGAACAAAACAAATACAAAAAGTGCAGGTAACAGATGGCTCATTCTTCTTAGTCAATTAATTTCTGAATTGTTAAAATTTTTAGAGGTATAGGGGTCAGAATCATTATAGATCCAAACAGTTAATATAGAATATTACATTGAGTATTCATTATTCTCAAAAAGTGATCTTTGTAAACGTTTTTCTATTAATGTGAAGCTTGTATTTATTCTCCTAAAGTTACACGGAGAAATACATTAGAGGATAAAACAAACAATTTTTTTAATGCATAAAGGATTTATATAATGCTTTCCATAACTTAGGTAAAACTCTCACAAAATCATGTTTCTTTTGTTCCCTGCTGTGTACAAAGATAAGCATTTATAGTCTCCATTTTTTAAATAATCTAGCCAGTGGGATAAAACACCTTAAGTTGTTGCTTTGGAATGAATACAAACCCTTGGATTATTTGCTTTCTTGAAGAGATTCAGCTTCTTGAAGTAGGATCCAAGATGCAGGAACACAAATAATAGCCAATCAAACATCCTGAAAACTGATGCAAGCAGTACCGTGATTACAACCCTTTTAACAGTTAGTCCTCCTGTCTCTTAATTCTTACATATGGTTAGTTCAATACATTTGTCATGTGACGGTAAGGTTTGGATGAACAGATATTTTTAAAGATTTCTACAAATTATGAACAATAGATTCACATACACAAAAATAATGCTAATTGGACAATTAAATTGCCATATTCCAGAAAAATAAACACTGCATACAAATTATTTCCTTCTTAATTGAGTAATCAGAGGGATCACTATTATTGCCTGATTGCATTTCTGCTGTTACTGTCTTTTGTGTTGATCAAAGTGAGGCAATGAGGCTAATTTCCTCCTCATGATCACTAAATTTTCCAGTGATATTCTGTAACTGCGAACGACATATAAATGCATGCACAAAACAAAAAGTATATTCTGAGTTAAATACTTCTATTTTTTACAGCATCTTTTATGCATCTCTCCCCACACTTCAGGTATACCTTTTAATTGATAAAAATAGAACAGAGTTGACTTGTAATTTTCTTGTGAATCTTCCTTTGCTAATAAACCCTATCAAGAGTTGGGGGAAGGTAAGATCCTGGGAGGGGATGAAAACTAAGCCAGCTGACCCAGATTGACCAATCATATATCCATATGACCAATCATATATCCATACTATATGATGTCAGGTCAGATACAAAAGTTAGAGAAAGGAGGAGGAAGGATGGGTATTTATTTTTTGATGTTTGTCTTCCAGAGCAACCACTATGCATGCTGAAGCCCTGCTTCCCGGGAAGTGGCTGGACATCACTTGCTAATGGGAAGTAGAGAACAAACCTTTTTTTCTCTTTGCTTCTACATGAGCAAACTTCCCCTTTTGCTTTAGTAAACTGCCTTATCTCAACCTGCAAGTCATTTTCCATCTTATTTTCTCTCACCTGTCCGGTTGGGCAGGGGAGTGAATAGAGTAGCTTGGTGAGCAGCTGGCATCCAGCCAAGGTCAAACCACCATAGATTATTATATTTTTTTTAATTAGAAATACATAGCTCTTCAGCTTGCAAAGTTAGAATGGAATTTACACAGGAAACTAAACAAGGATATTCCAGAGAATGGCAATCACTCAGCTGTAAAGAATACAGATTCATCAGGGATCACATCACTATCATGTCTTTATGAAGATTAAAATAAATTTACATATATACATCAAAAAGCAACTTTGGGAACATAATATTTTATCTTAGATAACCTTTGAAAATTCAGAATTAAAGCACTTAGATCTTCGTCTCCAAAATATTTCAGGATGTGGGATAAAAATAACACCAAGTCTAGAGGAAGCACCTGTTTCCACAGAACAGCAGGATTACTCATTCTCAGGAACATTACCATAGAAGAAAAGTCTATGTGCATTGAACAGCTCCCTGAAAAGTATGAACCATTGCCATTAAAATAAATACCCAAATAAATTTCCTCTTGGCTCCACACATAAGTTATGTTCAAGTTTTGAGATTTCAGTGTAATAACATCAACAAGGTTGCCCATTCATTTTACCTTTACCTCCTCTCTCTACAAAATGTTTTGAAACCATTAAAGGTAACAGACTGAACTAGAGCAAACTACAGCCAAACCAGTATACAGCATATATTACAGTCTTTGCTAGGCCTAAGAAGATAGGAAGAGATGGTGATTAGAAACAGTTTTTATGGAAATAAATTATGAAAAAACTGTATTTTCTTTAGTATTATAGGCCACTCTAGTTGGCAGAGTGGAAAGTTCAGTCAGTATGAAGGACACCTTAGTAATTTTATTAGGACATGGCAGTAAAAGACAATTATCTCTGAACAAAGATAAGGTAGCAACATAGGTAGTGTCAATCCTCATGTTTTTAAATCAATGTATTTCACAACCTTACCTTGTCACTTCTCAGATAAACCATAAAGCTCTAGCTACCTCTTAGAAGTTTATAAAGAAAAAAACTTCCTGTTTTCTCCAAAACATCCAAACCCAATCATACCTCTGTCATCTAGTTTCCACTGACTGATTTTTCAGCCCTCCTATTCAGTGTGAAGTTATTGATGGGGGCAGTGGAGGACAGAAGGACACTTTTATATTATGGATATTCTATCAGCCAGGGTAAAAGCGTAAATACAAATGGTAAATGAAGTTAGAACTTACACAGCAGAAGACTATTTCTGTGGTTTTGCTAAACAGCTAAAAACCCCAGACAAGACCGATCATAATAAAAGTAATTATAAACACTGAAATTGTGGGGAAGGAGATGGAAAATTATTAGCCCATCACATATATGTCTTTCAGTGTAATCTATAAAGGAAGAAATACAGGATAGGAAAAAAATTATTATCCTGAGAACTGACATTCCTACTAAGACAAACTAATGTTAAAGAAGTGACTGATGTGGGAAATTGAATCATAATGAAAAAGTCTGCAAGTCATAAACTGGTTGTCTGGTAAATGGAAAGAGATTGCAAGTCTGAAAATTTTTGTAATTTCAAAGATATGCAAGGGAATGTAGGGAGCAGATTTTGAAAAATATTGTTAACAATTTTGGCTTGTCATAGGTGAGTTTAAAAAACTGATCAAGTTTTCAGCAGCTGTACTGTTTCTCTATTCATAGCTCATACATAGGAACAGAACTCAAGGGCATCATCCTGTATCTTTTAGGGTATGTGAGATTCACTACTGAAACTCTAACGCACATAAGACAATCCTGATGAAATGGTCCCGTTCTCTGAAACAAAACTGCTTTCAGAGGATGTATGTAGAAGCAGATGACAAGTTAGCTAATTTTTATCTACTAACATGGTAGATTAGATTTTTTTAAGCAATGTGATCTCATCTTATTTGCTCATGTACCTCTGCGTGCTAAAAAGAGATGCCAGGTGCGCATCAGATGCCTAAAGACCTACCCTTAGAGTTTTATATGAAAAACCATTATTTGGAGGTTTAAGTAATTTATATTTGTAGCAGTAATACATTGAGATTGCCTGTATCTGGAGCAGACTCACTTCTTTCCCCAGCTGAGCAAAATAAGGACATAAAAAATATTAAAAAATGAAACCTGTCTAGCTAATTTGATAACAGCTGATGAAATGAAAAATTTGGTTAAGTGTAATGTAATTAGATTTCAGTAACATGCTTGACTTGATACGATATGAAATATTAGTGGGAAGTCAGAAAACCAGAAAATCAGCATGCTACACATTACACGTGTTAAGCTTTGAATAATCAGTAAGTCTCAAAGTATAATTAATTCTAGAGCAAAGACTCCTCAGTGAGCAGGTGTGCGTCTTAGAGTTCCCACAGGGATCAGTTCCTACTTCTGCTCTGTTTATAAGGTGGTTAGCCAAGAAAAGAAAAAGAAAATCCTTATTGACAAAAACACAAAATCCAGAAGAGAATAGGTTACAAATAAAGAACAGTCCTAATTTTTCAGTAAGGGAGCTAAAACTAAATCTTGCATGTCGTTATGGCAAAGTTTAACATTAATGAAAGAAGTACTTACAGACTACAGAATGATCGTTAAGTAGTGGCTCTGAAGAATTAAAACTCATGATACAGAAAGATCTTATTACCTTTGTATCTGCTTTGAAAGTGAAAGTTACCAAATTGTTGCATCCAGCTTCAACATTCAAAACTGAAAAATAACTGAGGAGTGATCAATGGGCTAGAAATTTGAGGCGGAATACTTCCATTCAATTATTCTGTTGAAAAAAGAATAATTTGTGTTCCCTTATTTACAGTTTATATATCAACATGTGCATATATATTCACATATATATTAATGCATACTGAATTTATAACACATTGAACTTAGTAGAGATGACAGCTGATTTTTTTTTTTTTTACAGTGGTAAGAAACAGTTGTGTTGACAAAAACCAGTTATCTTGGTTCTGTGTATCCATTAGGTAGAGACATTGATTTCAATGCCTTCTTTTTTTTTTTTAATATAGTATCAAAACAACTTGTTTCTGCTCTCCTATTTTGTTTATTTATTCTAACCTAAAGGATCCAAACTAAAATAAATATCTATGAAAATACAATGTTCTGTAGACCTTCTGGAGTCTGCCACATTGATGTGATCCACAAATAAATAAATAAATCTATTTTGAATTTTCATTTTTAAGACAAAAATAAATTAACTTTCCAATTTTTAAGATTAAATTAATTATTAATAGCATGGAAAAAATATGATACATTAATTCCCTTTTGCTAAGAATTTTAAAATAAATACTAAATATTTTTCAAAAAGATATCTTCTAGTTAAGACTCATGTCCCAGTCTTAAAAAGACGTATTAATTCAGAAGAGCTTTATGCCTTTCAAAAATGAGAGTAGGTCATTGTTCTTCTTCCTTTAACTTAAAGAGGAATTTTTTAAAAAGTAAAAGAAAAACGCACCAGTTAGGCTGATACAGAACTTTTCCTTCACTTTTATTTAATTTTTTTTTTCATGGTACCATGAAAGGAGAAAGGCCGCGTAATATCAATTAGAAATATAATGGCATGTCAGCCCACTGAGGCAGCAAGAAGGGAGAAGATTCAAGCAGGGATTGCCTTATGAAACATGGATATTGTTTGTAGAATCCCCTTTGCAAAGGAGACTTTGGAGTGAAATTTTGGTTTCTCTCTTTTTCCTGAATATAACTGAAAAGCTAAACAGAGTAATTCTGTCTTTTCCTAGCACTTATGCTTCCACAACCAGTCATAGACTGAAGGAGCCTTTGCAGATAAGTATCTTTCTGAAACTCCCTTGCTTCTCTTACCAAACTGTTTAAAGCTCCTTCTCTGTCATTCTGTTGTCTTCTGCACAACCCCTATGCAAAAACATATAGATTCCAAAGGATTAAGAAAACACTCTAAATTATCCGTACTCTTTAAATCTCTCCTATCCTCATTTTCAATCACAGTTCAATTATTTTATGAAATTTCCAAGAATTTCAGCTAGCTATAAGATGCCAGTATGAAAAGTTTTGGATGAATCATTGAAGTTTGTCAGAAGAAACTGGAAAACAAGACTTCCAATGGAAAATGCTGGACAACACAACAAACCTTATTTCAATTTCACTATCAATTTCAATTCCAACTACAATCAAAACATCTTTGAAACTTTTGAAATAAAATATTGTCAGTTAAAAAAAAAAAACAAATGTTTCAATGTTTAAAAAAAAATCGTCATTTTTGTAGTTATTATTCTAAGTCTGAATACAAATTCCAAAAACTCAGGACTTTAAAATTCTTTAATGTTTTTGTTTTGAAAGAATTCCTCCTTTTTTTCCTGCCAGCTGGCCTAATTAATGCTAAAGATCCATATAGGGAAAATTATGATTACAATCTGAATTACTTTTTCCTTTGTTAGCTATTAGTCTTCTGCAGCACAAAACTTATTGCTTATAGCTGTTGTGAAAACCATAATGGATATAAAACTTTTTATTGGGTTTCAATAATATTTAACTCCTTTTTTTTTTTGTTTTTTTTTTGCAACTTTCTCATGGCAAACTGACTAAAACAGCAGTCACTACATGTAGTTAATGGTTTTATTATTGGCAACCATTTTCAACAAAATCCTACATCACACCCAAATAACTGCCAGTATTCATGTCCTGCCAATTGAACAGAGGTAGTCCCAGGAAAAAAATGGGAAAAATGGTTTAAAAGAGAAGTAAGCAGTTGATGCCATACAGGAATAGAAACAACAAACTTAGATGCCAGCTCCTTGGTTCTTCCATTTTAAAGAACTCATTACAGCAAACTACAAAAATGGTGAGTCCAACTTTATTCTTTCAAAAGTTGCTCAGTTTAGATCAATCCTGCAGAAACCGCTTCTGAAAGAATTGCATGTACTGGTAATTCTAATCAGAATTTTAACTAACCTAATAGTTACTTGTTAATCAGCACGGTACACTTCATTTTAATATGCAACTTCTGACATCACTTTCATCTAGCAGCTTATTGGATAGGAAGTGACACAAGACTGATGGACTGCCATTACTGCCTTTAAAATAAAGTGATTTTGTATTATTTCTCTAAATTTTCCTGATTCTATGCATAAACTGAATTAAAGATACTTTAGCCTTAAATATCTTCATTTCTGGCAACAGTTGCTTAACTTTTGTATTATGTTTGAAGGGGTAACTGATGGTAGTGTATAGCCTAGCCTGAGGCTGGTAGTTAAAAACTGGGTATAGAATAAACGCAGAGAGTAAATTCCAATAATAGTTTGGAACAAGGAACAAGGACTGTGTTTATTTGCAGCTGAAGTGCTTGGATTTCTGCCTTGGGACTGCAAGCAGTGGCAAAAATCCGATGTTATGGCAGAAATTATGATTGCTATCTGGAGTGCATAAATTTATAGCACATTATTTTGTGATTGTCTCCAGCTGATAAAGTAACTTGGTAATAAAGCTTGTGATAGAAGGTTTAAGTAACTTAAACAGCTAATGCGAAGTACAGAAAAAAGACAGGATAATGACTTATATTTGAAAACCATCCTTGCAGAGTAAGTCAATGATTTCTCAGTCACATCAAAGTGACAGAATTTCAGAAATATCTCTCAGTTTTTAAGTTTGGGGAACGTATTTTGCAAATAAAGTGGAGCTTAGGTTTTAAGAGAGCCTTACCTAATTATAATGAAGGTTGTATCTCCTTCCCCATAGTTTATAAGTATAAGCTGATTTAATCTACTCTAAAGCAATCAGAGCCTCTCCAAACAAAGTGAGCAGCAACATTTCTAATGAGAGAACAGTGATGGTTCACCTTTAGCTGGGAGCCAAAGCTTGGGAGGCTTTGTCGGATTTGTGAAACCACACACACACACGGGCATATACACAGTCTCCCGGGGTTCTGGGGTGGGCATTTCAACATGCACAGAACTTGTGACACCAGTGTCTGCTCAGCAGCAGCATCTACAAGCAAAACAGACCAGTGAATCTGGACTTTCTATTTCATTGAACATGTCTTATTATCTATGATCTTAATTTTAATATATTTGGCTTTATTTCCAGGAGAGTCATTAAAAAAGAAAAGGTTACAAGTGCTGACAGTTTCTCTGGGTTAATAATGATCCTATTGGTACACACAACACTAAACAAATTAGGTTGCAGCCTATGCTTCTATGTAGAAGGCTGTGCAATGCTGTTAATCTGTTTTATATAGTGAATAGTGAAGGAAAATTAACTTCCACTGTCCTTATCATAAGACATGGTTTTATTAATATCTCTCCATAAGTAAGTTATCAAATACTAGTCAACTTCATAAGCAAGTCACACAATTTGCACATTCTGGTGAATTCATTTACCATGTCTATATTTTTCTTGCAATGTAAAAGGTAGCAAATAGATAAGAAAACTGCACCAACATCAAAATAAAATTGAGGACTTTATCTGTCTAAAATTGGTTTGTTTGAGGATTCTTAAGAAAAGCAAACTTAAATTACTTTCATATTCCAAACTTACGACCATCTGTTTTACAGAATGCTGACATCTCTCTATAGCTAAAATTTTCAGAACTTCTGCTAAAACAGAAGTTTTAGCTGTTCTTTGGGAAGTAATTTCTGTTACTCATCACCATTAACCACAGCATGGATGCAATTTTCAGTGGTTAGAGTCTTTGGAGTTTTGTTTCTGCAACAGTTTTTATGAGGAAGTTCATTAGACCTTTGTTATTTTGGTTTGAAAACATTCAAATATCTTCCATTTTTTCCCACATCTATCCTTATGTGAAGGTCTGAATACTCATTGACAGTGATATCGGCTGGGCAACAACACCTGACAGAATAAAGAGACATTTTGCTTTACTTACAGCACTTTGCTGCAAGAGGATGCTAATTATTTTGTTTCAATAAAAACAGGAAACAGCACTTCAAAACCTTGTGTCTGGATTCTGAACTGCTGCAGTCACCTATAGGAAATTTGTGGCTTGGAGAATGACTGCAGAGGAAGGTGACTAGCAAATACTGAGAGCAGCAGAACTAAGGGAGTTTTAGATTGAAGAGTGTACTTACTGATTGAACAATGAAAGGAGAGTAATAGTGACAAAAGTCTTCCCTTGCCATCTGCCGCGTTGTTAACACCTTAGAGTGGCTCTTCATGCTAGTCTTTTGACATCTGGCTTTTTTCCATGGTTATGCTGACATTCAGTCCTGCATCTGCATAAGTCTGCCAAGAGATCTGTTTTTATAAATATACAGTTTAAAGTAAGCACATGCCTGAGATGTAGTTAATACTTCAAGTGCAAGTAAGGAGCTTGAAAAACCTGTCTACATACATGCTGTAGAGGGACTATCAAGAGCTTGGCAGAGAGGTAAGTTGATGCTCCTAGTTGTACTGTGGGTGTTGCATGTGCTTAGAACTCCTAGGCCTCCGGAAGCTGCATCCCTGCACAGGGGCCCAGTGTGCTATAATTTGGTAGTGAAAGACTGAGTATGGCTTTTGATGCAGTTGTCTCTAATGGAAAAAACTGGATATAAAACAGTGAACAGGACAGCTGGACTGGTAAGAGGGATGGGACAGGCTGAGTCACACAAAACAGGTACAGACAGGTTGCAGGAAGAACAATCTACTACAAGAAATATGAACCGTAAGAAAAAAAATGGCATTATTATTTTAACAGTAAAACACATTTCTGCAGGTCATAAAAGCAATGAATGAGAGCTACATGTTTTCTGATTTATGGTCAATGTTTACTGTTCATATTCCTCTAACAAAGGAATTTAAAAGACTGTTCTTGTAGTATGGGGACACATGAAGTTCTGTAGACATTGATCCTCTAACAAGTATCTTGAAGCCTCGCTAAGTATTCTACTCCAGGATTCCTTCTACACTGAAGAAATTACTTTGGCAATCCTATCTCCAATTTCTGTCCCTCATAATCTTTGTTCAAAATGCTAATGCTAACGTTCTTTGCTAATGAAGTTGGCTTGCTAAACTGTTAATAGCTGTTACAGTATAAGGCAGTCATAAGGCTCTAGAATATTGTACTGAAAACAGCTTCTTTTTTTTTCCCCATAACAACAGTTCAATCAGCTGCAGCATTGCTTCAATTGCATCAGTTAGCTAGAACGATAACCAGATGCTTATTAGTGCCTTCCATTCATTAACAGACTTTAATTGCATTGATCCAGAAGAACCCTTCATATTTGTATAACATTACTTACACCATCAGTACAGGTGCGCTGAAACATCACTTTTGAACAACACCAGCTGGTATATTTTAGGCCTACAAAATGGTCAAAAAAGTGAGTCTTCAAAACCTAGTGAAATGATAGACAGACTCTTAGATTTTTCATGTTCTCAAGTGGCAGAGGTTGAAGTTTCAGGCTACAGATGAAATATACATGATACATTCCTCAGCTAATTATTTGTCAGTATATTAATAAATCACATCAGTCCCTGTAAGGCTATCTAAATTTAGAAGGTTCATGAGATGTAATACATTATTAATACCCTTAGATTGGATGGCTTAAAGGCAAGTGATATCCTGATCTCATATGAAGTAGAGAGCATTTGTCACTGTTGTCCAAGTCAGGAATTGACAGCGTGCCTGCTTTTTGGGACTGTGTATAAATCTCTCTGTTATTTATTTTTGGATCATGAGTAGAAAACAGAAAATACATAACAAGCAGAGCTAGATTTTTTAAGACACTTGCAGTCATGTTTATGCATGTTAAAGGTATAAAATCCATTATGTGAACATATGGATAATGATTTGATGTTTGCTCATAATGATCAATGGGATAATTACCACTGATATCACAAGATTGTTGTCAGATCACAAATATTTGTATGCAAATGCCTGCATGCAAAACTCCCCAATCATTTGTGCATATGGCTTTGTGTTCTCCAGTCTCTTTTCAAAACCTTTCATGCATAGATTTTTGGGAAGATGGTCCTCAGAGTCTCCCACACTCTACCTGTCTCATCCCTTTGTTCTCTGGCTCTCCATAGGACCTTTTCCCTGGTCTCATTGACCAAGTTTGAGCCATGATTTATACTCTATTAACTCCTCAAAGCTTTATCAAACAGATGGCTTAACATCATCTGAAATTCAGTGCTTGTAACAGAGTCTATACCTCTGACTACAACAGGGATGACCATTTTTATCCTGTCTAATACATCTCATGTGACCCACTCCACTCAGAAAAAGTAGAGGGCATAAGAATCAGAGGTATAAAGTAAAGTTCTTAAATTTCCTATCCTATAGTAAGAGAGGAAAACAATTAGCATTCTATAGCTAGCTCAAGGAAAAGGAAAAAAAAAGAGCCAGCTAATGGTGCCATAATGACAAGTGCTGAAATACCAACTTTGAAATTAAACTACCTTTCAAGTTACCCAATTCCTCAAAATATTTCCCAAAATCTTACCTCTGCAATTGAGTGTATCTTTGCAACTGCAACTTAGGCCACTTCTTAACTGTGCAGACAGATACACAGACAACATGCAACACTGCAGCAACAGATAGGAAGCTTGCCTAGATAAAATCCTGATTCTGTCAGATGTTTAGCCAACAATCAGTGCTCAGGAAAAAGCTGGGTATTGGTCACTGGGTGGTGAACAACTGTATTGTGCATCATTTGTGTTTTCCTGCATTCTATTCTATTTTCTCTACCCTTTTCTTTGCAATTATCATTATTATTATATGTATTATTTTATGTATTATTATATTTAAATATGTGTCAATTATTAAGCTATTCTTATCTTAACCCGATGAGAGGGATATGAGTAGGGGAGGATTCACATGTGGTTGCCAGCCATGACATCTGATTTCAGCAGCTATTCCGTGGCTTAAACATCTACAAATTGATTCCACAAGTATCTATAGGTTATGCTGGTTAGAAGAAATCTTGTTGCTGAGGGTTTTTTCGCTGGTTCCCCTACTTTCTCGCTTAGG